>PVKU01001825.1:0-229941 GCA_004027475.1 Anoura caudifer | reverse complement strand
CCAGGATGTACCCTGACTGGGAATTGAACTGCTTTCAAAATTGAAGTCATTCTCTCAAATCCTGCTGCTGCTTTATTTGTCCATATTTATCTAATATTTTAAATCCTTTGTTGTTGTTTCAACAGTCTTCATAGCATCTTCATCAGGAGTAGATTCCATGTCCAGAAACACTCTCTTTGCTCATCCATAAGAAGCAAATCCTCATTTACTAAAGTTTGATTATGAGATTGCAACAGTTTAGTCATTTCTACAGGTTCCACTTCTAATTCTAGTCCTCTTACTATTTCTGCTACATCTGCAGTTACTTCCTCCACTGGTTTTCAACCCCTCAAAGTCATCCGTGAGAGTTGGAATCAACTTTTTCCAAACTCCTGTTAATGTTGATATTTTGAACTCTTCTAAGGAATTACAGATGTTCTTAGTGACATCTAAAATGGCTGATCATATCCAGAAAGTTTTCAATTTACTTGTCCAGATCCATCAGAGGAATCACTGACTATGGCAGCTATATCCTTATGAAATACACTTTTAATTTAAAATATATTTTATTGATTATGTTATTACAGTTGTCCAATTTTTTCCCTGTTGCCCCCCTCCACCCAGAACCAGCACTCCCTCAGAAAATCCCCACATCATAGTCCCTGTCCATGGGTCATACATGTATGTTCTTTAGCCACTCTAATCCCTGTGCTGTACTTTACATCTCCATGACTATTCTGTAACAACCAATTTGTACTTCTTAATCCCTTCATCCTTTTACCCCATCCTCCAACCCCCTCCCATCTGGCAACCATCAGTAGGGTCTCTGTATCTATGAATATTTCTGTTTTGCTTATTTATTTTGTATTTTAGACTTAACTATTGATATATATGTGTATTGCCATTTTATTGTTCATATTTTTACCTTCTTCTTAAAGAAGACCCTTAAACATTTCATATAATACTGCTTTGATGGTGAGGATCTTTAGCTTTTTCTTGTCTGGGAAGCTCTTTATCTGTCCTTTGATTCTAAATGAGAGCTTTGTTATGTAGAGTAATCTTAGTTGTGAGTCTTTACTTTTCATCACTTTCAATATTTTTTGCATCCCTTCTTGCCTGCAAAGTTTCTTTTGAGAAATCAGCTGACCATCTTACAGGAGCTCCCTTGTAGTTAACTAATGTCTTTTCTCTTGCTGCTTTTAAGATTCTCTTTTTGTCTTTAACCTTTGGCATTTTAATTATGGTGTGTATTGGTATGGGCCTTTTTAGGTTCATCTTGTTTGGAATTCTCTGTACTTCCTGGACTTATACGTCTATTTCCTTCATCAAGTTAGGGAAGTTTTCTGTCATTATTTTTTCAAATAGGTTTTTAATTTCTTGCTCTTTCTCTTCTTTCGGCACCCCCAACATGTGAATGTTGGTACACTTGAAGTTGTCCCAGAGGCTCCTTACACTATCCTCATTTTTTTGGATTCTTTTTTCTTGTTCTAATTGTGTATTTTTTGCTTCCTTGTATTCTGAATTGCTGACTTGATTCTTGGCTTCAGTAGATGATTCTAAGAATCATCTACTATTGATTCCTAGTCAATTATTCTTCATTTTAGTTAGTGTATTCTTGGTTGGGTGATGGTTCTCCAACATCATCTGTAGCTGTCTGCTGGGTATGTAGACTCTGGGGCCTCCCTAGAGTTGTAAGCCAAGGTCAGCCACAACCTGTGTTCTGTCTGGGGTCACCTGGTATAAGCTACAAAGCCACCTGCTGTTGGCTGCTACTCGTGCTGGCCTTAGGGGTGCCCAAGAGAGGCCAAGCTATAAAACAAGGCCAGCTGCTGCTAGTGACAGGCCTGGGGCCAATTAACAATAAGCACAGGGCACACTAAAGCCAGATGCTGCTTGTTTGAGAGAATTTAGGAAAATCTGAAGTAAGAGCAAAGACAAGCCATTGATATGGAAAAGCCACTGGAAACAGCTTGGGTGGGCCCCAAATTCGGGTGGGTTGGAGCCTCAGGGTATCACCAGCATGGTGCAAACAGTGTGAGCCAGGTTGATGGAGTCTCAGATGTGACATCAGCCCACGCACTCTGTGGGGAAGGGCTCAGGAAGGGAATGATGCCCTCAGTCAGCACTTCTGTCTGGGAGAAAAGTGTCCCTCAGCTCCCATCCTAACACCAGACACTTCAGTTCTTCCCTGTATGCTTCTAGTGTGGTTGAAACCGCTGCCCTGGCATTGGATCTCAGAGGGAACGAGTCCAAGTAAGTCTTGTCTGGGCCCTTTAAGAGGAACTGCCTGGGACTCTAGAAGTTACTGTCTTCCACAGCCTCAATCTCCACTGGTTTTTATAGCCAGAAGTTGTGGGGACTTATCATCCTGGCACTGGAGCCCTGGGCTGGGGCAGGGACTATTGTGGGGCTGGAACCCCTCGCTCCCGAGATATCCCTTTCAATTCTTACCCACCTCCCGTGGGTGTGGGATCAGCTGTTCCACATCTCTGCCTTAACATCAGTCTCTTTGTGGTTTCTTCTTTAATTCTATAGTTTAGGACTTCCATTTAGCTTCATTTCTGGCAGTTCTGAATAATGGTTCTTCTGTGGTTTGTTGTAAATTTGATGAGGAGGTGAACCATGTTTACCCACATTGCCATCCTGAGTGAAAGTCCCCAAAATGTATTTCTTGAACAATAACACTTGAAAGTTGAAGTTACTCCTTGATCCGTGGGCTGCAGAATGGATGTTATGTTAGCATGCATAAAAATAACATTAATGCTATTGTACATCCTTAGTAGGGCTCTTGGGTGACCAGTTGCATTGTCAATGAGCCGTAATATTTTCAAAGGAATCTTTCTTTCTGATCAGTGAGTCTTAGCCATTCACTAAATCATGTTGTAGAGAGATGTATCATTCAGCCTTCATTTTTCCATTTGTAGAGCACTGATTGAGTAGATTTTACATCATTATTATGGACCCTAGGATTTTTGGAATGGTAAATGAGCATTGGCTTCAACTTTAAATTACCGGCTTCATTGTCTTCCATCAGGAGAGTCAGCTTTTGAATCTTTGAAGCAGGCATGTTCTCCTCTCTGGCTATGAAAGTCCTAGATAGCATCTTTTTCTAAAATAAGGCTATTTTGTCTATATTGACAATTTATTTAGTGAAGCTACCTACACTGATTCTTAGCTTGATCTTCTGGGTAACTTGTGCATCTTCTACATCAGCACTTGCTGCCTCGTCTTGCACTTCTGTGTTACGGAGATGACTTCTTTCCCTAAGCCGTTGTGACTAGCTCTACCTTTTGTTCAGACCGCTGGACCTTTCTCCACATCAACAATAAGGTTCTTTCGCTTTCTTATCTTGTGTGTGTTCACTGGAGTAGCACTTTTAGTTTCCTTCAAGGACTTTTCCTTTGCATTCACAAGTTGGCCAACTCTTTGACACAAGAGGCCATGATATCAGCCTGTCTTGGCTTTCAACATGCCTTCCTCACTGAGCATAATCATTTCTAGCTTTTGATTTAAATTGAAAGACTTGTGACTCTTCCTTTCACTTGAATGCTTAGAGGCCATTGTAGAGTTATCATTTGGCCAATTTCAGTATTGTGTCTCAGGGAATTGGGAGGGCTGAGGAGAGAGAGAGAGGGAAACAACCTCTCAGTGGAGCAGTCAGAACACACATTTACTAAGTTTGCCATCTTATATGCTCGTAGTTTGTGGTGCCCCAAAACACTTACAGCAGTAACATCAGAGATCACTGATAACAGATCACCATAACAAATTGAATAACAATGAAAACATTTGAACTATTGTGAGAATTACCAAAATGTGACACAGAGACAAACTAAGCAAATGCTGTTAAAAAATGGTGCTAATAGACTTGCTTAATGCAGGGTTGCCAAAAATCTTCAATATGTGAAAAATACAATATCTGCATAGCACAGTAAGGCAAAGTACAATAAAATGAGGTGTGCCCGTATATCTAATCTGTCTTGAAGAATGTCCTGTGTGTGCTTGAGAAGAATGTGTATTCTACCTTTTCTTAGTGGAGTGTATTATAGATGTCTGTTAGGTCTAGTTTGTTTTATAGTTTTGTTTAAGTCTAATGTTTCCTTGTTGGTCTTCAACATAATTCTTTTGGGTTTGAATAGTAGGGTTATCTTGCAAAAATTCTGAATGAATGAAAGTTATCTTAAAATTCTGTTTCGAATTCAAGTGCTAAGACTGAGGGACCATATATAGTGACTAAAATGTTTATTGTGTTTATTATTTCCTAGAAAATACAAGGTTTCTCTACAGCTGTTCTTCATTGCTCATCACTGGTCACATGCATAATCTTTGTGTGGGTGACTCTTTTTTAGATTGGAGAATTTAAAATAGAGAATCAGAAGATTTAGGTGTGATGTTTCCTTACTGATCTCTTGAGAAGTGAAATTCTTCTATCATAATCAATATGCTAAGTGGTTAATTTTCAGCCTCAATGAATTTTTCCCTGTGTTTAGAAAGCTGCTGTTAAACATTTTAAATATTGTAAAAATGAAAATCTTATGTTTTTTTCCTTGGTAGAACGAAAAGGGTCTTGGTCGGAGAGGAGAAATTCTAGTATTGTTGGCAGACGATCACTTGAAAGGACAACAAGTGGAGATGATGCTTGTAACTTGACCAGCTTTCGACCTGCTACTCTTACAGTGACAAATTTTTTTAAGCAGGTATTGTTCTGTCATGTAGGAATTCTGGGGGGCTATTTATCTGTAAATTTTTTTTGGTTTCTGAAAAATCATGATTATCTATGCACATGTAGTACATGTACATATAGTGATTGTGATTTCAAGAAATTGTAAAAAATAAAGAATAAACTTATAAAAATAAAAAATAAGTTATATATGTTGTTTTATCATTATATTTAAATGTTGACATCGATTAATAATGCATCAGAATCAATCCACATTTATATTCTATTTCTTAATTTTAATATTTTAACTTTTCTTAAACATTGATAGTTTATGGATTTTCTTGGAGTGATGGTGTGGTTACATCTGTCCTCCCAACCCAACCCTCCTAACCTTTCACACCCATGGTACGTGGAATAGAACTTTCAGGTCGTAGTGGGACGTCTTGGTGCTAGCGTGCCCTTGCTGTTTTTACAGGTGAATCTGTAAGTCCAAGAGGTTCTTAAAGGTATTTAATTCTTTGCAAGTATGTTTGCTACACTTTAAATTGTGAGTCAAGTCAGTATTTTTCAAATGCTCGTCGTGATCCTTTAATAGTATGAAAATTCAGTGTATAATACCCAGCTTTAAAAAAAAAAAACAAAAAAAACTCCAGTAAGATAGTGCTTCAATGAGCTTTATTCCTTCTAATTTTTGGTAGGTATACGTGCATACTGGATTTTGATGTAAAATAAATTTTATACTGTGAACCAAGATCAGAAAATTTTGAAAGTCTTTGTGCTGAGTAGCCAGATGACCAGACCATATAAGAATGGAAAAACATTTAGATTAGCGTGACAAACTGCAGAAGTGCCATGCATGTGTTTTGAAGTGGATTAAAGGGAAATGCTAAATACTGTCTCCAGATTCCTTCTTTTGAGATATTATTTTAAATAAAGGGAAGAAATGCTCTCTACCGACACCTTGTAACTTGAGAAGGCAAAATATCAGGGCAGGATGTGCCATAAATTGACAGAGAGCAATGCCCTTGAGGCCCCTTTCACTGTTCTGTGTCAATAGCAGTCACAGGCAGCTGCTCTCAGGGGCTGAAATGGAAAATGGAGCAGGTAAGAAGTGTCTGAAGTGGTGAGGGTCTCTTTATTTTTCATTGTAGTACAAGAAAGAATCTAGAAAATGCCAGTGTTGCTTGGATGAAGTGATAGCCAAGTAAAGCAATGGAAACAGCTGTAGATTCACCGGGTGTATATATGTAAAGACGTACCTTGCAGCTTTGACACCTCTCTTTCTGTACTTCTTCAGCTGCTTCATCGCTTCTGCAGCTATTTCCATGGCTCTTTTTTCATTTCTTTAGCTGCTTTATCATTGAACTGCTATTGGAAGCTCAAATCAACAAGTTATCCATCCACCTTACCCACCTATTTATTCAAAATGTATTTTTTTTTTGAGCATTCACTATGTACTGAGCATCAATTTACCCACCTACCTATCTATCCAACAAATACTTTTTGAGAATTCACCATGTACTGGAGACCGGTAACTGGAAACCAGTGCAAAGTGACTGGAAAAAAAAATGAATGACTGCTGGAGACAACAGAGCAATGGAGAGCATTAACAACTGACTTTTGAGAACTCTAATTTTTTTTTAACTATTACTGTGTACAATTTTTATATTTTTTAAATAGCTAGAATATTATATACCAGGCAAATACAAATTAAGTAATAAGCAGAGATTATAATAAAAAAAAATAGAATTTAAGGCACAAGTTTCTCCTAAATGAGAAACAGAGAGCAGTTCTTTTTTTAACTGATGAGCAATTACTATCCATGATTGGGATATAGTAATCAGTGTTCTTGTACAGATTTTAAATGTGACAAGCTAAAATTAATGGAAATACATGGAGATTTCAAAATAAAATCAAACATCAGTTTTAAGGCCATTTGTTCTATTTAGTGAAATATGTATCAGTTATCTGTTGCTTCAGGAGTACACAGCAGTAAACATGCAGGGTGGAGCAGGGGTTGTCAGCGAGGCTCATTCACATGTTCGGAAGTTGGCCGGAGTCAGCTGATCTAGACTGACTTCTGCCGGGAAGACAGAAATGACTCAGACCTCTTCCATGTTTCTCAACTTGTATTCTCATCATCTAGTAGGCTAACTTGGTCATGTTCTCATAGCAGTAGCAGAAGGTCAAGAGGGAGGGCAAGCTCACTTGTGTAAATGTTTTTCAAGTTTCTGCACCACCTTTGTTTATTGGCCAAAGCAAGTCACATGGCCATGCCTGGGGAGGGCATTAATGTCCCACCTAACAAAAGGTATGGAAAAAGGGAGTAAAGAATGGAGGTCAATGATATACTCAATTTAACAGGGGAAATAGACAGAAATAATTGAATCTAGAGATAATCTTAATGTATTATAGATAAGGACCATTTAAAGATCTCTATTCTGCATTCAGGAGGAAAGAATATACTGTTTTAGCAACTGATGGAACATTGGAACATTTACAATAATTAATTATATATTAGGTCACTGAAAAAATCTTCATAAAGTCAAGTTTGCTAAATGTAACTTAATAAAACTGAAAACTATTTATAAAAATATTAACAAAAATCTCCAACCTGTTAGAAATTAAAAATCACTTTTCTACATAATAGGATAAAAGATGATTAATTCTATACCCTGTTCAAAATACAATAGTGAGCAAATAGGATATTGCTCAGGATGAACTTACAGTAATAAAGTAGCTTTAAATATATTTGTTACTAAATAAGATAAAAAGATAGTATATGAACTATGCATTAAAAACACTAAGATATCAAATGCAGGAGCTTTGGATTAATAAAATCTGAACACTAACTCTTGAATAAAAGAATAAAATCAACCCTTACCTAATTTAATTGCAAAAAATTGCATTAAATCGAAAATTTTGTATTAATTAAATATGGTTTTGTTTTGTTTGTCTCTTTTCCCATGACTGAGGTCTCTTCAGAGTTTTCTTTCTGATCTTAGTATCAGGATAGTTGTACTTTTCTTCAAGAGTAGTTTTTATTATCATTTCTTTTTCAAATTTGGTCAATGCTATATATTTTGTATTTGAGAAATTTGGTGATGTAAGGTTGAAAAGACAAATATAAACTAAGTGTAATAAATTTATAAGATTGTCATATGTCTGTTTATGTCTATATTCTTATTTTTTTATCTTTTTTCGTGTACGTCTAATTTGTATTGATTTTCAGTATTTTAGTGTCCTGTAATATCTTATAGACATAATGAGCTATAAATGAATATATAAAATTTAAAGACAGTTGTATCATCACATGTAATAAAATTGAAAGCATAGAAAGGGAAATAAGTCAGCATATGAGCTTTTAATCATGATTATATTTACTTTTATGCTTACTAAATTGAAGAAGGGCAGGATTATTAACAGGCAATATTTTTAATCTACTATATTTATTTTATCAAATAATTTTTTTTCATTTTTAAAATCAGGAAGGAGACCGCTTAAGTGATGAAGATCTGTACAAATTTCTTGCTGATATGAGAAGGCCGTCTTCTGTTTTACGGAGACTAAGACCAATTACAGGTATTTTAAAATTTGAGTAGAACTGATTATAAGTGTTATCATTGCAAATATATTGTGTTGTTTGCAATTGTGTGTTTCTTTTTTCACTTATCTGGCCCACGTGTCTTTCTGTGCTCAGGGCTTGTCAGTCTTCTTCATCTCATTCTGCTCTCGTGTGGTCTAACAGTTTGGATGCAGGATTCAGAATGTTTGATAATTTGGGTACTAAAATGAGAATGATGAATAATATCATGGCTTAAACAAACAATACATGAAATGGTAAAATTTAGAAATTGATTCATATTATGACCAGGGTAAAACCATTTTTAAGCTTATCAAGTTTAAATAAAATATTTAACCTTTGAAATGTTGGCTTGTTCCTGTGCCCAGTTTCTGTTTATTTATTTTTCATTTTGCTTCTTCCTCCTTATTCATTCATTCAAAATATTATATGTACTTACATCTTCTCAGTAATTGATACCTTTGAGACTTCCTAAAATGAAGTAATTTTGAGTTCTGAGATGATAGTAATTTTGGTTTCTTCCAGACTTCTTTCAAAAATAGAATCTAAATTCTTCCTAAAACATTTCTAACATGAAGTTTTTATTTGTTATGTTTATATTGTTTTTATATGTTTTTATATGCAGCTCAGCTAAAGATAGACATTTCTCCAGCACCTGAAAATCCTCATTATTGCCTGACCCCAGAGCTTCTTCAAGTGAAGCTTTACCCTGACAGTAGAGTTCGACCTACCAGAGAAATTTTGGAGTTTCCTGCCAGGGATGTCTATGTTCCAAACACTACTTACAGGTAACACATTGTAATTTGGGAGAATTTTGAAAAAAGATACTGTATACTCTAATATTAAAGTAGAACTAAAATGAAACTCTTCAAAAATCTTTTATAGCTTTGTTACATACTTCATTTCTTACTATGTGATGTTATTAATAGCTGTAATGTATTAAGCTTTTACTATGTGCCAGGTATAATGTTAATTATTGTACATGCATTATATTGTTTACTTCTCATAATTTGAGGTAGGTGTTATCTTCATTTTAGAAAGGAAGAAACTGAGGGATAGATTCCTGGCCTGGGCACATACCTAGGTTGTAGGTTCAGTCTCCGTGGGGCGCATAATGGAGAAAACTGATCTGTTTCTCTCTCACACTGATGTTTTTTTCTCTCTCTCCCTCTTTCTTTATCTACTTCTCTCCTACCCTCTGATTCTCACTCCTTCCTTTCCTCTCTCTCTAAAATCAATGAAATGGTGAGGATTTAAAAAAAAAGATGCAATGATTATGAAATTGACTGTAGGCTTTAAAAATATCTAGGTTATAAAGAAATAATAGTTTTTGTGTTATTTGAAATGGTACAACCAAATGCAAATCTTATAAAAAACTGGTAGGTGGGTTCCAGTAACTGATATTTGTTAACCCCATTTTATTTTTCAGAATTATTTAAAACTGAGGATTGACTGGTTTTTCTTCTTTTAACATGGGGATAATAAAAGTACCTGTACTATTTGTGAGGATTAAATACATAATAAATGCAAAACTTTTTACAAAGGCCCTGATGCATTAAACTCTAATAGAACTTAGACATTATTATTATCATCATTGGCTTTATTAGATTACATTCACCAAAGCATTACACATCTTGAGAGAGATTGGTTTGCATGCATGACAGTACTTGGCTTTTTGGGTATAACTGGATAAGAATTATTTAAAAAGGAAGATTATCAAAGTCAGTAGTAGTAGCCTTTATTATATTATTTCTTAGGCCTTCAATGCCCATGAGTCCTGAATATCAAGTCACATAGGTTGCTTATTCTATTTAGTTAGAATTATTTGGTCTCATGGACAGCTAATATTTTTAGGAATTTATAGTTTATTTTTAAAAAATCTTTTAGCATATCTAGACAATCTAGTATAGATAGAAATGAGGATGTATGACAACCTCAACAGATATGACTAACATAGAGATGTCATAAAAATTTACATAAAATTCCATAAATACTTGCTGATTGAATTGTTATAATGGATCACAAGAATACTTTTCTAGTTCAGTTTGAATTCTTTTATCTTCTGAGGAATGTTCTATGGTAAGCCATAATTTCTGGTACTACACATTAGTGGTTATTATACAAATCTATATGTGTGTGTTTTCCCAGTGAAGAATGTTAAAAAAAGAAAGTAAAGTTGATACCAGAACATTTCAAAGTTTGTATACAGCCATTTTCTCATTAATCCTGCATAGCAGCCCGCACAGGACCAATACAATTATCCCCGTTTTACAGATGACAAAGCTGACATTTCAGAGGGCTCAAATTTGAACCTGAAAAGGCCAGAAATTTAAGCATCTTTAATATGAGTTTTAAGAAAATATTTGCACATGGTATTTATTTTTAGTACACAACTTGAATGTATTTTAAAGGGTCTAGTGGAAAAGATTTAGAAATTACTGTCTGAATAGAGGGAGAGTGAGCAGACAGGACGGAAGCAAACACTGGACTGAGGTGAGAAACCGTACGGAGAAAGAAGTGTATTCTGCAAGTGACAGATTTCCTGCTACTTGATACCTTTTGCTTCCAACCTGTATTAGTATATGTGTAAAATATATATTTTAGTTTAATTTCTTATTTTTATTTTTTTAATTTAAAAATGCTTTTGAAGATGATTAAGATTTCTCAGAGATTTAAAAAAATTTTTGTGTTAAGCTATACCTAAAGTTAGAGATGTTTGCATTTAAATAAACTATCTCTTTTTTCCCCATACATGGCTTTGAAATTTATTCTTGTATAT
Source organism: Anoura caudifer (assembly GCA_004027475.1). Taxonomy (NCBI): domain Eukaryota; kingdom Metazoa; phylum Chordata; class Mammalia; order Chiroptera; family Phyllostomidae; genus Anoura; species Anoura caudifer. Next base: position 218,940 of record PVKU01001825.1, on the reverse strand, counting down.
GGTTAACCCAGGAGGGACCTGATCCTTTCATATCCTCTATAAGGGTAAATGAGGATATATAGATACATGGTAGTTTCTAGCAATTAGAAAATAAATGGCATATTTTTTATTGTACCAAACAAGTGGAGATTATTTACATCAAATGCTTGCTTTGTTGAGGAACTATGTATGCTATCACAGTGTGCATGAAAAAAATGCTAGACTAATTGTTACTTAAGATAATTAAATAGAGTTATTTCTTGCTAGTGGAACATTTTTTTTCATTGAATATCTGAAATCATCTGAAGTTCGGTAATAGATTGTATGTAATGTTACTCATGTTCCAAATTTGTACTTGACCACCAACCACCGTTGCATTTGAGTTGTCAGGACCAAGATACATCTAATTGAGCAAATGCTTACGTGTTTTACTGACATGGCGTTTTTAAGTGGTATGTCTCACAGAGCACCTGCTGTTCTTGGCAAGACTGTTAAAGTTAGACTCTTTCCCAACAATAGCCTTAGTTGTAATCACTGACTGAACTTTAGTATCTGTATTTTTCTTCTAGTTCTTAGAAGGACTGTACGTTTCTAGCAAATACGGCATTAGAAGGAGTGTAAGAATGAATGCAGTGGTTCAGAATTGGTAACAATCAGTGGGATAAACAAAATGAAATGCAGTTCATTTTGATCTGAACCTGTGTTAGCAGTTGGGAATATGACCCATACATCTCTTAATAATCCTTAGTAAATTTACTATCTGTGCATTAATCTGAGTAGTATAGTTTGAAATTTTTTATAGTGTAAAATTACAGACATATACAAAAATAAATAGAATTTTACAGTTAACTTCCATTTTCATTCTTGTTTCATATATTACCTGTCCCATTGTTTTTCCATAGTACTTCACAACAAAGCATAGTCATCATTTCATTTCATTAATTCTTTAGTATGTGTTTCTAACAGATAAGAACTTCAGAAAAATTAGTCACAATAACATTTGAAATGTTTTGTGATTGCTTTATAATTTTACCTGGAATCAGTTTTCTCTTGAGTAGTTTAAAAAGCTTACAATCTGATTCAGTTTTCCCCTAAAATTTTGTTTCTAGGAACAGCTTGGCCTGTCAAAGTAGACGTGTACTGTTTGTATTATGACGTGAGAGCCATGTAATTCATGCTTCCTGAACTAGGTTATTGTATGATGGTAGGCCCACCGTAAGAGTTGGGGTTCTTAATTTTTGTGTGCCTGTACCTTTTGGCAATCTTGTGAATCCTATGATTCATTTTTTTCAGAATAGAATTTTTATTTTATTTTATATATATTTATATATATTATCCTAGAGAGGAGGGGAAGGGAGGGAGCAAGAGAAGGAGAAAAACAGCATTGTGGGGTTGCCTCTTGCACGCCCCCAACTGGGGATCTTGCCTACAACCCAGGCATGTGCCCAGATTGGGAATCGAAACGGCACCCCTTTGGTTCACAGGCCGGCAGTCAGTCTACTGAGCCACACCAGGCAGGGCTGGAGTAGTATTTTTAAATTCAAAAATAAAACATATAGGATAAGAAAGGAAATCAATTACATTGAATTATAGTTATAAAAATATTAAAGTTATGATGTATGTTTCTTTATTAATGAATTAAATAAAAAGAGCTAGCTGCTAAAAATGACCATATATTCTACGTAGTGATAAGATGAACAGTATTTTGAGATATATGCAGTAGTTGTGATATAAAAATATGCATATCTATTAATGACAAAGTCTCATGTATTGCTAATACCGGTATGGTTAGCTTCCTACATTCAAAATATAAAGAAGTACAAATTTCAGTGAAAATTAAGAAGTATTTTTTTCAGTTATAAACCAAATGTATCATTAGAAGTTTATGTTTATTTAGTAGAAATTTTCAGGAATACTTTCATTTGATATTATGTTAGTATAAGTGTTGTTCCCCTATCCCCACAAAATGCCGAATTTTACATATTTTTCTTCTCTAACATACATCTTTGAAAACTTTTTCTTTTTGAAAAAATTTATTTTACTGGCATGACTTTGGTTAATAAAATTATATAGACTTCGGCTGTACAATTCTGTAATCCATCATCTGTATATTATATTGTGTGTTCGCCACTCCAAGTCAAATCTCCTTCTGTCACAATTTCTTCCCTCCTTACCCTCTTCTACTTGCCCTGCTCCCTTTTTCTTCTGGTAATCACCGTACTGTTGTCTGTGTCTATGAGGGTTTTTTGTTTTTTGGGTTTTTTTTTTGCTTAATCCCTTCAACTTTTTCACCCAGTCCCCCAAACCCCCTCTCATCTAACGGTTGTCAGTCTCTCCTCTGTTTCTATGAGTCTGTTCTATTTTGTTTCTTTTGTTCATTAGATTCCACACATGAGTGAAATCATATGGTACTTGCCTTTCTCTGACTGGCGTATTTCACTTAGCATAATGCTCTCCAGGTCCATCCATGCTGTCCCAAAGGGTAAGATTTCCTTCTTTGTACTGCCAAGTAGTATTCCAGTGTGTAAATGTACCACAGCTTTTTCATCCACTTATCTACTGGTGGGCACTTGGGCTGCTTCCAAATCTTGACTATTCTAAATAAGGCTGCATTGAACATAGGGGTGCATATATTCTTTTCCATTCAAGTTTATGGTCCCTTGCTTTAAAAAGTATCAGTCTTTCTATTTATTTTTAGTTTTCATAGCTGTCTAGAGCTGTTTGCACATACTCTGGTATTTCAGTTTTGCTAGATATACAACTCCAGTTTGTGTTGCATCGAATTAGTCCTAGTATTTTAACTACCAAAATTCCTGGGCTGCGAGCTGTTTTCTAACGTTTTACTGTAGCCACCCAGGAGCTTTTGATTAGGGGCTTGCATGAGAATGCGGTGGAGTGTTGTCTCAGACTCTGAGGGAGGAGTGGGGTTCCAGCAGTAGCAACAGTGTGAGGGGAGCAGTTTGGTTCTCCTACCCTGCGAATTCGAATATTTTTAGTTAGGGAGCATTTTTGTGCAGATTATATTTTTAAAGAGCGCTGAAGAAATCCGTTTTTACAAGTATGTAAGTTTGTTTAGAACTTTATAGTTTATAAAACCATTCAAATACGGTATCTTACTTGATGATTCCAACAACCTCATCAAGTACATTTGGCAAGGTTATTTTATTCCCATGGAATACGAAGTGTGGAAACTGTGGCTTAGTTGTTTATTTGATGATAAATGGTTATAGTCGTACATCTTTAGGTTGTAGGTTATTGTTTTTTCAAATATAACTAATCATTTTGTTAGATCGCAGGTGGTAAGCACAATGCCCACGGGCCGAACCCGGCCCTCCACCTTGTTTTATCCACCCAGCACCTTGTTTCTACCTGGCGGCAGTGCTGAGCTCCTTGCCCCTAGTTAAGGAGTAGTTACATTTATACAGTCCTAAAATTACATTCGGCCCTTTGAAGGCAACCGTGAGGCTGATGTGGCCCCCGGTGAAAATGAGTTTGACCCCCGTGTTAGATGTTCTGATTGTTCCTGGGGTTAAACATGAATTTATAAAAGTAGTTTTTATGCTTGAATTTGTATTTTAAAAAAGATCATTGTAACCTCATTGTAAAGGCTTACTGTGTGGGACTGTTAATAGTACTTTCATGACCTTGAACTGCACATTTCATACCAATTGAGTAATTTTGACCTAGTTGATTTTCCATGAGAACACTTTGCAATTTGATAAAAAGGCCAACTAACTGTTGGTTCACTTTTCAGTTTTGAAAACTGCTGTGTTGTTTGATAATACGTAAATGCAATGCTTATTGTTGTTAGTGATGGGGAAGAAAAACAAGGAAATCTGATTATCCTATAGCAAAAGTGGGAATATATAACAATATATATTTGGACCAGGTTTCATAAAGGATCAAATAGTAGGTACTCAATAAATACAGATTAATGGATACATTTTGATTAATGAATGAATTGATTGATATCCATGAGTAACACTATTAGAAAGGAAAGATGCAGGCATGAAAACATGTTGATTCTAGGATGAGAGAGAGTAGGTGAATAGATTATACTAAAATAGGTAACCCTGAAAGAGGAAAAGTGTATACTTGCTCTCAGCAAAATTCACTCAGAGTAAACTTTTGTTGTAGAAAGTTGGCAACATAGTAGTCTCCCTGTATTTGCAGGGGATTTGTTCCAACACCGCCAGAGGTTGCCTGAAACCCCTGGTAGTGACAAATCCTATGTGGTAAGTTCTCACTTAATGTTGTTGATAGGTTCTGTGACTTTAAGTGAAATGACATAGCAAACCAATTTTTCATAGCCTAATTGTTATAAACAAGAGTTAAATTTCTATAGCATGTCATCAACATTATAATGAAACATTATTTGATGACCTGCTATATTATACTATGTTTTTTCCTATACATACATACCAATTATAAAGTTTAATTTAGAAATTAGGTAGAGCAAGAGATTAACAATAACCAATGCCAGAGCAATTAAAACAATATACTATAATAAAAGTTATGTGAATGTGGTGTCCCTCTCTGTGTCAGAATATCTTACTGTACGCTCACCCTTCTCATGATGACGTAAGATGCTACAGTGCCTGCATGATGAAATGAAGTGAGGTGAATGACGTGGGCATGGTGACATAGTGTTAGGCTACTATTGACCTTCTGGCAATCCATCAGAAGGAGGATCATCGAGTCACCGTGATGTCATGTCTTCCGCTAACAAGTTCAACGCCCTTTCCATTTTGTCTCAGCACTTGTCATGCACTGGGGCTGTAACGTGGGCAGTTCGAGGTGTGAGAGGAAAACTAACACAGATGTCTTTTTTCTTCACAATTTCACAGAGAGAACATTTGTTTTTACTGTGGTTTGGCAACCTCAGACTATGATTTTTTTCATTCCCTTTTACGTCTAGAACTTCCACCTTTCACTTAAAGGAAGCACTTTAAGGCTTTGGCAAATCCTAACTGTCTGCATCACTACTCTTGTTCTTTGAGAACATTATTATGCAAAATAAGGGGTACCACTGCTACCCACTTCGTACAATAAATCTGATCCCCTAGACTGCTACTCAGTGACTAATGGGTGTGTAGCATATACAGCTCATTGATGCTGGACAAAGGGATATTCACACCTCAGGAAGGTTGAAGTGGGATGATGTGGTACATCATGGTACTCAGGACAGCACACAATTTAAAACTTGAGAATTGTTTACTTTTGAAGTTTTTCATTTAATATTTTGGACTACAGTTGAGTGTGAATAACTGAAATCGTGGAATGCAAGACCACAGACGAAAGGGAGGAACTACTATAATCTATTAAAATCAAGTAGATTGACCATCCTTGCTCTTGGAGTTTTCATTACTTTTTCCTCAAAATTTTTATTATTATTTTGCCAGATTTCCTTTTCTGTCTTTTCTTCATTTGCTAAGTGTCAGTGAGGGGTACAAATGGTAATGCTGCAAGGTTTCAGAGGAAGGAGCCTCCATTTATTTACTAGATATTTATGGGAAAAGTGAGATTATTTGTACCTTGAAGTATTAATAGGACCTAGCCAAGCAGGAAGATCTGGGTAGGCATTCTGGACAAACAGAATGGCATTAGGAAGGTATATAGGGGATGGTTAAAAGTAGATAATTTTGATGAGAGCTGAGGGATTGTGTTGGGCCAAAAATATTTAAAAAGGAATTGGGGGTCAGATTATAAAAACCCTTGAGTACCTGGAAGAGATTTGGATTTCATTCTAGAGGCTTATGTTCTATTAATTGGGGTACATGTCCTTTTGAAGGCACAACTACATGGGATAGGCAAGTCCACAGGATAGACATTATACATCTTCCAGGAATATCACCTTTTAGAAGATTTGGGGAGGAAATAACTTTTTATGTGAAGATAGATTTGTGGAGTGGAAAACACATGCAATTTTAAGATAAGATTCTGAAACTTAAGATAAAATCCTAGTAAGATTCTAAAATCAAGATGCTTAAATCAAGCCATTTTATCTTATAACTGCAGAATCTATGAAGATATGTTTTCATTATCCTTGGTGGTTATACTCTTTTAATAGACAAGTTTGAGTGACACATGTTGAAGTAGTATACAGTCGTTGCAAATTTGTTTCAGCAAGATTGAGGGGAAATAGACATAAAATTAGGAGCCCAGGCAGGAGACTATTTAGGTAATTTTAAGACTTAGGTTAAAGGCAGTTCTTGGTAGGTTTTTGGTAGTAGAAATGGGAAAAAAGCATATCAGATTAATGGCAGTAAGGTATAGATGAATTTGTTATTTGATATGTTGGATTTGAGTAGACTAGGATATTAAAAGGAGGAATGGCAGATAGGCAATGTAAGAAGGGGAACTGGAGGGAGATCTGGAAATACTATGCAAATTTAGGAACTATATTCATGGAAAATAAATGAGTCTGTGAGAGTAGATTGAGTTTCTGAAGGTCAGGGTGGAAGAGATGATTGAATATTGTACATTGGCCCATAATACTAAATACTGAGAAGGAATAGAACTATAAAGATGGATTCAAGTTGTGGATAATCCTCAGAGATTGTTGTAATATTTGGAAGCAAAATGAAGGTCAAGTTCGAGAAAAGAATGTTGTTATTAGTAGGTAGTAGGAAGAGCAAAGGGTATGTGGACTGAGAAAAGGGCTTTATATGTAACAATTGTGAGTCAGTGGTGAAATTAAAACACTTTTGGCAAAGTACTGAGGACAAAAGGACACGATTTTGTGGACAATAAACAAAAAGATTCTTGCTCTTTTCTCTACCAGAATTATCTCTCAATTTGAGCTTCATATTTAAAGGAGAAAAAAACTAACAGAACTACCAAAAGGAACAAAATGAACATATTGTTTGAGAATTGTAAAGAATTGAAAAACAAATAGAAGAAGTAATTGGTATATTAAATAATGCATTATTTTGCACTTGAAAGCTTCAGTTTTTTTTAAAAGAAAGCTATTTTGGTATTCTGGCTCTAAAAAGTCAATTTTGATGGTTTGGGTGAGGTTCTGAAAACTGAAACTTATTCTTCCCTATATTCTTTTGTGCTTTTTTTTGGAACAAAATATTTACTTAGGATCCACGTAGATCATACATATTTATATGTCAGATATTTTTATACATGACATATACTTGTATACTGGATAATTTAAAATAAATAATGCTGAACATTAACGTGAGTCACTGTATAACTTTGGCACTGTATCCTTTAAAAACTGGATTTAATTAAATTTTTTTTAATTTAAATTTTTATTTCTCTTTGGTAATTTCTTTAAAAACTTATTTAAAAATTAATAATGACAAGTGATACTGTTGTCAAAATGTTTATATCTAATCCGTGAGGATTTAGAATTTAAGTTATTTAAATTAGAAATAAGTCATACTTCTATAGAATATAAATTTAAAAAACTACAAGAATTTAAATTTCTATAATTTAGAGGACTGAGTTTTTATTGAATTTGGAAACATACATACACATGTCTCAGGCTATTTAAACAGTGAAGGAACTGAGTGTTTTTTAATCTGTTTGAAAACCTACACATAAGTATTAGACTCACACCATGTCGAGGGAATAAATTGTTAAACTTTAACTTAATGTCACAGATACATTCATTCTTAATGTATTCTGATAAGATCCCTTAAAATATTTTTTTCCACAGTAGTTAAGTGTTAAAATATATAAAATGTATACATTATAGATAAGTTAGAAAATTTATGTTAAGGTACAGAGGTACCTAATATAAAAGTCAATATGACTTAGTAATCATGATCTACTGAATTTAAGACATTGAATGTATTTCAATACAGTATTTCATCCCACTTCACAAGTAAAGCATGTAAAACATTTACTCCAAATTATTTATAGCAAAACTAAGCATCAGTTTAAAAATTCATATTATAGATTTTCATATGTACTATGAACTGAGTGAAATTTGGTTTTGAAATAATAGCATTACAGCATTTGAGACCTATACAATTATTAGTCCTTTATTTTTATTCAAGTTTAGAATTTTAGCCAGAAAACTAGTCTTTTTATAACCTGAGAAGTTGTGAAATTAGCCCAAATGCTGACTTAAAATAGAAGACTCTTTGTAAGTTTTTTATTTAAAACAGTTATTTAAAAATTCTCCCACTGGTTGAAATTTAGATTGTGACATCTAAAATCATATCACAAAATATCACAAAATAAATGAATAAATGATATCATAAGAATTTGATGGAGAAGGTGAATGGTGTTCTTTTAAGTGATATGATGATATATTTAATCTTAAATTGATAGTAGCTTTAAAATAATCTTTTTCTAAAGCCTCTACTAGGGATTCAATATCAGATTATTAAACCACAGTAACTTGGAAAGATTTTAATGTTTAATTTATTGGCTTTTTCATTTGCGTTAGTTCACTCAAAGCTTTCTGAATCTGTTGGACGGATCAACATTTTGGTTGATTTGATAGAGTATAATCTTCCATTTTGAGACTTCCAACATATTCCTCTTCTCCTCTCTGGCTTAGTTTTTGCTCTTGGCTTGTTATATTTACCATTTAGGTTGTTTTCCTCGCACACACCGTGCCACCACCAGCCTCCTAAAGAAGATAGATATACAATTCAATGGATACAAACCCATATGTAGATATTGTTACTGTATTTCCCCATTAGTATATATATCCTCATTTCTTATAAAATATGACAGTGTTATATGATACATCTTTATTTTAAATAATCTATACAAGTCTCATATACCTCAACAAAATAAAATATCTGAGCAAGGTTAAAGGTAAAAGACCTAGTTGAATTAAAATCAAATTTTAACACTTAAGATATCTTTTTCTATAGAAAAAAATGTTTATTTGGAATTCAGATTTTAAAGAGTTAACATTGTAAATATTAGCTAATACTTGGGGAAGATAGTATAAACACAGAAAAACAAAGTATTGAGACTTCCAGTCAAGATGGTGGCACACGCAGACATAGCTCACCTATTTGCACAACCACATCAAAATTACAACTAAAATAGCCCTGGCTGGTGTAGCTCAGTGGATTGAGCATGGGCCTGCGAACCAAAGGATCGTGGTTTGATTCCCAGTCAGGGCACATGCCTGGGTTGCAGGCCAGTTCCCAGCAGGGGACACATGAGAGGCAACCATACATTGATATTTCTCTCCCTCTCCCTTTGTCCTACCCTTCCCCTCTAAAGATAAATAAATAAAAATCTTAAAAAAAAGGTAAAACATCAACAACAAAAACCATCTGCTCGCTAAAAAAAAAGAATCTGTTTAAAAAAATTACAACTAAAATATAACACAGTGATCACTCAGGACCATCAGAAATTGAGTTGAGTGGAAGTGCGACTCCTACAAAATTAACCATTTAATTGGTTAAGTCTGTGGGTGGCTCCTACAGAAACCCCATTTATACACACACACATGCACACATACACATATATATTATATATAGCATATAGGTATCTGGTCTGGTAGGAGTGTCACAGACACAGGAAGGGCTGGTCTGTCACCCACGTGTGGTGGATAAAATTTGGGATATCTCAAGAGTGAGGAGTCCTAGCTCCACACAAGGCCCCCAAGCCCAGGGTTCCAGTTCAAGGAAGGTAAGTCTCCATAACTTCTGGTTGCAAAAACCAGTGGGGATTGAGTCAGTGGAAGAAGTTGCTGAAGCTCCAAGCAGTTCCTCTTAAAGGACCTACACATAAATCAACTACTCAGACTCAAGACTCACACCCTCTGAGCTCCAGCATCAGGGGTAGCAATTTGAAAGGCTCTGATGGTATAAGGAAGAAACTGAACTGTCTGGCATGAAGGCAAGCAGAGGCCAAGGTCCCATCTCTAACCTGCCCCCCCACCACCCTCCACAGAGCCAGCAAGCTGATGCCATATCTGAGACTCCATCAACCTGGCTACACTATTTGACCCACCTTGGAGATCCCCAGAGACTCTGCCCCACCCAGCTTCCAGGCCCACCCAAGCTGCTTTTCCATATGAATGGCTATTCTTGGCTCAAGCTTCACAACTTTGTAAATCCTCTCAAATAAGCAACAGCTGCCCTCATTGTGGCCCCAGGCATGGCATTACCAGCAGCCAGCCTAGATTCACAGTTTGGCATTGCCTGGGAATCTCTAAGCCCAGCAAAAGTAGCAGCCATCTCAGACTGCTTTATAGCTCAGGCAGGGTGGCTCCAGGCAAAACACAGGTGGGGGCTGACCTTGGCCTGCAGCACCTGGGAAACCCCAGGGCCAGTGCACCCATTGGACAGCTATAGATGACATCAGAGCACCACAACCCTATGCTGCACATCTGATCCTCCACGGAGGGCAGAGGTTGGTGTTAAGGGGTCACAGCCAGTCCTTGCGGCTGACTGGCCTGGATAAATACCTCCCATTGACCTGCCAACAGCAACCAAGGCTTAACTACAAGAGGAGGGTGTGTTGGCCCACATGAAGGGCACACCTTGAGTACTCAGCCTGGGTGATAGGGGAAGCTGTGCCACTGGTCCCTATAAGACACCTACCACATTAGGCCATACTACCAAGTCAGGAAGTCAAAGTAGCTCTATCTAATATATAGAAACAAACACAGGGAGTTACCAAAATGAGGAGACAAAGAAATATGGCCAAATGATAGAACAAATTGAAACTCCAGAAAATGTACTAAACAAAATGGTGATAGCAATCTATTATATGCAGAGTTCTAAACACTGGTTATAAGGATCCTCAAGGAACTTAGTGAAGACCTCAACAGCATAAAAAAAATCTGGTCAGAAACAAAGGGTAGAATAATTGAAATAACAACTTACAGGGAAACTACTGTAGAGTGGATGAAGCTGAGAATCAAATCAATGATTTGAAACATAAGGAAACAAAGCACAACCAATCAGAACAATAAAAAGAAGAGAGAATCCAAAAAAAATGAGGATAGTATAAGTAGTCTCTGGGACAACTTCAAGAAGTCGAGCATTTGTATCATAGGGGTGCCAGAAAGAGCAAGAAATAGGAAATCTGTTTGAAAAAATAATGAAAGAAAACTTCCCTAAATGGGCAGATGAAATAGACATGCAAGTTCAGGAAGCACAGAGAGTCCCAAACAAGATGGTTGCAAAGAGACCCACTCCAAGAGATATCATAATTAAAATGCCAAAGGTTAAAATAAAGAAAGAGTCTTAAAAGCAGCAAAAGAAAAGAAATTAGTTACCTACAGGGGAGTTCCCATAAGACTGTCAGCTGATTTCTCAAAAGAAACTTTGCAGACTAGAAATGATTAGGAAGAAATATTCAAAGTCATGAAAAGCCAGGAACTACAGCTATGATTGCTCTACCCAACAAAGCTATCATTTAGAATTGAAGAGCAGAAAAAGCTTCCCAGACAAAAACAAAACAAAAAACTAAACTAAAGGAGCGCACATGAAATTATTATTATATGAAACGTTAAAGGGACTTAAGAAAAAACATGAAAACTATGAACAATAAAATGGCAAAAAAATGCAAAGCTATCAACAATTGAATCTAAAAAACAAACTAAGCAAATGAAGAACAGAGACAGAGTCATGGATACAGAATCATGGGTAGAGTTATGATGGTTGCCAGATGGAAAGGGGTTGTGGGGGAGTGGGTGAAGAGGTGAGGTGATTAAGAAGTACAAATAGGTAGTTACAGAATTGCCACAAGGATGTAAAGTACAGTATAGGAAATGGAATAGCTAAAGAAAATACGTGCATGATGCATGTACATGGACAATGGTGGGGGGATTGCCTGAGGGAGTGGGGGTGCTGGGTGGCGGGGGGGCCCAGGGGAAAATTCAGGACAACTGTAATAGCATAATCAATAAGATATAATTTATAAAAAAGAAAATAAAAGAAAAACAAAGTATTGATATTGGGAAAAGTATACCTGAATAACTTTCGGGACAGAGGAAGTGTCCTTGTGCTTTGTGATCCCAAGTAGAAAACACCAACTTCTTGTTTTCTGGGAGTATGTTGGGGACATTTCCTTTAATCTCAGTGAGGTGTAGTTCATAGTTGGTTTCATGGTTTCCCAAGTGAAAAGAGTATTCAATATAATGCTTGGTGTCTTTCCAGTCTTCTAGCTCAATTCGTAAAATATAATTAGATTGCTTTACTATGGAGTATATCTTCTCTAGACCCAACCAAAATTCTCCTGAAAAGAAAAGTTGTAAAAATCTATGGATTGTTAACTGCAGAATAGGTATTGACATGTTTTTTTTTTTTTTTGAGACAGTTTTTTACTAGTGTAAGTAAATGAGTTGTTTCAGTCTTGAATTCTTTTGTTATTTTAGAGTCTCTGAAAAGATTTCTCTTTAAAACAGTTTTTCTGAAGATACTTACATGTACTTTTGTACATTAAGGATACTAATAGGCTTGCCCTAAGTCTGATTATCCTTTCTAAAATGGGTATTATGAGACGTATTTCATGGGTTAAACACATTAGGCACTTACAGGTGTTTTTAGGTCTGGTCATTGGTAAAATATTATCTCACCTCTGGGTCCTTGTATGCACTGGCTTTACTCTCAGCTCTTCACTAACACCTGTATATGACCAAGCGGAGAATGGCATTCATTTTCCTCACATTAGCCTTGGCTTTTGATATTTGCTTGATATATATATTTATTTGTGAAAAAAGAAGGAAATAAATCTTTAAAAACATTTAAATTAAAAAGCACAATTGTTACTAACTTCTATAGAAAGTTATTTTTATTTGAAGTTAAAAACATAACAAATACAAATAGATCTTTTTAAATTATCACAGTCCTTTTATCAAAATATTTGTGGGAAAAAGTAAAAATTTTCTATTGATATTGAATTAGTAACAGATTTCATTTTAAGGATAGCCAGTACAAATGGCTTACTTTCTTTTTCTTTTATCTCAAATACAATTTAACAGAAGGCTGACAAAAACAGGCGAAACACTAAGATTACCATTAACAGTGTTTAGTCAATTTTTCTATGAACTAGAAACCAGGAAGCAAGGAAAAGTTGTTTTTTCAACACCAAGCATATATGTGATAGCCAGCACCAAGGTAGGGGGAGAGGAGTTGCATATTTGGGGAATAGAAATTTGATTTCAAGGCTGATTTCCTATGTGCTTCCAATGGGTTTATTATAAGAAAACCTAAATTTAAAGATGTGAGAGCCACATATTGGGCACGCATTTATGTATAGATTTTTGAATGCATTTAAATGGCTTACCTGCTTACGGAAATAAGTGAGTACTTTGAACTTAATGGTCAGCCTTTTATTTTGGGGTTCATTCACTCTTAGAAGATTTGAAGTTACAAAACATGTTATTGAATATACCTTTTAGTTAGGTATTTAACTGGTAGTTTGAATACAAAATTTTTTAATGCTCAAATAGTATGTATCAGGTGTTTAAAACTTTGATAAAATAATGAATGTTTTCTACCTTATAAATGTGTACTTATATATCATTCATGGCTTATATAACATGTTTTTTGGGTTGTAAACCTCTGGTATTTGTTTTTATTTTGCTTATTTTTATCTTGTTTATTTTCTGATCCAAATATAATAATTGCATTGGGTTAACTAATTTATTTTAAACCACACATCTTATGGTATACATTTATATTTAAATAATTGAAATCTAAGCATTTTATATTATATACCTGATAGCTTCATCTCTACCAGCCTCCAAATAATTGATATCTAAAATGTTAATAAGGAAGAGTTATAATGATAAATATGGTCTTCTTCGTTGCTCATTCATAGCACTTACCTTGTATCAAAATACATAGCACTTAATCAAAATGGTTTTGAATAATTGTGATAAATAGAAGTCATTGAATTAAATTGTGATAAGTATACTTAAGAACAGACATGTAGTTGTGAACAGTATAATTCAAATAAAGACAATAAATGTAAAACAAACTAAGCAATCAACTAGAACAGGAATAGAATCACAGAAATGGAGATCACATGGAGGGTTATCAGCGGGGGTGGGGAGGGAGGGAATGGGGGGAAACATACAGAGAATAAGAAGCATAATTGCTAAGTACAAAATAGATAAGGGGAGGTTAAGAATAATATAGGAAATGGAAAAGCCAAAGAACTTACATATATGACCCATGGACATAAACTAAGCTGGGGGGAGTGTTGGAGGGAATAGGGGTACCAAGTAGAAGAGGATAAAGGGGAGAAAAAAATGGGACAACTAATAGCATAATCAATAAAATATACGTAAGAAAAGGGCATAATAATTGTAATTACTAACAAGTGTGTAACTTGTTAATAAGTATTGTGAAGGCTGGGGCTGTTCCTCATTCATTGTTGCATTCCTAATGCCTAGTCCACGATAAGTCTTCAATACATATTTTTAACAAGTAAATGAATGAATAAATGGGTGAAGTCAGTCTTACCATCAAGCTGCCCAAAACCGTATTTGTAGTTTTCCCAAGTTTCATTGAAGTTTTGTGATCCATCTATTCGATGTTGAATTAATGTCCGTGAATTACCTGAATATGGTGAACAAAAATGTGCATTTTTAATAGACTTGTCCTGACAGATATAACAAAATACCATTATTTGGTTTGGTTTTCATTGGTGGCTCTGTAAAAATAGTTATTAATGTTGTTATGGTAATAACAGTTTTATTAATTTATTATGGTACTAAGTAGTTAAGTAAAGGGCAACTAGTGAATTTGTCTTAATAAATTTATTGACAATAGTCATTTCAGATTATTTTATAGAAAAAGATGGAGAATATTGAATATATGAATGAGTAAATATATGAAGACAAATGAAAATACTAGATCTGTATAACTACTGCTCATGTTGATATTTCATTTTATGTATATTCAGAATAAAGATAACAGGATCAGTCTTACTAATAGGTAGTGAGTAGTCTAAACTAACTACTGTCCATTTTCTCCATAATCTAGTTTTACCTGATTTAACATCACAGTAGACGTTAAAAACTTGAGAGTTGCTGGGTCTGATGGGATAGATGCCGCTTGTATGTTCACCTTTGTTATAAATGGCGGTGCAATCAGCAGGCATGTCTAGAATCAACAAAATATTATTATGTAAGATGTAGTAGTAAGGATGATATCTGTAGAGTTTGAGATTTTACTGACATTTTATGGAATTACAATGACTGTGGCCTTGAGCCTTTTTTAGTAATGTATTACTGAAATTCATATATTAATGAAAAAGTACTTTATGCTAAGGCATTTTTGTTAGGTGGCATGTTATGCAAAGAATATCAAAGTAGTTATTACCAAACTGACTTCTTTTTAAGAAAAGTGACGAAATGAGGATTTGAAGCACTTCATTTGCTACATGTAGGAAGAATATAAATAAAATATCACATACAAGACATTACTGTAGTGTTTGGCTCATAGAAGGTGTCACAGATGTATATAGAAGAGTATAAATACATGGAGGAAACTGAGACCTTTTTTTCTGCATGAATTACATAAATAATAAATGTGTGTTATAAGTATATCATTTTGTTGAAGTTTGGTTGGAAACTCCATTTCAACAAAGTCTCCAACTTTGTTCTTCCATCTTTTTGTTTTTCTTATGAAAATGTTCAAGCAATGGAAAGTAGAAACATTGAAGAGAACACTATAATTTTTCCACTCATATTCAACAGTTATTAACATTTTGCTGTATTGGCTTTATAAACACACATATACACAAGTACATATTTTGCTTAGCTATTTGAAAGCAATTTGCAAACATATGACTGTTAACCTCCTAGATATTTTAGCATGCATCTCTTAAACATGATATTATTCTTTTATGTGACTACAATGGCAGTATTACATCTAGGAAAATTAATAATAATTCCATATTGTCTAATATCAAGTCTATACTCATATATCCACGATTATCTTAAGAATGTGTTTTATAGGGTAGAAAAAGCCATGAGGATCCAATTTAGGTTGACATTATATTAGGTGGCTTTTTTTCTTTACTCTCTTTTAGTCTAGAAAAGGCCCTGAAAATAGGGATTTTTTTATGGGAATGTTAAAGATAGAAGTGGAACTTGATAATAGCTTCAAGAAGGAAACCAAATTGTCTTACCATCATGTTCTACATTTTTTGTCTCATTTAAATGAAGAGAGGGAGTAGTTCTGGGTGTTCTTGGTTTTGAAGAAAGAGACTTTTCTGTGGATTCTTGAATACCACTTCTTCTTAACTGATAAAAGAATATAAATCTACCTTTAAAAATGGCACTGAATATACAATTAGGGAAATGTGAGTGAGGATATTAAAAGTACAACTTGTGTGCATTGTTTACTTCATAATGTGTTACTGCTTTTGATTTTTAACAGGGAGAAACAATGCTATACAGATTGTACAGATAATCCATTCTCAAAATATTTAATCAGACACATTATTTAATGAGTTAATAAATAGAGAAAAAGTGAGGCAAACAAATTAGTTTAAATACATCAAGACCAAAGGCCTTGAGAATTTATAAATACTTTAATATGTTCTACTTATTTATATGAATAGAATATATATTGCATTCAGTACTACGGCAGATTTTAAATTTATTAATTCTCGTTGTAGGTCTTACTGTTC
This sequence comes from Anoura caudifer, assembly GCA_004027475.1. Classification (NCBI taxonomy): domain Eukaryota; kingdom Metazoa; phylum Chordata; class Mammalia; order Chiroptera; family Phyllostomidae; genus Anoura; species Anoura caudifer. The sequence continues at coordinate 202,374 of PVKU01001825.1, read as the reverse complement.
TCAGACCTACCATAAAGACATAGCACATGATTTGAATAAGGCTGCTTTCTTGATAGTGTTTGACATGTAAACATCTGTAAAGGTAACAAATTGGCAGGTTCATTTACTTTCAAACTTTTCAATATTTCATTGTCTGTTAGTTTAGCAATAATAGTTTATTTTTATTTAAAGTGTGCTAGGATTGTAATTTGTTGGCCGATAGCTTTTCTTATGGTTTGAGAAAAACGGAGTATGTATTTAATATCTTGTGTTATCAGTATTAGTTTTTTGATATTAGCATAAATGGCGTTTCATAGAACCTAATTCACAAGGGTCTGTTGTAAAGTTATCTTACTGGGCATCAGTCTTTTCTACGAAATAACTAATAACTATGTGATCTTAAGGTTTTTTAACTTTTACAGTTTTGGTTTCTTCATTTAAATGTGACAAAGTTAGATCAGATGATCTAAGGCTTTTGCCAACTCAGAAATTCATTGTATGAATTCTTCATACATTTTATCATTAGGTGTATATCATTTTCTAATAATGACATTTTACATTTGTGAGCAGGTTTATTTAATTATAATAAAAGATATAGGAAATAAAATTTAGAAAAATAACATACAGTAAGAATGAAATTATGGAAATCAAACTACTTGGCAAAAATGTTTTGGACAATTAACAAAAGTAACCTACTAAATTTGATTCATAAATTAGCAAAAATAACCTACTAAAATTATGAGTCACAAAATTACTGAAACATATAATGATATATTTGCTTACAGGGAATTGTTAATACTATTTGTTTTATAATTCTTGACAACTATTACTTTTTACCAACTTCTCCAAGTCTTTGTTATTTTTGAAATCCTCTTGAGTGACTATTTAATAGTATTATTAATTAATATTTCAAACTGTCTGGCATACAGAGTCTGGCAGAAGTAACACCTGCCTAAGTGTGGTTGGTCAAGTAATAATATGGGTGTGATAATTTATAGTTTTAATTTGAACATTTCACCTAAAATGTCATACGCTGTGCTTGAGTGTGATATTGTGATGTTACAGAATTACATCCTTATGATTTTGTAATAAAAGAGGGATGTTATTTGTACTAGACCCTGTGTATTGGAATGCATAGATTCTGACAGCTTTACCTAGCCCATTGTTTACATAGTGGGTTAATTTTATTGCTGGGAATTCACTTAATTATCAGGTACACAGTTTTTAACAACAACAACAACAACAAGATTTTATTGACTTTTTGTGCTGAAAAAATACCTTTATTAATTCAACATGTATTTCCATTAAGTGGCTACTAAATGTCAGACAGTATGCTATGTTCCGGGACAAGGCATTTTAAAAAATGGAAGAAAATCCCTGTACTCATGGAGCTTACATACTACTTCAGGGACAGACAAGATGAATAACTAAATATATATTATGTTAACTAGCGGTAAAGTGCTAAGGGGAAACAGAGAGTAATGAAGGAAGTAGCAGGTGTCAAGAATGGGAGCAGGGGATTCTAATTTTTAAGCCACTTGAGAAGACTCCAGTGAGAGTTCTGTGTTTGAGAAAGACCAAAAGGAAATGAGAGTGGCCATGCAGAGCCAGGGAGAGGAGCCTTCCAGACAGGGAACAGCAAGGCAAGGGCCCTGAGATGGCAGCACGTTTAGTGTTTTTCAGTAACAGTGAAGGGACTTGTGTGCCTAGAGGAGAAGAGATGAAGTCAGTGAGACAATCAGGGCTCATCGGGGACCTCACAGGCCAGTATGAGTGAGAGATGGGAAGCCATTGCAGGGTTTTGAATAAAGAGAGACGTGGTCTAATTTAAATTTTCATAATCACTTTGGCTGCTATATTGAGGATGTACATTACATGAATTAATTCTTTTTTTCTCACAACAATCCTGTAAGATTCTTCTTACTGTCTTCATATAGTAAGTGAGGTAAGTGAGAGGCAGAGGGGTTAAGTAATTTTCAAGGACATACAAAAGTTTTGGAGTCAGGATTCAACTCCTGGTAAATTTATTAGCTTCAGAGCCTGCAAGCATAACAGTGACGCTGATGTGATGATTTTATTCATTATTCAGCTATAATCATTTAAAATAATTTTAGGGTTCAGTGTTTTCATAAACCTAAATTTTATGTAAAATATTGGATATATCATTAAAATATTGACTTACCCGATTTTCTATTTCTTTTATTTGACTATGCTGTTGGTTCAGTTGTCTGTATTGTTCTTCCACAGTCTGGAGAAGGTCTTTGATGCTGTTATCTTGCTGTTGTACAAAAGTCTGGACATAGGTTTTAGGCTGGTTAGAAGTTCTTTCTTTCATTTTTGTTAAATTAGACTTTTAAAATTTCCTATAACATCACAGTCTAATTTTTTAAAGCTAATAGTATATTAGAAAAATGAATATTGGTGATTATTTTTCTCCTGTATACTTCTTTCAAATAGTACATACCTTTGTTTTTATGTTTTATTTAAAGTGTACCATCTATAAAATTGGTTTCCTGAACTTTCAACTATTTCAATTAAATGAAAAAGCCCCAGTATTTTAATAGGCATAAATCTTTACCATTTACTATGTTACTTTTATTTATTTAAAACATGGAATAGCTTCAAGTTATAGTCCTTTAACATTTTACCTGCCTCCAATAATTTGCAATACTGTGTTCTATGTTTTATTATTTAACTGAATTATGGTTTTCATCTGAAATGTAAAGTTTAGTTGTTTTCATATATGTTACGGAAACAAAAACTAACTTAAAATTATAATGGAAAGTTTTATTTCCTAGAGGTTTTTTTTTCTTAAAAAATATATAGTATTTTTCCTGTACAACAAAGTAAAGTAGTGTGTCTTAAAATATTTTTTTTTTAAATCCACATTGAAACAGTCATGAACACTTTCAGTTTCTACTTACCTTAAGTGAAGTTACTTCTGCATGTTCCTGAATTTCAGGTTGATTTTTAATTAAATTAGTTAATTGCTCCTCCAAATACCTCACTTTTTGTTGAAGTAGAATTTTTTCTTCTAGGACATTTTCAAGTTTTAAATTGAGTTCAAGTGACATATTCTTCACTTCTTCATTTTTGACTTGCAGTTTGGATGTAGTGTTTCTAAGTTTCTTTTCTTCTTCTTTTATTTCATTAGTTTGCAGCGATAGATCATAAAAAGACTGATCAAATATGTTGAGTTTTTGAAATATGTCATTAATTTGGCCCTTAGTCTTATGGACAAAGTCTTTAAGACCATGTCCCAACTGAAGAAGGCCATTGGCTAAAATTTTTACATCATCTAACATAGCAAATCTTGATTTTGGCTGTGGAGATATAGAACCAAATGATGGATGGTCTTGGTCAATTCTGGAAGAAGTAACTAGAGGAACAATAAAAAGAAAAAGCGTAATCGTGTACATTTTTATCTTAAGTATTCAACTTTACACAATTTTGGATTAATTATGTCCTGTAAGCACACCTAGATTTCTGAACTCTATATATACCACTATTTGCTGCATAAATGGCTAAGGTTGGCAGGTGAATGTAGTTAATCATTAAGTTGTGTAAACTTGTACGAATGTAACCTTTCACATTGAGTTAGATCAATGCTAAGTGAAATCAGAGAAATGAGCAACTAACTTAATAGGTAATTCTAAATTATTACTGTGTTTAATTTTGCTACATTATAAATTGCATTTTAAGTGATATCAACCTATTTTTAAAACCTTATTTTAGTTAGTCATGATTTTTAGAGATTTAAAAGTAAACACCAAACTCTTTTGACTGGTAAATTCATCATTAATGTTGAGGAAAAATTAATGAATTAAATATGCATTTCCCAAAGTGTATTTTAGTTTTTAAGGAAACAGCGATCTGTCCCCTAAGATAAATGCCTTCTCTGTGAAGCCTTCCTCCACTTTAAAATTCTGAATTGTTACTTTACAAAATAAACCATTTCTAAATATCTACTCTTAGAAATGCTTCTTCCAGGTATAGAACAGAGACCTTTTCTTTTGATGGATTAGAATGAAGGGCTTTGGGTGCAGAATGCTTACAGCAGAGGCGTACACTTGGCTGTGGTAGGTAGAGTGTGATTGTGGAGGGAGGCGGGCTGGATGGGGGGCCCTGCTGTTCGTCAGCTGCGAGACTCTTGGTCCAATTACTCAGCTTTTCTGTGTCTCTGCTTTTTCATCTCTCAAGTGAAGTAAACTACCTACTGTATTGGGTTGTATAAAGATTAAAAAATAGTGTTTTTAAAGCGCTTAGAACACTACCTGGTATTTAGTAAACATTCCACAGGATTATATATTAGCTACTTTTTTGTTAATTAGAAACAATTCATTTATGTACATACTGTAATAAATATCTAATCTCATGTTAAGATGGCATAAGTTGGGAAATTTTGTTAGAATGTAGGTTTCCTGGGTTTTGTTTTCTTGGACCTTAATGTAGTACAAGGAATTATGCCTTTTGTTTGGCCTGTGTATATTTTTTCTAAGTATCCAATACAGAATCATGTAAATATTTCTGTTAAGAGAAATAAAGAATGCAATTAAATAAAAATATACAAATATTTCCACTAATGAAGAAGAAAAACAAAATTTTCCGTATAGTTGATTTTCATTTTGCCCTTACCAGTGGTCCATGTAATGGAATTATAAAAGCATATGTTGAACTAGTGAACAAATTTGAATTTTCTCCCTCCTTTAAAGGGAAAAGTTAGTGTTGTCATCATTGGTCATGAAGGACATATTTCGAAACTTCTCTTAACTAAACTGTCTACTTTTTCTGGCTTAGAACTACTGACCCTGATGTTTTATCTACTTGTTGATAAACCAACTTCTCATCTCTATTGTACTATAAGCTATTTATTTGCAAGATCTGTATCTGTTTTTTAATTTATATATTTACAGCACTTTAGTACAGTGCCTTACTTGTTGGAGAAATAGTAAATATTTCTTGAATTAGTAATAGAATGACACACTAATGATGTGGCAGTTTTCCAAGCATATATTTTATATATAGTAGATATTCACTCCTTTTTGATATAGGAGATTCTTTTTAGAGAAAGAAATTTGAAAAGTACCTCTTTCCAATGCATGCAAGTAACTGGACATTAATACCAAAGAGAGGCTGTGTGAAGGAATTTTCTTCCATCTGGGTTATTGTACTATAATATTAGCCTTTTTTGCACAATTTATACAATTCCTTACTTGTAACACTAACAGATTGGAAGAAGGTCACACATATTCTTGGTTTACAGTATATTGTGTATAGGTAGAAATATTTGGATAATTTTAAATAGTTTAACATGTTATTGAATATAATTAAATAATTTGCCTAATTACAAGCGATGGAAGAGTGTCAACATGGGAAATGTAATGAAAGTAGTAATTTTATAAATGGTTTTACAAAGATAAATTTACATTTATCTTTCAGTGCTTCCTGTCTGAGTATCCATTATTAAAGGCAGAACCTACTCTTTGTATGAACTTGTACCTGTTTAAATAGAGCCCTGATCAAATATAATCAGTAATGTTATAAAAATTTAAAAGTTTTATGCAAAAGAAAATAAGAGACAAGCAAAATTAGACTCTAATCGAAGGACTCCTAGTTTCTAAGAACTAATACACAAAATTTTTAGCAACTTAGAAATTTAGGACATTTAGGAGCTTTGTTTGAATTCCAAGCAAAGCAAAGTCCCTTATCCTCCCATAAGTTGTGCAATCTTTTGGAGATAAAAATTCTAAATAAAACACAAGGCATTTTGGATCTTTTGAATATAGTATTTTTAAATTTCTTTTTTTAACTGTGATCATTTGTTTTTGAATTAATAAATTTGGTAGAAAGATTCTGAAAGTAACTGAGCAAAACACATTTATAAATAGAAATGTTTATATATTAACTAAGAATAATGCCAGAGCAATTGATTAGCTCCCTTTTTCTATGTGTGTTCAGAACAGCATTGCCCAGTATAAATATAGTGAGTTATATATGTAAAAAAAAAAAAACAAAAAAACTAAAAAGAAACAAGTGAAGTTAATTTTAATAGTATATATATATATTTTTAAGATTTTATTTATTTATTTTTAGAGAGGGCAAAGGAGGGAGAGAAACATCGATGTGTGGTTGCCTCTTGCATGCCCTGTACCTGGCCCAGAACCCAGGCATGTGCCCTGACTGGGAATCAAACCAGCAACACTTTGGTTCACAAGCTGGTACTCAATCCACTGAGCCACACCAGTCAGGGCTAATAGTACATATTTTTAAAGATTTTATTTATTTATTTATTGGTTTTTTTTAGAGAGGGGAAGGGAAGGAGGAAAAAGAGGGAGAGAAACATCAGTGTGCAGTTACCTTTCACATGCCCCACACTGGGGACCTGGCCAGTAACCCAGGCATGTGCCTTGACTGGGAATCAAACCAGTGACTCTTTGGTTTGCCAGGCCAGCACTCAGTCCACTAGGCCACACCAGCCAGGACTAATAGTATATTTTATTTAATACAATATATCAATTATTTTAACATGTGATCAATATAAAAATATTAATTGGCATTTTCTTTTTTAATGCTAAGTCCTCCAAATATACACTGTCTGGTGTATATTTTATCTTTCACTATATCCCTGTATCTCAATAGACATACATCAAGTACTTCATAGTCTCACTAGGCTATTTTATTGGGCAATGCAGATCTAGAAGATGAGTGATTTTTCCAGGAATAATTTTATTTTATTTATCTCACTTGTTTTCATGTTCACTATTAGTAAATGTTAAATGTTTATGTTGAAAATACTAACTCAGATATTTCAAAAACCTGTAAAAAAGAAAAATTCTGACTTCACTATTAACATTTTGTGGTCTGTCATGCCAGAACCCTTGGATGACTAGCTAAACAATGTTTTTTTAAAACACAAATGGGATTGTGTTATATATAGTTCATGGTATACTGTCTATATAAGTCAGTTCAAGACCATAATATTTTAAAATTTGTTTGCATATGAGTACAGATGGATTTATCATATTCTTTCTAGTGGCTGCATGCTCTTTTATCAATGGATACACTTTAATTTAATCAGTCCCCATCAATGATCATTTCAGTTGTTTTCAACTTTCTAATTGTAAACACTATGCATATAAGATGGAGGCATAGGCAGATATTCTTTGCTTCCTCGCACAACCAAAAGAAGGACAATGAATTTAATAACAAAAAGCAACCAGAACTGCGAGAAAATCAAACTGTATGGAAGTCCAACAACCAAGGAGTTAAAGAAGAAACATTCATTTATTGGTAGGAAGAATGGTGATGGGAAGCCAGGGGAAGAGGGCATACAGCAAGGGGGCAGACCAGGTGGGCAAGCAGCTGTGGACCAGTTGGTCCGACATTCATGTGTGGATAAACTGGGAGGAACAACTAGGGAGCTAGACAGACCGAGCAACACAAAGTTCCAGGGTGGAAAACTACAGCCTCAAAACCTCTGGCTCTAAAAATTTGTGGGGGTTATGGTGGGAGAAACTCCCAGCCTCACAAGAGAGTTTGTTGGAGAGACCCACAGGGTCCTAGAACATGCACAAGCCCACCCACATGGGAATCAGCACCAGAAAGGGCTCTATTCACTTGTGGGTATTGAGGAAAGTGACTGAAAGTGTGTGACAGCTGAGCAACCAGCATTGTTCTCTCTTGGACCCCTCCCCCACAGACAGAGCCACAACATAACGAAGTGGGTTGCCCTACCCTGGCAAATACCTAAGGCTTCACCCCTTACAACATAACAGGTGCACCAAGACAAAGAAATATGGCCCAAATGAATGAATGGATTAAAATTCCAGAAAAAGAACTAAGCAACGTGGAAATAGTCAACCTGTCAGGTGCAGAGTTCAAAACACTTGTAATCAGGATACTCATAGAAATGATTGAGCATGGATGCAAAATACAGGAAGAAGTGAAGGCTATACAAATTGAAATAAAGGAAAATACACAGGGAACCAACAGTGAAGGGAAGTAAACTGAGACTCAAATCAATGATTTGGAACAAAAGGAAGAAATAAACATTCAACAGAACAGAATGAATAAACAAGAATTCAAAAAAATGAGGAGACGCTTAGGAACCTCTGAAACAACTTTAAATGTTCCAACATCCTAATCATAGGGGTGTCAGAAAGGAGAAGAGCAAGAAATTGAAAACTTATTTGAGAAAATAATGAAGGAAAACTTTCCCAACCTGGTGAAGGAAATAGACTTCTAGGAAGTTCAGGAAACTCAGAGAGTCTCAAAGAAACTGGACCCAAGGAGGACCACACCAAGATATGTAATAATTAAAAAACGCCAAATGTTAAAGATAAAGAGAGAATCTTAAAAGCAGCAAGAGAAAAGGAGACAGTTACCCTACAAAGGAGTGTCCGTAAGACTATCAACTGATTTCTCAAAAGAAAACTTGCAGGCAAGAAGGGGATAGAAAGAAGTATTTGAAGTCATGAGAAGAAAGGATCTACATCCAAGATTACTCTTTCCAGCAAAGCTATTATTTAGAATGGAAGGGCAGATAAAGTGCTTCCCAGATAAGGTCAAGTTAAAAGGAGTTCATCATCACCAAGCCCTTATTATAGAAATGTTAAAGGGATTTATCTAAGAAAAAGAACATCAAAAACATGTATGGTAAAAAACCGACAAACTCACAACTACCTAAAAAGCACTCTAAGCAAACAACTAGAATAGTAAGAGAATCACAGAAATAGAAATCCTATGGAGGGTTAACAGCAGGGAGGGGGATTGGGGAGAATGGGGGAAAAGGTACAGGGAAGCATAATTGGTAGGCACAAAATAGACAGGGGAAGGTTAAAAATACTGTGGGAAATGGAGAAGCCGAAGAACTTCCATGTACGACCCATGGGCATGAGCTAAAGGGGAGGACTGCTGGTGGGAGGGGGGATCAGGGCAGAGTGAATAAGGGGAGAAAAAATATGGGACAACTGTAATAGCATAATCAATAAAATATGCTTAAAAAACACTATACATAGAAAATGTCTTTATGTATGTGTATGAATATTTTCATACAATATATTTATAGATGTTGACTTACTTTTTCTTTATTTTTATTGTTGACGCTATTCCATATGTGATAGATGTTGACTTTTAAATTATTTTTCTTGTCAGATTATCCTTCAAAAGGGTTATGCTATTTACACTCCTACTAAGAATATATGTAAGTTGTTTTCCCATGAATATTTACCAATGCTTTGAATGAAAAAGACAAAAAACATCAATAAATATTATAGGCAAATATATGTAGTTTATTTTGCCAGTCATCTATTTTGCTCTGTTTGCGAAGTCCCTGAGTATTCTGATAATACCCTCCATCAAACTCCTATCCTCCCTTTTTTGTTTGTCTCTTTCTGACTAATTTGAGGAATTATTTACCTATTTTTGATGCTCTTTGTCATACATGTAACAAACAATGTTTTCCCAGTTTTTCATTTTTTTTCTTCTAGGTTTATGTGTCACCTGCTCTATAGAAGTTTTAAAATTTGTCTTTGGTAATTTTTGTCGTTAACACTTACAAATGTCTTTCTCATCTATAAAATATGGTCTCTTTAAAGCTTTTCTAGTATTTTTATTTTTATTATTTAAACCACTGATTAATCTGGAATTTATTTTAGGAGGGGGTAAAATATGAAAATATTCAGCTTTTCCTCCTAAATGGTTAGTTGGCTATCTCAAAACTTCTCATTAACCTACCTTCTCCCTGCTGAATGAAATTTCTCTAAAGGAGTATTATAAATGCAAGGTAAAGGCTTACTAGGATTATGTGGAAATTTATTAGTGGAGTTAGCGTTGAAATAGAAAAGTATCTGGATTCAATTGCATGCCTTTCACTTTCAGAGACAAGTTGAATTTTAAAAATGTATTGCTTACATTGGAAAGCAAGCAAAGTTTATATATAATATTCACTTCATTCCCATTTAACCTGGTATCCAAACTCCCAGAAGTGTTAAGTAACTAAATATTTGTGTCTATTCTGTATTATTCAGTCATTCATTCAACATGAGACACTATTTTAGATATTGGGAATATAGCAGTTAACTAGATAGATGGATAGATAGATAAGGTCCTTGCCCTCATGGGGTTGGGTTGTATAAAAGGGGATACGAAGACATACAAGATGGTGGAGTGATGGGTGGAAGCTACACTAACCTCCTCACAGGACCACTCTCAAATTGCAACTAAATTTAGAGAAATCATCCTCAGTAAAAAAACTGAACACAGGCCAGAGAGAAGCCTTACAACCAAGGATAGACAGAAGGAATGACTTTCCCACAATGAGACTCATAGGGAGGGACAAGGTGAGAATCCTAAAAGCTATAAGAGAAAAGCAGGTAGTTACATAAAAGGGAGCACCAATTAGACTGTCACCTGATTTCTCAACAGAAACATTTCAGGCCAGAAGGGAGTGGCATGAAATATTCAAGGTGATAAAATGCAAAGACCTACAACCAAGGCTACTTTACCCAGCAAGGCTGTCATTTAAAATCCAAAGAGAAATAGGAGCTTCTCAGGCAAGAAAAACCTAAAGGAGCTTGTCAACACCAACCAGTACTGCAATAAATGTTGAAGGGCTTGCTTGAAGTAGGAGGAGAAGGAGTGGGAAGAGGAGGATGAGGGGGAGGGAAATAAAAGAAAAACAGGAAAATAGTCTAACAATAAAATGGCACTAAATATGTAACTATCAGTAATCACCTGAAATGTATATGGCTTAAATACTCCAACCAAAAGACATAGGATAGCTGAATGGATAAGAAAACAAGACCCATATATACATGCAGCCTCCAAAAGACCCACCTCAGATTGAAAGATACAGACTAAAAGTAAAGGGATAGAAAAAGATATTTCATGGAAATGGAAAAGAAAAAAGGCTGGGTAGCAATACTTATGACTGACAAAATAGACTTGAAAACCAAGGCTGTAGTGAGAAGGACACTACATATTGATAAAATGATTCTTAGTATGGGAAAATGATGCGTAGATGCAAGATTGAAAAGATGAAAAACCTTATAGTCTTGAATTTGAATTTGAAATATCAGTATGAATTCGGGATATATTTCATGGCAAAAGCATTTCTCCATAACTTTTTACACTGTAGTAGCCTAGAAACCATGGGTAACTCACAATGAGAGTCCAGACTTTGGCTTGGAAAAACATTTGTCATTCAAAGAACTGTAGCTCATTGGGAAAATGGCTGATTCCAGGTCTGGGGAGAAGGTGTATAAGAAGAGCCGGGAATATCTTGTCATAATAGACAGCAAGAAGTCATGAAAGACTGCTGCGATTGAATCAGAAGGATTCAGGAGCCAGCTTGAATCGGCTTTTTCATTTGCCAAAAATGGAGCGATTTAAACACCAATAAAAATAATAACTGCAATGTATTGAAATCTGTTAATTTATATGTTTGCTCCATGAGTTTATAAGTGATGCTAAGAAAAGACTGATTATTTTGAAAACTGGCAAATAATTGAAAAGAATCAAGCATTTATTCCTGCCTCTCATGTGATAACTCACTGGCTAAGAAAATAGTAGATGAGGAAAACTGCTCTTCATAGAGATATTCCAGCTACTAAATAAATTATGAATTTTTAAATATTATCTTTTGGCAACCCCTTATTAATTAATTTAGGCATTAATCACCATTGTCCACTAATTGCACAAAAAGAGATACAACAACCAAACATTTTCTTCCTGATAGTAAGACACAGTTCCATTTATGAAGTGATCTTGCCAAAAAAATTTGAATCTGAATATGACCAAGACTCTAGATCCAACTGCCAATTTACAGAAAACATAGAGGAACATGTTAAATGTCACTACTGGGATGCAATCAATAAACTATAGCCTCTGGAAAAATCAACATAAAGATAGTGCAATTTCTTCAAAAAATATATTGCAGAGGTAGAAGATGAAAAGATTTCCTCACAGTCAACTCTCTCTCTCTCTTCCAGCTTCTGTGTGCCTCTCGCAACAGTATATTGTTTTGAAATGGTCTGTTTATAGGCATTTTATCCCATCAGACTGTATGTCCCTCCAGACTGAGGATGGCTTTTTAATCTTTCTTTGTTTCCCTGGTGCAGAATCAATAAGTATTTCCTATACAGATTTTTTTTTTGATAACTTCAGTGGTTAGTCATAGTCATCTTTGATCTTTGCTTCTTTTATTAGGAAACTGACCAATTATAACCTTTTCATCTTTGCCTTTCACACTGTTGGCTATTTGGAACACAGCAGACTCTTCTCCATTTCTTTCGTGATTTTCAGATTTTATGCTTGTTGACGTATACACCCATCCTCCCACCACAGAAACTACTCTATGACTTTTTCTAATTACAAAGATCATGTATTCTCACTGTAAAAAAATTTCAAAGAAGTATAAGAAAGAAACCAGAGCTATCACTATTAACCACTATGAATATTTCAGAAATACCCTGCCCCCTCCAAATTTCTAAAAGTAAGGTGATGCCACTATATATCCTGCTCTGGAACCTAGTGTTTGTTGTCCATCGGGCCGGGTATCTCCTTCTACGTGAATGAATACTGCTGTACCTTGTGATTTGGGGAGCCCCATGCTGTTCCTTATTAATATGTTCATTTAACTAATCTAGTGCCGATGAGCATTCTATTTCCTTACAATTATTTGTAATTATATCCTATTATGAAAATGTAGTGAATTTTTTTTAAACACCATTTGTACATGTGTGTAGTTTTCTCCTTAGACTAATGACAGGTTTGTTGGATCAAAGGGTGTGTTCATTTCAAGTTTATCTATTGCCATAACGTCTTCCAGAAAATTTAACCTATTTTCCGTGCCCTAGCAGTTCGTTAGCAGGGTTTTATTATACTTGAAGTTTTGTTTATCAACTCTCAACATTAGTCTTCAGGTGGAGTAACTCTCATTCTTTTTCTCTTTTAGCTCTTTCTTTTGGTGAATTATTTCTCTGTGTTGAAATATTTTTTGAATTATTTCTCCTCTGTTTTGGCAGCAGGTACTATTAAAGTTGTGTAAGATACAAGATTATAAACTGGACATGTAGTCAAATCGAGAATAATACATGATTGTCTCATAGTAACTTACATATTGCTGTACTTACCATATTGTTATACATGTTTTTGAATAATAATTTGTAATATTATACCTATTAAATCCTTGATCATGTTTACATAAAAGCTGTGTTTAGAAATGTCATCCTATTGAAACATGCATGGAGGAAATAAGATAATATTCAAACTGTCTTTTAATTTCTTAATAATGTTTCAGTCCATACTCATTTATTTCCCAAAAGCCTCCTGTAGAGGAAAGAATGTGTGTTTAGAAGTCTGACTGACCTGTACTCTGATTTCAGCTCTGCCACTTACTTGGTTGTATGTGAAAATCACTTAACTTTTCTGGTCCTCAATTCATTTGCAAAATCGAGGTGTATCTGACCGCCGTCTGTTTAAATGATTGTATGTGCATACACTTAGCATAGTGGCTAGCAAATAATAGTAATTCGGTATTTGTTCATCTATTTTGTGGCATGTAGTGATAGTTTTTTCAGATATGTATTCACTGTCATGTATACTATTGCCTTCACAGAAATCTTCTCTACATATACCCTCAGAGTCTCAATTTCGCCAATCGTCAAGGTTCTGCCAGAAATATAACAGTGAAAGTCCAGTTTATGTATGGGGAGGATCTGAGCAATGCCATGCCGGTACGATATGTTCTTTACTTTTCCTATTCTTTGTATGTACTTCATATAGGCGTTTCTTTGGAGGTAGTATTACTTGGTTGGCAGCTCTAAGCTGGAAATTAATGTGATTTAAAAAAAACAAATTTCTAACTGTATTACTTTTCATACAGATAGTAATAAATTTACTTGAAGTCTTATTTATTAAGGATTTGGGAAATGCAAGGCACTCCCAGAGATACAAAGATGAATAAGACTTGTAATCTAGAGGATATGAGACAAGTGCATAAAATTTTGAAATGGTGACTTTCAAAAGAGAGTCAGATCAGAATTACTAGGGTACTCCAACAAAGCACGGATTACGTTCCTGTCTTAGCATCTTTGATTCTGATTCTCCTCCTTTAGAGTGAAAGGCCAGGCAAGGGAGGTGGAAAGTAATGGGCTGTGGTATAGTTTGAAAATGTTCTCCAGGTGATTCTAACATGTATGGTTCTTCCCATCTTTGTTAAGAAACTCTGGCGATAGCTCTCAACCTTGGCTGCATATTACACTCACCTGGGGAGTGTTAAAAGATATCAATGTCCAGACTGAATCTCATTCCAGTGAAATTATAATCTCTGGGTGTGGGAACCAGGCAGGTATCAGTATTTTAAAATCTCCCCTAGGGATTACATTTTGCATCTAGTGTTGAGAACCAAGGTATGTGCTAATTATAGCAGATTGATACAGGAATTTAAAGGCAGAGGTGTTCAATGACAGGAGAGAATGCCTTAAAGTTAGTGAAAATGTTAATGGTAGTGGGTCTAGATAGTGGGGGATGGAAAGAAATTAAAGTTGGGAATGTCCTTCGGTGGAGTTACAGGAGTGAGTTGCCAGTGAGCCAGAGCAATGGAAGGTGAGTCAAAAGTAGTAGATTGAGGCCAGACTGGGGAGGTTCTGGATTGTCCAAATTGTGATTCATTATCTGTGGGACACTAATAAATGCAAGTTCCATGAAAGTAGATTTTTGGCTCAACCTGAAGTTAGCAACATATGGAATAGGAGCATGACTGTCACTGTCGATGTTCTACTTCTGACAACCCTAGTGGGATGCAAATGAGCTAAGAATAGTTACATTGTTAGCAGTTTTATTTTAGCCTTCTGTGTCAGTCATTTGAATCAAGTTCTGACTTTCTAACCAGGAAAGCTGTATCTTTTCTTCTTTCCTATTGCCTCAATTTCATCAGCATTTTTAGATCTTAAAAACAGCAAGCACAAATTATTCATCTTTGTATTCTATGGCAGCTATTCCAGATCCTTGCATATAATTCATGTTGAATAAATATAGAATTTATTTTTGAGGTTTGAATTATCATTCCATACTCTTGACTAGCTCTTTATTTCTGCCAAAGGAATGAATACTATTGTAGTTGATGAAAAGGTACTGGCTTGTAAAAATAGATGCTTTGTTATCTTATATGTGAATTGCCATATAAATTTGAGTTTATGACAAATGTAATATATGTAAAATAATCTGTTTTATTGTTTGCCTAACAAACTCTTCCTTGTCTTAGCATCTGTATGGCTTCCTCTACAGATCCCTAGCTGCATCCAGCCCCATGTGCAGTTAGACCACACCCTCTCTTGGTGCTACCATAGCATCTTCTGACTTCTTTGTGGACCCTAATTAATCGCTTTATGATTATGTGTTTATTTCTTCATCATGTCCACTAGACTGTGAGCTCCTTGAGGGCAGGGACCATATCTCACTCATATTTATATCTTGATGCCTATCTTAGTGCTTGGCACATAATTGGTGCTTAGTTTGTATTGATGAATGATTAAAATTACATGCCAAATGGTTCAAAAAGAAACACTTTCCACTATATGTCACTCGTTATAAAGATAAATGAGTTACTTTGTGGAAAATGATAGCTTCTCAGAGGAAGAAAAGCTACTGTATTCCTCTATTTGTGTATTGGCTGTATGAAAATATAATACTTTTATGTTTATGTGAGTGATTGGTTTGAAAGCATGTCTAAACACACATCTTGCTTACTTATTTTTTAAAAAAATAAGGACTAAGATAATTTTTTGATCATATAATGTCAATATGATAAACTCTAATTCTGGCACTGGAAAAACCTTTTATAAAAACATAGTATTCTTAGCAAATTGATAAAATGGTAATTATCTTTTTACTTTAAGGGTAAGAAAAGTAATTTTCTTACCCTTAAAGTAAAAAGACCTACTTGAGATACTGCAAAAAGAGACAAACGCCTGTTTAGAATGTTCCTTTTATTTTGGGATGGTGCTAGGTAGTTAATCCCCTTGTGTGAGGAATACACTGGGAGTTGTTTTACCAGCTCTGTTGATGGGAGTATGATGGCATGTCTGCAGTGCCTATTCGTGCGTGTGCAGAGATGGCCGGCTAGACGCGGGGGTTTCATGTATGGCTAGATAACATTGTAAGCCTCACTGCCCCCCACCCAGGAGTCACGGCCGCGACCATGACATCATTAGGCCATTGTTCTAATGGGCTGCCTGAATATTCCACCACTTGCTATTAGAATTCGAGAGGCAGATATATAAGACTATGATATTTTACTGCTAAACCTCCCAGAGTAGTATTGTATTCTTTTAATGTGGTGGATTTTTTTAACATGTGTAAGAATTTAAAATGTTGTTCCCCTTCCATGTAGAGTAGTTTACAGAGAGTACTGGAAGCAAAGGGTACGTAAAATAGGATTAAAAAATATTTTATTTATTTATTTTTAGAGAGAAGGGAAGGAAGGGAGAAAGAGAGGGAGAGAAACATCTATATGCAACAGAGATACATTGATTGGCTGCCTCTTGCATGCCCCCAACTGGGGACCTGGCCCCCAGCCCAGGCACGTGCCCTGACCGGGAATCCACCTGGTGACCTTTGGGTTCGCAGGCGGGCACTCAGTCCACTGAGCCAAACCATCCAGGGATAAAATAGGATTTTTAAATATCATTTATAAATAATACATGTTTGACTTTCAGCATGACTGCTGTGTCAGTGAAGAAGCCACCGATGTAGATATACGCCCCAGGTAGATGTGCGGCCGCCATTCTAGGGCCGTATTTCCTGCTAAATTCCAAATGAGGTGCTGCATCCAGATTTTAAAATGGAATCTTCACCTTCTTAAAAAAGAAAAAAAATGTATCTTATTGCCCAATAGAACTGAATGTAATGGATAGAAATTTTTTGAATGTTTGAATGTCATATGGGTCTATAAATTTAGAATTAAGCAGTTGAACTTACTAAAATGAACGTCAGTAGGCACATTGTTCTTCATTGGGCTGATTTTTGCCCATTGTTCTCAAATAGTTATTAAATCAGACAAATTCTTACATAGATATGAAACATCCAGCATTTATTACAACGAAGTTTCAACGTGCTGTTATTTGTTACAGGTAATCTTTGGTAAATCTAGCTGTTCAGAATTTTCAAAGGAAGCCTATACAGCCGTAGTATATCATAACAGGTACTGAATTCAAATATTTCTTTCAAAGTTACTCACTCCTCACTGGCATGGTTAGCACTCACGTTAGTGTGTTTACCAAATGCTTGGCTGCACTGAATGTGCAAATTCAAGACAGCTGACATCAAAGTTATAATTTTCAACATGTAGATCCACATTTTCCATAGACATCTCAAATATAAGACTTTGTACACAAAACATCTTTTCTATCAAATTCTCTGACCCTTTCATTTTTATTATATTATTATTGATTACCTTTGTGGCTTCTGGTCCTTTGGTCTTTCCCTATTATATTCCCTTAACACTTTGCACCTTTACTTAACTGTTCACTAAGCTTGAACCTATTAGTCAGTTAAAGTGACGGTATTTTCAACATCAAATAATCCTTTGATTTCGTGCCTTTCCATTTTACTTCTTTGAGAAATTGTTAACTTTGAGTAACCTTTTATTTCTGCTTTTGTTATTTCTTTTTTAATTGAATGCTGTTGGAGAAAAAGCACAAAATTATACAAATCAGGACTATCACATTATTTTATCATATGATGAGGCTATATTAATTCATTTTATTTTATTTTATCTTCTCTTGGCTCCAAAAGATTACACTTCAGTAATCTTTTTGTCACCACTTTTTAAACTCTATCTCTAATTTTACAAGAGCTAATTTATGGTTTTTCCCCCTTCTTCTAACTCCTACTTCTTTTGATTGCTTTACTCTTGGCTTTCCTCATTTAAGTTGATTGAGTCCATCCCACTTGAGATACATGAACTTTTCTGCTCTTCACCTCAAATGATCTTCGTACGGTTCTGCCTCTCCTTCTGTTTCAAAGCAGTGATGGCCCACATCCTGCTCAATGAGAATCTTCACTTCTGCTGTCAAACCATCTTACCACCGCCTTCCAGAATATGACTTCAGTTATCCCTTCTCTTGCGTCATCAGTTCCTGTTTCATTACCTCTAGCTCTTATTGTTAAAAACAAGCTTGTTTCTTATTCTTAAAAAAAAAAAAAAAAGGCTACTGCACAGTGCTCTTGGGTAGAACGGTTTTCTCCTTGCCCTCTTTAAAACTTTCTTCTTTCTCACCTTTATTGTTTGAACAATTCTTTTCTTCCGCAGTAATTATTCATTCTATTTTTTTTCTTTTTAAGTATAGACATTCCACACAAAACACTAAGGTTTTGTCCTTAACCTTCTTTTTCTGTAATATTCTCTTGCTAAATAATTTTATATGAATTTCTCAGAGTTATATTCAATGAAAATGCTACTACTTTTACCTTTATATGGACTGTCACAACTTTTTTCCCCAGTCATAACCTTCAACCTGAAGCATAAACAGGTATTTTCAGTGGCCTATTGTGCATATTTATTTGGGTTCCCTGCTGCCTTCTCAGTTTCCATGTGTTTATCCATAGCCTCCTTCTAGACCCTGTCTCTGTTCATTTTTATCAATAGTACCACCAATCTTTCAGTCCTCTGACTCAAACTTTAAGATATCCTTGCCTGCCTTTTTTCTTTTCTCTAACATTCAATCATCTTTTACATCTTGATGATTTTCTTTCTGCCTCATCTCCAAACATATTCTGTGCTATCCTGTTCCTGGGTCTTTCTTAGATCTTTAATTATATACTGATTCTCTCTACTTACTTAACTTTTACTCATTCTTTAAGGCCCATGTTATATATCGCTTCCTAAATACAATTCCGTGATCTAAAACTTTAAGTAATCTGTTGAACTCTGTTGTTGAAGCATTTACCCTTATATGCTCTATACCAGGGGCTAGCAAACTTTTTTCACAAAGGGCCAAATAGTATGTATTTAGGCCGTGTGGGCCACATGGTCTCTGTTGCAACCATGCAGCCCTGCAGTTGTAGTACAAAAGCAGCCATCAACAACGAGTAAAATGGCAAATGAATGGGCATGGCTGTCTTCCAATAAAGTTTTATTTATGGATACTGAAATTTGAGTTTCATGTAATGTTTAAAGTGAAATATTATTCTTTTGATGTTTTTAACCATTTAAAAATATAAAAACCATTCTTAGTTTGTAGTTTATGTAAAACCAGGCAGTTGACTGGATTTGGTCTGTGGACCATAGTTTGCCAGCCCCTGCTCTATAGCGTAGCTATTGTATGTGTGTCTTCCTTATATTTCTACTAAGTTATATATATTTTTCAGGGTAATTTTTTTTATGTTAATCTTTAAAGCCACCACAAAAGTAATACAATTCCTAACCTAAAGGCGGGCCATTTACTTGCTAATGAATAACTAACTGGTAGATATTTAATTTTCCATAAGTCTTCACGTAATATAATTTGAGGAAAGACATGAACTAAAACACTGAATGCAAGGAAAGATATTGATAAAGTAATAATTTCTAAAAGTATCTTCATTTTTGGCCAAGTCTTTATATTTGTTGCTCTTAGCATTAATAGAATTAAAATGAGAATACCGCCTAATATTGCTAGTAAATTCACCTTTCTCATAGTTCACTGGCGACTAGTGATATCAGTAATATGATGTGTAGCATCTTTTATTCACCAAAGTCATCAAATTCTCAGATAGCTGGCATTACCTATCTTTCTGGTGATTATTAGAAGCCTCATTCCACTTACTATTTCTGTGATCAAATCTACACCTGTTAGCATTTTTGAGGCTTATTAGAGAAGGATATTTGACTTACTAGTATCTGAGAAAAAAAAAACTTAATTGGTTTTTGGTAGGGCAGCCTTCACTTTAAAAGCAGTAGGAGCTATCTGGTTTGGATGCATTTTCATTGAAGATAACTCTGAGAGATACGAACTGAACATGGAAAATTGGGATGTTAAGGCTCTACCCTTTTTTAAGTCTATATCATAAATAGCAGCCATGCTTTCCTATAAAAATTCTCAGTGAATATTACAGTGAAAATTCCATTAGTTTGATCAAACATGGTAACTACTGTATTCTTACAGTGGCTGGAGGCACTTCTAATATGTTGGGGGAATGTAATTCATGGTTGTTCCCTGATTTTTTTTTTTCTTTTCTTTGAGCTGTTAGTCAATATACTAGTCCATGTTTTGGTAACATTATTTCTTTACCGATGGGATAATTGATGCAAGACAATTCATAGAGAGCCTGACTTGATATTAAGTTGCCTAAAGATATCTTTTTTCTTTTTTTTACAAAAGGATAATATAAATTAGTCTTAAGTTGAAGCTGTACTCCTGCAACAGAAAAATGTTTTTATGGTATGGTTTTAAAATATACACTTACGAAAAGTTTACATTACTTATTATGTGATTTGTATCAGAATTGATTTTTAAATATAGAAAGCCTCACCCTCGCCTCCTCTTCAATAGTTTCCAGTCTAATGACAATCTCAGCATCAAGGTGGTAATTATTAATTAATTTCCAAATAATGGGATTACAGCACCCATTAATAAAAGTGAGAGGAGAAATTTTAGAAACATTGACAGCTCCCTCATCTGGAAGGAGGAGTTAGTTACTTCTTTGGGAATAAAGGAAAATTAAGCATGAACCTTAAAATTAATTTTAAAATTACTCAAATATACAAATGCAATGGTTATTTATTTTGAACAGTTTACTGACTATTGATCTGTTTTTTTTTTTGTATGAAGGTCTCCTGATTTTCATGAAGAAATCAAGGTTAAACTGCCTGCTACTCTAACTGATCATCATCACTTGCTTTTTACTTTTTATCATGTTAGTTGTCAACAAAAACAAAATACGCCTCTTGAAACTCCTGTTGGATATACAGTAAGTAGATTTTTGTTAAATACTTAGCTTTTTGATCTTAAAAATAAGTAAATATTTAAGATATAGTTGGTATATCTCTTATCTGATCCCCCACATTGGTTAGGAAGAATCACTGTAACAAGAAAATGCTTGTTAGTATGATTCATTGACTAACATATCCAAACACTTTGATGTTGCTCCTGATTATTGTGTGTTTACCGCACAGTGCAGTATAAATATAATGGCTTTATGGGTTCTTCAGAAAAGAATACTTTGAATGTGAAATGAATTAAAGACCTTTGGCTGTTAAATGCATTTTTTCCTATAATTAAGGCAATTAAACCCTTGAGTTTATTTATTTATTTGTTTATTTGTTTATTTATTTATTTATTTGGGGGAGAGGAGAAGGGAGGGAGAAGGTAAGGGAGAGAAACATCGATGTGAAAGAGAAACATTGATTGGTTGCCCCTTGTACGCACCCTGACCGGGAACCGAACCCAGCAACCTAGGGACGTGCCCCAACTGAGAATTGAACAGGTGACCCCTCACTTTGTGGGAGGATGCCCAACCAACTGAGCTACACTGGTCAGGGCATGAACTTGTGAGTATTATTTGAAAATCATTATAATCAAATTGCAAAAGTAAGCCTAAGGTGAAGGACATGGTATATATTATACTATTACAATTTTGTCAGAAAGGTCATGCCTCCACCCCAAAGAGAAAAGTCAGTATTTGATTATTTTTTTGGCTCTTGCAGTTTGTGACATGAATTTCCCTAAATGCAAGAAGATAAATTTATGTTCATGCTTTAAAATTTTCTTTTCAACATATTTAATCACATCTTTTTTTCTTATTTACATTTACACTATTATTCCAATTTAAAATTGATAACACTTTGTAGCCTTTTTCTACTACAGCTTTCCCTTAGCAAATATGGACCTTCTATAAATTTAAATGTTGCATAGTTAGTATTTATATCTTATGGACCATCCTTAATAAAATAATGTTGGGAAGCTTTGGAGAAGGCTCATTAAATAAATCCCTTTGGTGTTTGAGGATGTGAGACAAATGTGGCTCATATCAGGTTCTTAAAACAGATTTTCCAAGTAATTGCTTTTGTAACAAACATATTTAAATGAATATTGTTTCCTTCTTTTTATTTAAAAGTGGATACCAATGCTTCAGAATGGACGATTAAAGACTGGACAGTTTTGCCTACCAGTCTCACTGGAAAAACCACCACAGGCTTATTCTGTACTGTCTCCTGAGGTCAGTATCTCTCACACGGAAATTCCAGAGATTGAATGAAATTGGTTTTTTACTACAAAGGTGCTTATATAATGTAATATATAATATAATAAAGTAATAATAATTTTCTTATAATTAAATTCTAGAATATTTAGAAACTTTCATACTATTTTTAAAAGTATATATTCATTTTATTTTTTATTTTTTAATTTTAATCTTTATTTAATTATTTTCCCATTACCATTTAGTCCCTTTATACTCCCCCAGCAGTCACCACACTGTGGTCTGTGTCCATGAGTCCTTTTTCCTTTTGCTCAGTCCCCCCACCCTCTCACCTCCCTACCCCCACCAGCTGCCATCTGCTCTCCATCTATGAGTCTGTCCCCATTTCCCTTGTTAGTTCAGTCTGTTCATTAGATTCCACATATGAGTGAAATCATATGGTATTTGTCTTTCTCTGACTGGCTTATTTCACTTAGCATAATGTTCTCCAGGTCCATCCATAGTGTCACAAAGGGTAAAATTTTCTTCTTTTTCTACAACCAAGAGTGTTCCATTGTGTAAATGTCCCATACTTGTTTCATCTCTTCATCTACTGATGGACACTTGGGCTGCTTCCATATCTTGGCTACTGTAAATAATGCTGCAATGAACATAGGGGTGCTTATGTTCTTTTGAATTAGCGTTTTGGGTTCCTTCAGATATACTCCCAGAAGTGGGATCGTTGGGTCAAAAGGCAGATCCGTTTTAAATTTTTTGTGGTATCTCTATACTGCTCTCCACAGTGGCTGCGCCAGTCTGCATTCCCACCAACGGTGGAAAAGACTTCCCCTTTCTCCACATCCTCGCCAGCACTTGTTGGTTGTTGATTTATTGATGATAGTCATTCTGAAAGATGTGAGATGATATCTCATTTTGGTTTTAATTTGCATTTCTCTGATGATTAGTGATGTTGAACATATTTTCATATGTCTTTTGGCCATCTGGATATATTCTTTGGAGGAGTGTCTGTTCGGGTTCTTTGCCCATTTTTTAATTGGGTTATTTGGGGGGTTTTGGTGTTGAGTTTCATAAGTACTTGATAAATTTTGGATATTAACCCCTTATCAAATGTATCAGCAAATAAGTTATTCCATTCTGTATGTTGTCTTTTACTTTGTTGATGATTTCCTTTGCTGTGTGAAAACTTTTTAGTTTGATGTAGTCCCATTTGTTTATTTTTTCTTGTTTCCCTTGCTTGGGGAGATACATCCAATAAAAAAAAACCTGTGAGCAATGTCTGAGAATTTGCTGCCTATGTTTTCTTCTCTGATCTTTATGATTTCAGGTCTGACATTTAAATTTAAGTCTTTGGTCCATTTTGAATTTATTTTTGTGTGTGGTATAAGAAGCTGGTCTGGTTTCCTTTTTTTACACATATCTGCCCAATTTTCCCAACACCATTTATTGAATAAACTATCTTTAGCCCATTGTATACACATTTGCTACCTTTGTCGCATATTAATTGACTGTAAAGGTGTGGGTTTATTTTTGGGCTCCCTATTCTGTTCCATTGATCTATGTGTCTATTTTTATGCCAGTACCAGGCTGTTTTGATTACTGCAACCTTGTAGTATAGTTTCCTATTAGGTAGTATGATTCCTCCTACTTTGTTCTTCTTTCTCAGGATTGCTGTTGCTATGTGGGGCCTTTTGTGGTTCCATATAAATGTTTGAAGTATTTGTTCTAGTTCTGTGAAATATATCATTAGAATCTTGATAGGAATTGCATTGCTTTGGGTAGTGTGGACATTTTAATGATGTTAATTCTTCCTATCCATAAACAAGGTATGTGCTTCCACCTATTTGTATCTTCTTCAGTTTCTTTCTTCAGTATCTTATAATTTTCTGTGTACCAGTCTTTTACATCCTTTCTTAGGTTTATTCCCAGGTATTTTATTCTTTTTGAAGCAATTGTGAATGGGATTGTTTTCTTAATTTCCCTTTCTATTAGTTTATTATTGGCATATAAAAATGCAACTGACTTCTGAATATTACTTTTGTATCCTGCTACTTTGCTGAATTTGTTTATCAGTTCTAGTAGTTTCTTGGTGGAATCTTTGGGGTTTTCAGGTCATCTGCAAATAGAGACAGTTTTACTTCTTCCTATCCAATTTGGATGCCTTTTATTTCTCCTTTTTGTCTGATAGCTGTGGCTAGAATTTACAGTACTATTTTTAATAAGGGAAGTAAAAGGGGATATCCCTGTCTTATTCCAATCTTAAGGGGAGTGCTTGAAGCTTTTGCCTGTTGAGTTGATGTTGACAATGGATTTGTCATGTATGGCCTATATTGTGTTTAGGTATGTTCCCTCTACTCCACTTTGCTGAGAGTTTTTACCATAAATGATGCTGGATTTTATCAAAAGCTTTTTATGCATCTATTGATGTCATCATGTGGTTTTTGTCCTTCATTTTGTTTAAGTGGTGAATCACATTTATTGATAGCAAATGTTCTGCCAACCTTGCATTCCCAGAATAAATTCCAGTTGATCATTGTGTATGATGCTTTGATGCATTGTTGTATCTGGTTTGCTAATATTTAGTTGAGGATTTTAGCATCTATGTTTATCAGGGATATTGGTCTATAATTTTCTTTCTTTATAGTGTCTTTATCTGGTTTGGAATTAGGATAATGCTAGCCTTGTAAAATGAGTTTGGAGCCTTCCCTCTTGAATTTTATGAAATAGTTTGAGAAGGATAGGTGTTCTTTTCAGAATGTTTGGTAAAATTAACCTGTGAAATCATCCAGTCCAGGGCTTTTGTTTGCTGTTTTTTGTTGTTGTTGTTTGTTTGTTTGTTTTAATTACTGCTTCAGTTTCACTAGGTATGATCTGTCTATTCAGACATCATAGAGAATTCTCAAATTCTTCATGATTTAGTTTAGGAAGATTGTATGTTTCTAGGAATTTATCCATTTTGTCCAGGTTGTCCAGCTTTTTGGCATATAATTTTTCATAATATTTTGTTACAATCTTTTGTAGTTCTTTGGTGTCAGTTGTTATTTTTCCTCTCATTTTTTATTTTGTTTATTTGGGTCCTTTCTCTTTTTTTCTTGATGAGTCTGATTAAAGGTTTGTCAATCATGTTTATCTTTTCAAAGAACCAGTCCTTATATGCATTGATCTTTTTGTATCATTAAATCCTTATTATTTCCTTCCTTTTACTCACTTTAGGCTATCCATTTCCCTCTTAGGATTGCTTTCCCAATGTCCCACAGATTTTGGATACTTATGTTCTCATTTTTGTTTGTTTCAAGGTATCTTTTGATTTCTTCCTTGATCTTGTTGACTCACTTATTGTATAACATGTTATTTAGCTGCCATGTGTTTGTATGTTTTTCAGTGTTATTCTTGTGTTTGCTTTCTAGTTTCATGGTATTGTGGTCAGAGAAGATGCTTGATATGATTTAAATCTTAAATTTATTGAGACTTGTTTTGGGTCCTAAGATGTGGTCTACCCTAGAAAATGTTCCATGTGCCCTTGAAAAGTATATATATTTTGCTGGCTTTGGGGTGAAATGCTCCAAAGATATCAGTTAAATGCAACTGAGGTAGTGTGTTGTTTAAGGCCACTGTCTTCTTGTTGATTTTCTACCTGGAAGATCTAGCCACTTAAGTCAACAGGGTGGTAAAATTCCCAACTATAACTGCACTTCTGTCGGTCTCTCCCTTTATGTCCATCAAGAATTTCTTTATATATTTAGGTGCTCCTATGTTGAATGCGTAAATGTTTACTAGGGTTATTTCCTCTTGTTGGATTGTTCCCTTTATCATTATGTAGTGTCCTCCTTTGTCTCTTACTATAGTTTAAAGTTTTACTATGTTTATGTTTTAAAGTCTATATTATATGTCAAATATAAGTACTGCCCCATCCCAGCTTTTTTTCTTTTCTATATGCATGAAATATCTTTTTCCATCTGTTTACTTTTAGTCTGTGTGCATCTTTCAATCTGAGATGGTTATCTTGGAGGTAGCATATATATGGATCTTGTTTTCTTATCCATTCAGCTATCCTATGTCTTTTGGTAGGTGTATTTATCCATTTACATTTAAAGTGATTATTGATATATACGTATTTAGCGCCATTTTATTGTTAGGCTGTTTACCTGTTTGTTTGTTTGTTTTTTCTTTCTCTTTTTCTACTGCTCTTTTTTCTCCTCTTCCTGCCTCTCCCTCCCTCCTCCTTTTTCTTCTTCTTTAAGCAAGCCCTTGAACATTTGTTGCAGTACTGGTTTGGTGCTAACAAACTCCTTCAGCTTTTTCTTGTCTGGTAAACTCCTTATTTCTCCTTCAATTTTAAATGATAGTGTTGCTGGGTAAAGTAGCATTGCTTTTCATCACCTTGAGTATTTCACAACACTCCCTTCTGGCCTGAAATGTTTCTGTTGAGTAATCAGATGACTAATTGGTTCTCCTTTGTATGTAACTCCCTGTTTTTCTTTTGAGGCTTTTAAGATTCTCTCTTTGTCTTTAAGCCTTGTCATTTTAATTATGATGTGTCTTGCTATATACCTCTTTGGGTCAAAACTGGCTGGGACTCTGTCTGAGCTTCCTGGACTTCTGTGTTTTTTTCCTTCACCAGATTAGGGAAGTTTTCAGTCATTATTTCTTCAAATACATTCTTGATCACTTGCTCACTCTATTCTTCTGGTATTCCCATAATGAGGATGTTGTTCTGCTTCATGTTGTCCAACATATTTCTTATGCTCTCCTTATTTTTTAAAAATTCTTTTTTTCTTTACGGTGCTCTGCCTGGGTGCTTTTTTTCTACCTTGTGTTTCAAAACACTGATTTGATCCTCTGCCTCTGCTTCATCTAATTCACTGTTTATTCCTTCTAGTGTATTATTTATCTCAGATATTGCATCCTTTTTTTAAATTACTTTATTGTTGTTCAATTACAGTTGTCTGCATTTTCTCCCCACTGCTCCCTCCCACCCCAGCCAAACCCACCTCCCTCCCTTGCTTCCTTCCTCCCCCTTGGTTTTGTCCACGTGTCTTTTATAGTAGTTCCTGAAAACCCTTCTCCCCACTGTCCGCTCCCTCCTCCCCTCTGGCTGTTGTTAGATTGTTCTTAATTTCAGTGTCTCTGGTTATATTTTGTTTGCTTTTTTCTTTTGTTGATTATGTTCCAGTTAAAGGTGAGATCATATGGTATTTGTCCCTCACTGCCTGGCTTATCTCACTTTGCATTCTTTATATCTGACTGGTCCTATTTTACAGTTTCTGTGTCTTTTTTCATGCTGTTGAGTATCTTTATAATCATTACTCTGAACTCATCATTACTCTGAACTCTTTATCTGATAAATTGCTTACCTCCATTTCATCTGGTTCTTTTGGAGAATTCTCTTGTTCTTTCACTTGCGGTCTCTTTCTTTTTCTTTCCATTTTGGCTACTGCTTTGTATTTTCTGCCTTAGCTATTAAATGAATCAGTCACTAAGTCAATCCATTGTTAAAATAATCCAGCTGTGATCAGCAGTCCGGCTTAAGCACCACAGGGTAGGACAGAGTAATTCCTCTGGGGGTTGCTATCATTTCCTCTCAGGCTGATGCCATTCAAAGTGGAGTGCTATGCCTGAGGGAGATGGCTGCTGCAGTTTGGGGAATGACTCAGCACAGGGATACTGGTAGCTCTTCCCTCAGTTCTCTCCCCAGACCCACCAGCCCCAGGCTGTCCTCATGCATCTCTAGTTCACTCTGCCCTCCCACTGCTGGAGCCCAGGGTAAGTGGCTACAAATGAAATTTTGTGTGTTGGCCCTTTAACAGGCTCTCTGTGTCTCTGGTCATCTCTCCCTGGCAGACAGAAACCCTGCTGCTTTTCACAGCTGGATGTTATCTAGGTTTCCTTCCAAGTCTGGTACTGTAGTATGGGGCGCTGAGCTTGGGGTTTAGACCCCACACTTCTCAGGGGGAACCCCCTGACCACTGAAACATCCCTCTAGAAGTTTAGCTGATGCTGGTGGGAGCCCAACCAGCCCTCTTGCATCTCCTCCACACTGCCTACCAGTCTTGTGGTGAAGTGGTTTCTTATGTCCGTGGTTATAAGGCTTCTCTCCAGGTAGTGTTCCATTGGTTATTCTGGATGATGTCTCTACAATTTAGTTCTAATTCCAGATTGGTCCTGGGAAAAGGTCAGTGTAGCTTTCACTTACTCCTCTGCCATCTTGGATCTCAGTATATTCATTTTAAAATTAAAGTGATATATGAAATATAATCTTAAAGAAAAGATAAATTTGGAGGATTTTTATATTGTTACATAGATTCTTCTTTAAATAAATACTTTTTTCTTTTAGTAGATAATATTTAACTACCATAAGGCTGTGGGAAGGAGAACAGATTTAAATTAATTTTTTAGGACCTTTTTGTAATTGATGATCATCTATGTGAAAATAAAGTGACTATAAACATGCTACTTTATTTTAAGAGACATTAGCAGTTTTAATGATGATATGTGACTTAAAAGAAACAAAAACATTGGACAAATCTCACTCAAGAATCCATAGCCATTGTCCAAAAAGCAAAATGCATTTAAGGAAATTAATACATAATGACCATTGCCACTTCCGCATTAATCTGAAGTGTGTATTGTGAATGTTGTCCTTGTGGCATTTAGTTTCAGGATAGAATTCGGAAGGTATTCACAAATAAATTAGTAGTGTTGTATTTTTTCAAAAGGAAGCAACATAATGCTATTGCTTTGACCTTGTGTCTCATCACCACCTCCCGCTGCTCCAGGCGCGTAGCACGGTGCCTTTGCCGCTCCTCAAACAGCAAAAGGGCACTCTGCGGGCATCGCTTATCACAAGGCCGGTTTTCATCTCATCAGATAGCCGCGTACATGCCGCCTCTTCAGAGAGGTCGTCTGTGTTAACTGTTTTAAGTGGCAGCCTCTACCCCTTTTTATCCTGTTACTTTGCTTTGTCCTCAAACTACTCACCACTGACTTTAAAGATTAGGTATTTTTATTTACCTATTTATTATCCAATGAATATAAACTCTATGAGAGTAGGAACTTTGTCTTTCTTGTGCAGTGCTGTATGTACAAGTTCTTAGACTACTGCTTGTGTCATAGTAGGCGGTCAGTAAATATTTGTTAAATGAATGAATAAATAAATATTTAGTAAATGAGTAAGTAGAAATTAAAAATATGACTCTCTTACTCCTTCCCAAATCTGATATTTAGTTTTCCAGGAATACATTTTTTTCCCTAGTAAAATAAGTTAGTCTTCTGCCAGATGTAGCATTATATTTCAAAAAGAAATATTTGCAGATGCAAATGCAAGGTTAGCTTTCTAAAGGGATGCTGGTTGTTTCTTCCTAGCTATTTTGTGAATGCTCAAATATAAAGAATGTGATGATTTGGATTTGACTGTAGACAGATGATGTGGCTGATTGATATGTGAGATAAACCACCTGGTTAAGTACTTAAACTTCTATGTATTTTAACTATTACATTAGAAGAACAGTATGTATTCTTAACTTTATTGTTCTATTTAAAGAATAGTAAATATTGTTACTTTTCGTGTTTAATTTAAAATATATGAGAGATAAGTATTGAAACATTGAACTTCATGGGTCATTGCTTAATGCAATTTTGTGTTTACTTTCCTGGCTGAGGTTGAGCTGTGTTTGATGCAGAGGGTCAGAGACCTGCTGATAACGTGTTAACTTCATGTAAGCCCTCTGGGTGGGCAGACCACTGGCTGCAGTTCACGTGAACAGCGCGCCCAACATGGTGCAGTGTGTGACTTGTACAAAAGTAAGAGGCCCTTCACTCCCGCTGTTAGTCGATGAATCCTAAATCTGCATCTCTGCTCATCCACTTTTTTGCCAGTTATGTGGTAAATTAAAACTCCCAGTGCTGTCTTTACCAGCATGTTCCACAGACACCTCCAGCATAAAATGGCCAAAATCAGATTCATTCTTGTTAAACAACTTTTGGAAGCTTCTGGTGAGTGAGGGAAAGACCTTGGCCACCAATGTACCTCAACAGAGTGATGGTATTTGGGTGAATTTACCTCAGTTCAATGTCATCAGCTTTTCAGGATCAGTGTTTATTGGGCTCTAGGAAGCAGATTCGTGCTTATAAAATTCGTAGACGATTGATGTGAAGACCAGCATGGTAGTCTGTCAGCAGAGTTTTCTCCTGTAGGATTATGGTATTCTGCACTCATTATAGTCACTTGGACCTTAAAATAGTTTGGTTGTTTGTGCCTGAAATATATGTCATTGAAAATTATACATGCCCTTTATCTCATGAATTATATTTCTAAGTATTTATCCTACAGATCTAGTGCATAGATATACAAAGATCAGCAAATAGGATATTTATAAACTTAACAGTGGTTACATCTCTGTATATGGATAATTATACTTTTTAATTTATTTTTACTTTGTTTAATAATATAATAAACACTCATGCGTCCACCATGCAATCCAACAGTTAGAACAGTGTCAGTAACTTATATCATTTATTTGTTCCTCCCCATTCCATACTCTTTTCCCTCTAACTATAAAAAACTAGTTTTCTTTTTTAAAAAATTGTGATAAATATACATAACATAAAACCATTTTAAAGTATGCAGTTCTGTGATGTTAAGTATATTCACATTGTTTTAAAAACTGGTGTCATAAAACAACTTTTTAACTGAGATATATGTATGAGTAAAGAAAACTTTTTTTACTTTGCTTATTTTATGAATTTAACAAAAAGTTATTATTCTTTATGTAATCCTCTAGGTTACATAGATCACCAAGATTTAGTGGGGTTTTTTGTGTGTGTGTGATCAAAATAAAACATTCCTCTGGTCTGTTGTTGTTCTTAAAGTGTGATCTAGATCTTTCCCCTTGCGACTTACAGATCTCTGAATGACCTGAGAGCCGGTCCGTCTCTTCCGCACAATCTTTCACCATAACTGCAGCCTCATCCTGTGCTCAGAGCTTCTCCCAGACTCTGTCCTGCCTCCAGGCCTTTGAGTCATCTTGTTTCCCTTCCTGCCCCTCACAGGGCTGGGTTCTGCTCGTTATCTGAATTGTATCTAAAAGAGCACCTCCTCGGAAAAGGCTTTCCTCACTTCATGAATGTTCGGCCCTTCCCTCCTCCACACTGCTGACATACTCTATCATTCTAATCCAATTTTATTTACTTAGTACTTATCACTATCTGAAATTATTTATTTACTTGTTTTTCTCTGTACCTGCTACATGGTTGGTAAGCTGCCTGAGAGCAGACTTTATGTTTACCATGAAACCCCAGAACTTAGAAAACTAGGTAGAGACTTCAGTAAATATTTGTTGTTTGAATTAAACAGAAAAAATTTACAAAATTATTAGTATTAGCAAAAGATAAAACATGGAGATTACCTGGGTATTGACCAAGGGTTCAATGTTTAATTGAATTTTTGTACATCTATACAATTAATGGTACAGTAGTAAGAAGAATGATACAGATTTAAATATCCCAGTGGGATATTTATAATAAAACATAAAAACAAACAATATAGTAACAACCAAACTTAGTATACAGGTACACATCAGCAGTTGTGTAGGAAGTACTTTGGAAAATATACATCAAATTTAGCAAGGTTAGTTCTCGAAGGGGTGTGGGATTGTGAAAGATTCTGTTGTTTTTAACCTCATATACTTTGAAAGGCAATGTAGTATAATTTCCAGGGTTTTACTCTTGGCTCCACCGCTTCCACTTGTGCGACCTTGGGTAAGTTTTGTAATCTCTCAGCTATCGACTGGATTGTGTCCCCGCCCTCACAAGTTTGTATGCTGAACCCCTAACCCTCGCATGTGATAGTATTTGCAGATCTGGATTTTGTGAGGGAATTAAGCTTAGATGAGGTCATGAGGGTGGGGTTTCATGGTAGAATTAGGTATAAAAAGAGCCACCAAAGATCCTGCTCTCTCTCTTACGAAGACAAGGTGGGAAATGGGCCATCTGCCAGCTAAGAAGAAGTTCTCAGCAGACACTGACCATGTTGGTGCCTTGATCTTGGACTTTCAGTCTCCAGACTGTGAGAAAATAAGTTTCTGTTCTTTCGGCCACCCACAGTATGGTATTTTATAATAGCAGCCCAGGCTGACTGAGACACTCTCGGTGCCTGCATTTTCTCATCTGTAAATTGAGGAGAATAATTAATGCTTATAATAAAGTGTATGATGATGATTGAATGATTTGATGGTATGCCGAACATTTAGAGCGATGCCAGGCGTCTAAAAAGTGTGAAAGTAGCGTTTGCTACCGTTGTGCCATCCTTTTACCACGCTGCTTGTTAGAATGCTGTCGGACAGCAGTTCTTACTTCAGCAACTGTCGAATCACCTGGAGAGTTTTGCTGTAACATTGGTTGCTGAACCTTCCGCCCTCCTTCCCCCAGTTTCTGATGCAGTAGATCTGGGTTGGGGATCAAGTATTTACATTTCTAACAAGTGCCCCGATGATGTTTATGTTGCTGATCCTTAGTTCAGACTTTGAGAACCGCTATGTTTAAAGAAGTATGTGTTCACGTTTTACTCGTGTATCCTATTTTTTTATAATTGAAAACAGTATTTTGGGTTGAAAGAGTTAGTACTGTTTCTTGCTTTGAGTAATTTCAATTCACTGACTCTTCCCCCCCCAAAATGTTTCTAAACCTCTACTATTTGCTTCAGTAGAGATATTGCATTTTCTACCTATTTATGTTAATAGGGAACTAACTTTATTTGGTTTTCTTTTCTACACATAAAAATATGAAGCCATGGAAGAGAAATCCCTTTTTTAATTTTTTGTTTTAATTTATTTGCTGTGACTTTCTGTTTTTGTCATTTGTTTCACAGATATTCATAATTGCTCACTGAAGTTTTTAAAAAAATGATGACTGCTTTCAAATTCTGTGACACATATCCAGCATCTGTGTCATCTCAGTGTTAGGTCTATTGTCTTTTTCTCATTTGGAATTTTCCTGGTTCTTTGTATGATGTGTGATTTTTTAAATAATACCGTGAACATTTTGGATATTATGACTCTAGATCTTATTTATGTCTGTGTTTTAGCTCTGGGGGTGGAGACCATTGCCAGGCAAAGTCCACATTCCTTTGCAATGTATTGGGGTGGGAGCTTATTACTGGACGGAGGAGGGGTCTCAGGCTCCCCTCTAGGCCTCTGCTGACACCTCCCTGGCTGTGGGGGAAGGAAGCTCCTTGTTTCTGGTTTCCTTTTCCACTGGCACCACAGTTGGTGGGGTACCACTGGACTGGGATTAGCCCCCCACCTCTCTCTTCTCTGATACCATGCCCTGTGTGGGGGCCGACTGAGCACCTCTTTACCGCCAGCTGAGGGTGGAGACCCAGGCCCCTCACAGCCTGCAGAGGGGGGTGGAGCTGCAGTTTGTCTTTAACCAAATGGGGCAATCATCTTTTTTGCCTAAAGAGAGCAGCTTCTCTTGGAGCATTTTTCTTTTTTGTCAGCTCCCATGGCATTTCTGGCTCCAGCACCTGGTCCAGGGTATGTGGGCAAAATAAGCCCAGGAAATCCTGCCTTGCGGTTCTCCCACCCCGAAGTTCCTAGCCTGCCTGCATTCTTTCGGGGCATCGTTCAGTCTTCCTGTTTATTTTATCTCCCAGGGTCAGGGTTTTTAGCAGTACTTAGCAGCCAGTGGAGAGAACTGATATACTCTCTTTTAAAAATAAGATTTTATTACATAATTTTAGTTAATTCCTAGCAAAAGAAATACATTTTCTCATCTTTAAAACAAACTTCCTAGGCTTGTGAATATTTTGAAGTCCCTTTAAAACACAACAGGAGTGTTTGAAATAAAGAAAACAGACTATTATAAACCATTAAGAATGATATTATGGACATGAAAAGAGATTCACAATGTAATATGTGACAGATAGTAGAATAATGTCTTTGATGTCACCTACGCAACAGTGTGAATAAAAATGTATTTGCACAGAGGAAGACTTGGAGCGATACAAAAGGGTGTGTCTCTGGGAAGATGGAATTTTGAGTGTGTATTTCTTGCTCTTGGCTCTTTGAGTCTTTTAATTCTTTTGTAGGAAACATGGAGTTTGTAATAAGAATAAAACATAAGTTTTACATTACTTACAACACATAAAATATATTTCACAGTATTTTTTCTCATTGAGATATTGTAATTTTTACATTTCTTTTCAGAGTTCATAATCAACTTAAGTAGCTGTGATCATTGTATTTGATGTCTCATAGGTTCCTCTACCTGGCATGAAATGGGTAGATAATCACAAAGGTGTTTTTAATGTTGAAGTTGTTGCTGTTTCATCTGTCCATACACAAGTAAGTGAGTTTTAATAATTTTCAATGATCAAATTTCACTCAAATGAATTGAACATATTGTCTAGTACTTTGTTTTGTTATCTGTTCTAAGACTTATGGGAGTATAAGACAGTTAAAAATGTATAGATTCAGAAGTTACTTTTTATCAACAAAATGTTATTGACATCATTTTGAACAATTAAGTAATTTTTGCCCCTGAGTTTCTGGTACATAGCAGTACTTTAGAGTTGAAAAAGCATCATCCAACATATTTTACTTCTCAGAGACTCAGATATTTCAATTGGAAAGAGTTCCTCAGGGCCATTTACTCCATGTTCTTCACTGTATTTCTTGAATATGCCAAGCTCTCCTTAAAGCCTTTCCTCTCTCCAGCTGGAATGCTTTTCCTCCCGACATCCATTTCGCCTCTCTTCGTTAAGGCTTCTCCTCGTCCCAGAGGGGCCTTCTCTGGTGACTCGTTTAAACACAGCAGCGCCGCGACTCCGTATTGTCTTAC
Organism: Anoura caudifer; assembly: GCA_004027475.1. Lineage (NCBI taxonomy): Eukaryota > Metazoa > Chordata > Mammalia > Chiroptera > Phyllostomidae > Anoura > Anoura caudifer. The sequence continues at coordinate 167,379 of PVKU01001825.1, read as the reverse complement.
CCTGTGCTTACTACTGCCTTTCGCTCTACTGAGCTCGCCCAATTCCGCGCTCTCTCACCCTTCCTGTGTGTCTGTGTGTATGTACATATGCATATACACATGTGCATTTGTGTGTTGGTTCTCTCTCCCATCAGATTGTAAGCTTCATGAGGTCAGGGTGGTTGTTACCTGTCAAGGAAAGAGAGTTCCCTTCAAGGGCCTTACAATAGGGGGAAATGTAAAAATGATTGTAATACAATACAATTAGTAATATGTTAGACATATGAACTAAATCAAGTTCAGAGGACAGAGTTATTTGTTTAGCTGGGAGCTGAGGTGTTACATTGATAGGTAGGCACTTGCCATACCGAGGGAGAAGGTGGGCAACTCACACGATAAAAAGCAAGTGCAAAGAGACGGTAATCTGTTAAAGGACAAGAAGTAATCTGGTGTGAACGGAAATTAAAGTGTATGGGAAATCATGAGAGGTGAGAATAGAAGACGAGGTTGTAACAGAGTATGAGGGAACTTGAATGCTGTGGAGATTAGAGTTCAGGTAGGTGGTAATTTCTAACCTAAGTAGGAAACGTGGGAGAAGTAAATTTAGGAGTAATTGCTAAAGGAGAGCAGTTGTGAAGCCATAATGGGTTTATTTTTGAGCCTGTTGAGTTTAACATGTCTGTGCACGTCAGATGAAGGTGTCCTGTAGGCAGATGTAATTCGGTGTTTAAGATTGGGGCTGACAGAATAAATGTGTTCGTTAAAACTATACTGCTGAACATGATTTTCCTGGGAGAACAGGTACAGTGGGAAGAGACAAGTGTTTTAAATGAAATTCAAGGGTTCTCCAACTTGAAAGGGGGAGGGCTGGTTTGCAGGGGTTCCCAAGGCCCCCTTAAATTTAGTGATTTTTTTTTAAAGCAGAACTCACAGGACTCAGCATATAGTCATATTCACAGCTATGATTTATTTTAGTGAAGTACACACAGCAAAACTGGCTAAGCTAAAAGAAGTCAAGTCCAGAGGGAACAAGATGCAAGCTCCCAAGAGTCATTTCCTAGTGGAGTCACATAGGTCAAGTTGATGTTGTCCAACAGGGAAGCATATTACTCTGTTCCCTGGGTTTTTACTATGGGCTTGTCACATAGGCACCCTCTGCCTACCTACCAAAATTCTTGATTTCCAGAAGGAAAGCAGGTGTTCAGCATAGACCTTATTGTTAACAGAGTTTAGGCATCCCTCTCAGTAGGACCTCTCCTGACTTCCCAGTTCCCAGGTGCCAACCAAGGGCTCCCCTTGTGAGCAAGCCTTTCAAATTAAGCTTTCTTCCTGTGTTAGCTCTTTTCTGCACAGTGAGATAGGGAAAAATAAGAAGACTTCTATATTATGTTTTGAAACAGTAACAAGAAAGGTTTTTTTTTTAGCAGTACAGAGAAGACACCAGTTAAAGAACGGCTCCGGCGGAGTTTTTCCTCTGCTGTTACTGAATGAGTCCTGTGTTTCCTGTAGTCCTTATGCTTCTGATAATAAGGTCGACATTGCACCATAGAGTTGAAACATACTGTTTCCCTTAATAGAAGTACGCTTAGTATCGCATTATATATCTTCTTAAGTATACAAATATATTATTTTTCAGGCTTTATTTTATTCTCTCTTTAGAGTTGGTAGTATAATTAGGTTTTACTCCTAACTTTGTTTTTATGGAGGCACATACATGTGTTATCTTTATGTGACAAAGAAGGATTTGGGGCAAAATATGTTATATGGGTAGTGTAGACACTGTGGAATGTAGGGGAAGAATAAAGTGAAGTCTTCAGTGTAGCACCCTGGCCTTCACAGTCCTGATGACTAATATTCATTTTGTAACTGCATAAAACAATGTCATCATTTATTATAATATTTTTGAAAGGATTAATTAAAGATAACAAATGTTTTTTTGTGGCATTTTATACCTTGCTTATAGATCTTTGAAATTATTGGATATATAGTTAGAACTCCATAGAATTATTTTTTTACTCATTTAAAACATACATAACACATTAAGAACATTATTAGAATTATAAATGTGATGCTGTTCAGCATTACTACGTTTTCTTAAAGTGTGTTTTTATTGTTAACTAAGTGAAAGTCTTCCCAGAGTGCCAACAGACTTTTGCTCACATCTCATGGGTTAGAACTGTAGCACATGGTCGTCTCTAGGTACAGTGGAGGCTGGGAGAATAAGCGTGTGTCCTGGGACCGGGCACCTGCTGCCTTTAGTGAGACTCGTTCTGTTAGTGTAGAGGAGGATAAATGATAGACAGGATTTAGTCAGGAGGTGGAAACTGCCAGTAATTTGAATGGAGAACATTTATATATAATAACTAATTGTTAGCTAGGTGAAGGTGATTCCCTACTAAATGGGGTGAGAGAATTCTATGATTGTAGCAGAGATAGCAATTGCAGAAAATGATAAGGAAGCAATTTAGAAACCAGAGGAGGATCCCGAAGGCTGAGAGTTGGACCCCTGAATCAGACCGCTTCTACGGGAGCACACTGCCTGCCATGCTGTGGTATTGGAGGAACTTGGTGCGTGGCCCGTGGCCCTGATGGGGACCTGCAGTGGCCACCAGCGCTGTGGTCAGCGCTGCTGCCCACGTCCCTCACCTCTGAGCCATAACATTCACATCTCCTGGTCACCGTCAGAAAGAATAAAAGGAAGAGGAAAGTCCCTGCTGACTCCTCAGGCCAGGTTAGACTGCTTGTCAGAGCCGAACCACAAGCCGCCTGACAAAGGAAAAGTGCAGTTTGAAGAGTCCAGCTCCAGGACTACAAATGCGCAACCTTGGTGGGTGTGAATGGAGCTGAGAGGCGATAAATTAACAAGCGGGCACAGGTAGGTTACTAACAACCTGTCACAGCAGTGAGTTTAAAACAATAAGGCAGACTCATACTGGGAAAAAGGGTCTTAATAAATATCAGTAGATTTCTTGAATAATCAGTAGTATTTGAAGTGGCTACTTTACCATAATACATGAAAATACAGGATGGGGCAAAAATAGGTTTACAGTTGTGAGTTTGTGAAACACAGAGTTTATTCTTGAATTATTACTTATTAATTATTGTATTACTTTTTAAATGAACAGTTGTAAACCTACTTGTGCCCCACACTGCAGAGTAGTGTTTAATTTGGAAACAATGCTTGTACGTACTGATGTGTACTTTTCTGTATTATTAATTAATATGAGATGTTTTATTAGTGGTTCATAGTTTGGGGAATGTACAGAATTATAATTGTGTGGTGCTTTTGCTTATTCTTTGTTTTAGGATCCTTTTCTTGACAAGTTTTTTGCTCTGGTCAATGCTCTGGATGAACACATGTTTCCAGTCCGAATTGGTGACATGCGAATCATGGAAAATAACTTAGAAAATGAATTGAAGAGCAGTATTTCAGCATTGAATTCATCACAATTGGAACCAGTGGTCCGATTTCTTCATCTTCTGCTTGATAAACTGATACTTTTAGTTGTTAGGCCTCCTGTCATTGCTGGCCAAATAGGTAATGTACTTATGTTTGGGGAATCATAAAATTTATAACATGGTATTGCTAACTTTTGCAGAAATAGAACCACGATTCCTATTTGCTCTCTATAAGGACTGCATTTGATTTTGGTAGTGGGGGTGGGTTATTTACTTGTTGCTAATGCCAAAAATACTATAACTTTCTTTTGCTTTTTATAAAATATGTCATATAGACTTCTACTCAAATTATGGAAATGAACGTATTTACTCACCAAGTATTTTTTAAGCATGTACTATGTACCCAGACACTTATAGGCACTGTCCAAGGCATGGTTCCTGATTTTAAGGATCTCACAGACTTGTTAGGGAAGCAGGCAAACATAAATCACTCTGCATTTATATGACTTGTAGTGCACCTAGTTTACATTTTCACTCACCTGGTATTCTCTATTTCATACAGCTGTTCTTTCTTTAACTCAAAATCTCGACATTTTTTTCTCTTTTATGTTCTAGAAGGAGAGTTATTTTTGTTTCCCACCCTTTTTCCAATGTTTATTCCCCTACTTTTGCTAACATCTTCCACCTAAATCTTGCAAAGTAGTTGAGCTTATAAGAAATTTCAGCTAACCTGTTACAGAAATTCTGTGTTAAGTGGGAAAGGAGCATTCAATGCCTTGGGATTTTTTTAGGGGAGACTTGTAAGTAGGAGCAGTTCTTGGGTAGAGCATTGAAAGGTGAGTAGGAGCCCGACAGGTAAACAGCTAGCCCAGGGAGAGGTGCAGCATGTGCATAGTACGCAGATGACCCTGGAAGTGCTGGGGGGACTATCAGTATTAGAAATTGCAGGTTGGTGATTAGAGATGACAGGTGGTGGGGATGATGAAGTAAGGCCTGCTGTGACATTTCAGATAATTGGGGCTATGATTCTATAAAGAATCAATAGCCTTCGAAGGGTCTGGTCTTAATTAGGGAAGTGACATGACCCATTTTGGCTTTCATAAAGATGACTGTGTTGCATAGAAATGGGTTAAAGGTGGGAAAATCTGGAGTCAGGGAGACAAATTGGGAGTCTTGTAATATTTCATAGAAACGCCATGACGTCCTCATGAAAGACAGGTGATGGCAGCATGGAGAGAGAGGCAGGATTAGGTGATATTGTGGAGCACCAGTACGGTAGTCTTAGGAGATTTTAAGGAAAAAATGTTAATACTGCTGTAGAATCTATAGATTATATATTATAATCTATACTAATAATAATGGTAAAGATATTTGCATAGCACTTACTCTGTACCAGGAATAGTGCTGTGTGCTCTATTTATAGCAATGTATGGAACCCTCACAAGTCTGTGTATAGGTGTCATTAGGTATCATTTCATGAATGAGTAAAGTGGTCAGCATAATACTTTTAAAAAGTTGTCTAAGGATTCAAACCCTAGCCACTGACTCCAAAGTCCCCCTCTTATCTACTATATCAGTGATTTCCCACCCTTTTTATCTCATGGCACACATAAACTAATTACTAAAATTCTGGGCACACAAAAATATATTTTTTTACCTATCTTACCAAAAAAAAGAAGGTATAATATTGATTCATTCACACCAGATGACTGTTGTTGTGTTGGCTATTGTCTCTGTTTTTTCCCTAAGGGAAAAGAATTCAGTGCCCCTGAGTAAATATTCAGGTGTTGCATGTTTTAAAAATTCTTGGGAAAAAAAAACAAAAAGACTTCCGGCTAAGATGGAAGAGTAGGTAGACATACTATCCCTCCTTGTACACCAAAAGAAGGACAACAACAATTTAAAAACAAAAAACAACCAGAACTCACAGAAAATCGAACTGTATGGAAGACTAACAACCAGGGAGTTAAAGAAGAACCATTCATCCAGATTGGTAGGAGGGGCAGAGATGGGAGGCTGGGCAGAGAGGGCTCAGGGCAAGGCTGGAGGACCTGGGCAGGCAAGGCACTAGCTGGTGAACCCAGCGAGGCGGCAGCTGGTAGAGGGGGTGGTCTCACATTCGCATGCAGATAAACCGGGAGGAACAACTCGAGAGTGAGACAGACCATGCAACCCAGAGTGCCAGCATGGGAAATAAAGCCTCAAAGCCTCTGATTGAAGACATCAGTAGGGGTTGAGGCGGCAGTGGAGGAACTCCCAGCCTCACAGGAGAGTTCGTTGGAGAGACCCACAGGGTCCTAGAATGTACACAAACCCACCCACATGGGAATCAGCACCAGAAGGGCTCAATTTGATTATGGAAAGCAAGGGAAGTGACTGAAAGCCGGCAGAGAGCAGAGCAAGCGCCATTGTTCCCTCTTGGACCCTCCCCAACATACAGCGATGGGGGTTGCCCCACCCTGGTGAACACCTAAGGCTCCCCCGCTTGTGACATAACAGGTGCGCCAAGACAAAAAATGTGGCCTAAATGAAAGAACAGATCAAAGCTCCAGCAAAAATACAACTAAGCGACCAAGAGATAGCCAGCCTATCAGATGCACAGTTCAGATCACTGGTATCAGGATGCTCACAGAATCGGTTGAATATGGCCGCAAATTAGATGAAAAAATGAAGGCTATGCTAAGTGAAGTAAAGGAAAATGTAAAGGGAACCAGCAGTGACAGAAAGGAAACTGGGACTCAAATCAACGATCTGGACCAGAAGGAAGAAAGAAACAAACAAACAAAAAACAAGGAGGAAACAAGAATTCAAAAAAATGAGGAGAGGCTTAGGAACCCCCCAGGACAGCTTTAAATGTTCCAACATCCGAATTATAGGGGTACCAGAAGGGGAAGAGGAAGAGCAACAAGTGGAAAACTTATTTGAACAAATAATAAAGGAGAACTTCCCCAATTTGGCAAAGGAAATAGACTTCCAGGAAGTCCAGGAAGCTCAGAGAGACCCAAAGAAGTTGGACCCAAGGAGGAACACACCAAGGCACATCATAATTACATTACCCAAGATTAAAATGAAGGAGAGAATCCTAGAAGCAGCAAGAGATAAGGGGACAGTCACCTACAAAGGAGTTCCCATCAGACTGTCAGCTGATTTCTCAAAAGAGACCTTACAGGCAAAAAGGGGCTGGAAAGAGGTATTCCAAGTCATGAAAGGCAAGGAAGGACCTCCATCCAAGATTGCTCTATCCAGCAAAGCTGTCATTTTGAATGGAAGGGCAGATAAAGTGCTTCCCAGATAAGGTCAAGTTAAAGTTCATCATCACCAAGGCCTTATTATATGAAATGTCAAAGGGATTTATCTAAGAAAAAGAAGATAAAAAATATGAACAGTAAAAAGACAACAAACCCAGTTATTAACAACCACACCTAAAACAAAAGCAAAAACTAAACCAACAACTAGAACAGGAATAGAACCACAGAAATGGAGATCACATGGAGGGTTATCAGCAGGGTGTAGGAAGTGCAGAGAGGGGGAAAAGGTAGAGAATAATATGGAGAATAAGTAGTATAATGGTAGGTAGAAAATAGACAGGGGGAGGTTAAGAATAGTATAAGAAATGTAGAAGCCAAAGAACTTATATGTATGACCCATGGACATGAACTAAAGGGGCGGGGGAATGTGGGTGGGAGGGGGTGTGCAGGGCAGAGGGGAATAAAGGGGGGGAAATGGGATAACTGTGATAACATAATAAAATATATTTAAAAAATTTGGGGGGCACACTGGTTGAAATTCACTGTGCTATCTATGCTTAAGAAGTATCCACTGGTGAAATTAACAAGAATAGTATTAGTGAAATAGTGAAAGTAGAAACCAGATTACAAAGAATAAAGTAGTAAACAGTAGGTGATGAAAGGAATACAAAAAGCATATACTACCCTTTTAAGGCATTTATTTAGCAGAGGAAGAAAGGTTGACTAGGGTGTAAGAATGGAGAGATTTGAGCGTGTTTAAATGCTTTGGAGAAATAGTTGTGGGGAAAGGGAAGAAAGATTAAGGTACAGGACTGCAAGAGGGTCTCAATGAAGCAAGAGGACGAAAGTGAAGATAGCTGGATCATTCTTACGTGGGAGAGGAAAACCACTTCCTTTGGAAAGGAAGTAACAATGCTTGACTCTGATAAATTTGGGGGAAAAACTTGTGACCTTTTATGCTTTATACATTTCTTCTGAGAGGTAAAGAGCAAGATTGCTGAAAAGAGAATAAGGTGGACCTGAGTTTTGAGGAGAATCCTGATGGCTTGGAACGGTTACTGTGAGGAAAAGGAATTAACCAGGAGCACAAGCAGGTTGCTCAGCCGCACTTAGGCTTCTCTGTCTATTTTCTTTCTCTTCTACTTCAGTGGACATGTGGGTCAATCTTTCTAAAATGACCACTTCACCTGATTACTCTGCTTTTAGGAAACTTAATTGGCCTCATTGTCAGTTCATAATTTCCCATCTTAATTAAATAAATCATAGAATACGAGACTTTGGTGCTCAAAATGGCTGTTTGGTTTACCCACTTATTCAGTGTGCTACCAGACTTTCCCAGTTTTAACAAAGCTCTTTGTTATATCATTGACTTGAATGAAAGGGTAGGTATTTCTTTGCCTGACATTTAAAATGCTCTACAGTCTTCCATCAGCTGGTTTTTCTGGTCTTTTCTCCTTCTAATCCTTTTACATACTTAGTCATTTCAATCAAATTGCTTGTTCACTAGTTTATTTTCTTACTATCTTAAGTTGATATTTTTAATAATCATTTATTGTTAATCATTTTCATTTTTAAACAAGTCACATGCTCATTATGTGCTATGTAGGTTTTCAGCATCATCTTTAAAATGAGAATTACTTTTCAAATTGATATCTAAAATAGATTTCTTTTTTCTATGAGCTTTGTATTTTACAAAATTACAGATACCTGTGGGATGATGTTTTGTTTTTTCAACTAAGCAAACCCATACAGTTTTCATGTTAAATTAGTAAAATGAGTTTTCTCAATTTGTTTATAAAATAACTTTGATTCATCTAATATAATTAAAATGAACATCAGATTGTTGAGTCACTATGTTGTACACCTGAAACTAATGTAACATTGTACATCAACATAATTGAAAAATAAATTTAAAAAGTCAACATCAAATATCTTTATGCAAGTACTGTGTATAATCACTATATTTAATGCATATAGAGATGATAAAACCTTGATCTGTTTGGAACTTACAGTCTAAAAAAGTTAATGCAAAAATATTTTCCTGTTTCTTAAAAAGTTAATCTAGGTCAAGCATCTTTTGAAGCGATGGCATCAATTATAAATCGGCTTCACAAAAACCTGGAAGGAAACCATGACCAGCATGGCAGGAATGGTCTTCTTGCGTCATACATCTACTACGTTTTCCGCTTACCCAATACTTACCCTAATTCACCATCTCCAGGTATTTCTTCTTTTTACTCTGAACAGCAAATATTTATTGAATGCCTGCTAAGTACCATGGACGGTACTGGGTGCTGGAGTTAAAAAGATAAATAGATTACACAGCTTCCTTTAATTTGAGTTAATTCCTGGTTGAATTAATTTTTGGAAATGAACCTTGAAAATAACTTCTTGTGTCTCTGGAAGTGTTTCCTCATTCCCTGTTAAGGAGAGAATGTTGTATTAGTCATTGGGGTGCTTCCTGTTGGACATTCAAGAAGAAATGTGGTGGTTCAGTAGTTCCCTGGTGACCCTGTGAAACCTGTAATACTAGAAAAGGTTATTCTTTAGAAAAGTTCTGATTTCTCCATTGTTAGTAAAATAATATCACCTTTCAGAATATGGGAGCCCTACGTGATTACTTGTTTTTTACATATTGGTGGTGGTGATGGAGGTAGTGGATGTCTTAGTTTGAATAACTCCAGTTATTCAGTTAGTTAGTTAATGATTATGTTACACATACCTTTCCACCTGCTCACGTACTTGTCTGTGTGAAACGTCATTCATCACTACTGATGATGGTAAGTGCCCTTTCCAGCAACTGGCAAGGTGAACATCAATAATGGTGATAAATAATTATGGCATTCATTATGAAAACTAAGCATAACAGTAATCTGACTGTGTTTTAGGTCATTGTTTTTCTTAATTGCAGAAACACTCGTAATTGACTTATATTCTGGTTTATAATTTCCTATCTTGATTTTTAAAGTTATGGTACTTGAGACTCTGAGTGTGTAAAGTGATTGTAGATTATATATAATACTCTTCATGTACTCTTTCATTCACTGTTGGAATACCACAGATTGTGCAAAGTATCTTTTTTATATGCTGATTTGACTTATAATTAGTTGACAGGTCTGTGTCATTTTCAAATATGATGTTCAGAAAGATTTCTTTAAGAAAATGGAGATAAATTATGGATATAGTCACTGGGTATTTTTATGTTCATAGAACATGGTTGAATGGTGGTGTCAGACTTGATTTTAGATGAAAAGTGTTTCATTGCTTTTTTGCATAAGGTGGACTTGTAGGAGAATTATCTTTAGTTTTTTTACTTTTTTATTTTTTTAAGATTTTATTTATTTATTTTCAGAGAGAGGGGAAGGGAAGGAGAAAGAGGAGGAGAGAAACATCAATGTGTGGTTGCCTCTCATACACCCTCAACTGGGGACCTGGCCTGCAACCCAGGCATGTGCCCTGACTGGGAATCGAACTGGCGACCCCTTGGTTCACAGGCCAGCATTCAATCTACTGAGCTACACCAGCCAAAGCTAGTTTTTTTTTAATATGTATATCATAAAGGTACCATTTTGTTAGAGTTCAAATTGTCACTGATGAAGATAGAGAAATAAAGCATAATCTCATTCAAGAGATGTTGATGGTAAAGTGGCTGTCCCTCCAGTGACTGTATCAAGGGCAGAGCAAGGAGAGGTAGCGAGAAAAGAAGAGACATACGCTGGGGCATTGCGGGTCCTGTGTACACCTATATCCAAGTAAAGACAATGTGCGTGAGTGTTTTCTGTTACTTTTGGTTTTTATTGCACATGTAGTCTGTAATCATAGAGACATTGCAGAGAATTGTACTTAAAATCCCTATGGTTTTGCCAGCTGCTGTTAAATAGGATATCTTTGTGTGTCTGTCATTAGGTCTTGAGTGTTTTTCTTTCTTACTGATAGTATTTTTCATTTAAAAACAAAAGCAATTCATGGCCTTTGTGAACTTTTGTGAAGTGGCAGAGATTATTTTCAGGCCCTTTCTTGACTAAGTTTCTTTGTGTAATTATGTGCTGTTTTATATGCAACTCTAGGTCCTGGAGGTTTAGGAGGATCAGTGCACTATGCCACAATGGCTAGATCTGCTGTGAGACCTGCAAGCCTTAATCTAAATCGTTCGCGGAGCCTTAGTAATAGTAACCCAGATATATCTGGGACCCCCACATCACCAGATGATGAAGTGCGGTCAATCATTGGCAGTAAGGTAAACGGAAGATGGGCGTTTATAAATTTGATTGTCAGTTCGTGAACAAATGAGAAATGTCCAGATATTTTCATTTACTCTTAATTTTAAAATGTATTTGAGTTAGTAATAAAGAAGAAATTGTACATTTCTGTTGTATTAGTAAACACTATGTGTTTCAATTTCTATTAAATGTGCTTGCTATTACAAACTGGCTTGTGTACTCTGCTCAGAAAACTCTGCTGAACTCCAAGGTTTGTGCAGGAGGAGTAGTCACATGTTGCTTGCATTTGTTTGTCTGATACTCATCTGTGAAAATGATTTTCTATAGAAATAGAGCAGACCTATGTGACTGCTGTGAAGGAGGAACCTGTCATCACTGTTCCTCACACATTGCATCACGATGCAAAAGGTGTCCTCCAAAGAAATATCAGAAACAGCGATTAGCCTTGACTGGTAATCGAGTTACATTTCTTATGAAAAACTCTATGTCAGATGCACCAGCATTAGAAAAATATGATTTAGTTAATGATGGTCAATGATTATCCCAGATAATAAGGGGGATGCCAACTAGTCTAAGATCTCGCTATATTTTATTTCAAGCATTAATCTTTATTATCCAAGAAGTATACTTAAGGAACAAATAGTTATTTCCTTTCTGTATGTAAAATTAAAAAATAACTCAGTTTAAACAAGGTGGACAAAAGAACAGTAAGACTGAGGACAAGAAATCACATCATGTTGTACTTTGACCAAACCATTTTAAATGTGAATACATTTGCTATTGGGAAGAAGGGAGAATCATAGAATCATAGTCAACTTTCCTTTGTCATTTTAGCCTGGTAATAAGAATGTGAGGAAGAATTGCTAAACGTGTTCTAGGGTCTGTGTTCAACACTTAACCTGAACTGCAATAGAGTGTTTTTTTAAAGATCTGGGTTTGTTTGGTGAAATACTTGAACACTGATCAAAGACCTCAGAAGTACTTACATTTATTCATATAGTTACAGAAATTTTACATTTTCAGAAGCTTCTAATGAACATTAACAATTGCTCATTTTAAAATAATTCTTAAGCAATTTTTAAGCAATTTCTCATAGATCAAAAATATATTTTGTAGCCTTACCCCCCATCTATTTCCATGTTTAGGAAAAGAACTCAAGTTTTTTATCTTTGCCTTTGCTTTTTATCATATCTCATTGTAATTGAGGTACTACTTAGCATTATTTATATATTGTAAAATACAGTTATTTACTTGAATAAACCTGACTTGTGGATTATAAAAAAATTTTCTATAAACCAAAGACACCATTTTCTTCAAGGTTCTACTTTTTAAATGTCTCAATTTTTATAAATTTGCATTATGCTTTATTTAGCATGATTCTACAGTTTTCTTTTACATGATGTATTTGATAACTTCCAACATTAAGATATAGAACAAAGGTCTGATTTCATTACATATATTGGAATGCATTTTAAATGGTTTTCATGTTTTCTATTAGTTGCGAAATTTTTGCTAGCTGTTTTTATTTTGGAGTATCATTTAGTCATAACCCCTAATAATAATAGTATATACTTTTACTGAAAAATTGGAAGGAATCTGCAAGTTTATTTATAGCTGCTTTTTTATTTAGTCTGACTTTATTGGCCTAGAAACTTAAGTAACTCTTCTTTAATGATTTTGTCTTTCACCTTTCCTCAGCCATGGTCATAGCCTAGATCTTGTCATTACTAATAACTTATCCTCATAATCTCAGTTTCATGCATTTTGTTCTCTAACCATTAGCTCCTAGTTTTCTCTTTAGTACCCCAATTCCAATAATTTCTCTACTCGGCAACCTCCAATCACTTGATCCTATGACCTTTATACTGTTTCTTATCCACCTTACTGTTATTTCTTCCAATTTAGCCAGCTAAAATTTCATGATCAGTCATTATAATTATCCCCATTGTAATCAAACTTCAATTCCTTTATCCTTGCTCATTTCATTTTACTTGCTTGTTCAGCCCTGTTGACTGTCTGTGCCATGTAACCACCTGTGCCCCTGAGCATGACATGAGGAATATCATGATGACTGCTCTCACTTGGAAGTAAAGACCATAAGCCTCAGAGAGCCTTTAGTTATATCAAGCAGCTTGCTTGCTTTCTCTCTCTCTCTCTCTCTTTCTTTCATGGTTTTAATTATTTTTATAGAGAGATGAAGGGAAGGAGAGAGAGAAGGAGAAAAACATCAATATGTGGTTGCCTCTCATGCACCCTCTACCGTGAACCTGGCCCAGAACCCATACATGTGCCCTGTCTGGGAATTGAACTAGAGACCCTTTGGTTTGCAGGCTGTCACTCAATCCACTAAGCCACACCAACCAGGCCTAAAGCAGTTATTTTATATATCTATCTATAGTATATAATTAATATATTTATTAAAAATATATATAGGGTCTGGCACAAATAACACCCCTTTTTTATTACAAAATCTTCTATTACAAAATCCTAAGCATGTAATTCTGTAACATAAGAATATCACACTTAAGCACACCATGTGACATTTTAGGTGAAATGTTCAAATTAAAACTATAAATTATTACACCTACACTAACCTTACCAACCACACTCAAGCAGGCCTTACTTCTGCTGGACCCTGTACATATTCCTGTGCTCCATTTACTTTCCCATTCTCCCAGGGAAAGGTTTCATGGCACCTTTGTTATTTGAAGCCTTCTAACACCTCCTTACCAATCCTCCTTCTCACCTTATCTTGTACTTGGTTGAGAGAATCGAAGCCATCGGAAGAAAACCATGCATCTACCTGCCTCCTATTGTCTATTTCTCCTAATACTTAACACTGTGCAATGGATGAACTTTTCATTTTCCTAAATCCATCCCATGCATTTGTCCACAACCTCCCATTCTCTCCCACCCCCTCAAGATCCTCATTTTAGCAGTTCTTTCATCTCTCTTCTACATTGTGTTTCTCCCTGTCTGCTAAACCATGCCATCCATATGTAGGCATGCTTTCAACTGTCCTGTGTAGTGTTTCTGTTCTTGGCTTCTTTGCCATGTCTCTGGTACTTTTTGTGGTAGAATTTCTTAAAAGAGTTTTTTCTATGCTTGCTACATCCAGTTCTTTTTCTCCCATTCTCTTTACCCCACTTCAGTCAGATCTTTCTCCCGTCTCCCACCCAAACTGTCACCAGTGCTCTCCCTGTTGCTAAAGCCAATGGCTAATTCTCAGCACGCAGCTTCCTCTACTTCCCAGCAGCTTTTGAGAGTTAAATTCTCCTTCCTTCTTGAATTAGATTCTACTTACTTGGCTTCCAGGGTATTACATTCTCTTGGTTTGTCACTTACTTTACTGGTTATACCTTTTCAGTCTCCTTTGTGTTATTTTTTTTTTCCTGATCTCTTAATCTGGAAGTATCTCAGGCCCCTGTCCTTCTCTTCCCTACCCTTACCGTTCCCTTATCTCTGTACTCACTTGCTTGGTGATCTTATCAAGTCTCAAAGTTTAAAGAAATACCATTACAGGCTAATAACTCCCCAGATTATATTTGCAGTACAAAGTCTCTTTCTAAAATTTTATTTTATGATTATTATTTTTAGTCTTCACCTGAGGATATGTTTTTTATTGATTTCTTGAGAGAGAGAAAAGAAGCGAGAGAGAAAGAAACATTGATTGGTTTCCTCCTGTACATGCCCTGGCCACGGATCCAACCAGCAACCTTTCTGGTGTATGAGACAATGCTGCAGCTAACTGAGCCACTGGCCCAGGCTCATTCTAGAATTTTAAATTTAGCTGCCTTTTTCTAACTCCTTTTGTTTGATTGGCATCCATGTTAGAGGTAGAGTCACTTCTCACCACCTCTACTACTATATATGCTATGTTTTAACCTGTACCACATACCTATGAAAAAGTTTAATCTATAAATTAGGCACAGTAAGATCAGCAACAGTAATTACTAATAAAACAGTTATAATAATATACTGTAATAAAAGTTATGTGAGTATGGTCTCTGTCCCACAAAATATGTTATACTTTATTGACCCTTTTAAAAAAGTCCTCACCTGAGGATATATTTATTGAGTTTTGAGGAAGAGAGAGGAACATCGATATGACAGAGAGACATTAATCTGTTGCCTGCCATATATGCCTTGACCGGGGATGGAACCCACAACCTTTTGGCGTACTGTACCATGCTCCAACCAACTGAGCCACCTGGCCAGCCAGGGCTGTGTTCACCCTTGTGATGATGTGAGATGATATGGTGCCCATGTGATGAGATGAAGTGAGGTGAATGACATAGGCTTTATGAGCTGGTGTCAGGCTATTATTATAAGGGTTGCTTGAACATAAGCACCGTGGTATCCTGATAGCTGTTCTGATGACTGGGACAGCTGCTAAATGATTGACAGGTACTTAGCACACGCACTGTGGATATCCTGGATGAAGGGATGACTGAGGGGAAGGAGTGGAACGGTGCAAGGTTTCATCTTGGTGCCCAGAGTGGCACAATTTGAACCTTACACATTGTTTATTTCAGAAATTTTTCATGTAATATTTTTGGACCATGGTTGAGCATGAGTAATGGAAAGCTAAACCATGGATAAGGGGGAAACTACAGTAATATCCAGCATATTGAATATACTCAACAGATAATTATTAAGTGGATGTTAGTAAGCATTGAGTTTCATAGCAAGAATCAACTACTTTAAAAAAAATTGAAGTATGCTTTTTGTCCTCTTACTATCAGGATTAATTATATATTTCAGATCTTCAGAGATTTCATTTTTTGCAAGTTTTGGTTAGACTTCATTCTTTAATATGAAATGCAAAATTCCTTGAATTCAAGAACACTTACTTATATTAACAGTCTTTTATCACTCTAGCCAGGGGTGTCCAACCTTTTGGCATCCCTGGGCCACACTAGAGGAAAAAGAATTGTCTTGGGCCACACATTAAGTACATGGTGACACATAATCACAAAAAAATCTTACAGCGTGTGAGGTAAATTTACGATTTTGTGTTGGACCACATTCATAGCCATCCTGAGTCGAATGCAGTCCGTGGGCCTCAGGTTGGACACCCCTGTGAATGGCTATGAAACCATATTTGTGAGACTTTATAATTATTTGCCAAAACTGATCTATTCTTTCATTGTTCTTGTGATAGTCTTTTAACATTCAATTATGTAAATGTTTTACATCAGGTTTGAACTTCATTGCTTTTAAATAATGCCAGTGCAATTTTATATTGATACATAGTTTCTTTCTAATATATTATCTCTTACTTTTCCATTTTCAAACACTGAGAGCTTATGGTATGATTGGCAGTATGCTGAAGACTTGTGGATATAAAGCCAAATTTTTGTATTATGAGTGTTAATGTCAGGTCAAATACAACATGGGCCTTGCTCAAAGAAAGTACGTATCTGTATATCTAGGGGACAAAATGTTGCTAGGACTTGACAAAAACAAAAACACTTCATGCACATTGCATATGTATTTGGTTAATCTTTTCTGTGCTAGTTGAAGATCAGTCAACATTGTTATTAGTTAGTAAATAACATTGATGAATTTGCTTAACCAAGGTCTGTTTGATATAATTCTTAGCTTTATAACACCTAATTTATGGAAATTATTTGTTTTACAGAATAATTGGCCACAGGTTTTCTGTAATTAAATATAACTACTTGATATAACTGTTCAGAGCTTTAGTATTTGGATATAACATATAATTAATGGCAGAAAGAGATTTATTGCTTATTCTCACATGACTGATTAACATGTATCTTAGTTTTAAAGGAAATTAATAAGCTAAGAGTTCAAAAGTGAATTTAAGAATACAGAAAAGTTATTGTTACTCTCTATAGAAATTTATGGTAGAGAAAAAGGCAGTTGTAATTTTGCAGAAATCAGGGGCTCATGTTTTGTTATTTTTGTGACGTGACTAGTGAGTATAAAACTTGAAAATGTCAGGAACTTTACGCCTAACAGAGTGGAGACATAATTGGGGGGAGTGGTGAGAGATTTTGTCTCAGCTTATCTGGAAAGCATTGTGTGCTGGCTTACTTTTTATTTGAGATACTGTCATGAGGTTCTGAGGAGGACGGTTTTTATTTTAAATACATCTATTATTACATAATTTTACTAGTTTTTGAATATTATCTAATTTACTTTGCTAGGAAGCTTTTGAAAAATATGAGAAAGTTTGTTAAAACTATTTTTTTGAGAGTTTACTGTATTTAAGGCATTGTACTTAGTAATTTACTTCATTATTTAATTTGACCTTTAAAATATGAGGGAGACACTCATTATTCCTAATTTGTAGCAAAGAAACTAAAAAAAAGATTAGGTAATTCACCTTAGATTTTACAATTATAAGGCAGTGGAACCTGGATTTGAACTTTAACTCTCATTCATTCTGTGTCAGGTGTGTGTGTGATTATTGTGTCATTTCAACCTCTTTGTATTTTTATAAAAATAGGGACAAAAAAAGGATATATTCTTCCTAAAACCTAAGCCCTGGAGAGGTGGCAGGCAGGCTGTCTTCCCCCTCTTCCCTTCAACCCCTCCTCTCTTCTCCTTTCCCCGCCTCGCTCCTCTTTTCTCTTCCTCCCCTTCCCTTCCTTTCCCCCTCCCCCCACTTCCCACCTTTGCTTTCCCTTTCTCTCCTGTCCCCGGAACTCTGACTTAATTGTTTAGAGGTAGGGCCTGCACATCTGTGGTGGTTGTTAAGCTTCCCAGGTGATACTGTCTATACAGACTTGATTGACATTGTTTTCTTTTTCCTCTTTGTTTTCTTTTACCTATCTTTCTTTTCGTATTTTCTGGTTTGGGTTCATACTCATGCCCTGATATGTGTAGTCAGTTTCTCTTGGGTTATTTTCATAAATCTTATTTCAACAATTCTCTAAAAATCTCTTATAACTTGCTCCATTTCTATTAGCAGATTCCCAGGCCCCAGCCCAGATTACTGAAGCAGGATTTTGGTGGGTAGGGTCCAGAATCTTGAATTTTATAAGCATTCTGAAGTAATTTTAATGATCAGTTATGTTTAAGAAATTGAAGTAGAGCCCCAGTTCCCTCTGCCTGGGATCATAATAACCTCTTTCAGAGAGACAGACATAATTCACTTCTGGTCTGATGTAGTAGTTGTGTATTAAATTAACTTTAAATTAGCGATAGTGGTGACGAGGATATAATTCCTTTAAATGGCTCCAGCATAATGTTTTTTCATATGCTATTTACATGATATAGTGGTACATTAAGTTTAATTACAACAAGCACAATAAAACTAAACACAACCCCAAATTTACCATCATTTTAAGAAGGAGCAAATATTAGGCACTTTTATCTTTTTACCTAATTTCTCCTAACAGCACCTAAAAGAAAATTAAAGAAGAGGCAAGGTCAAAGAGAGCTATAGAGTATCGCTGCACAGAAGTTCTCAATTGATGACTTATGGAATGAAATTAAAGTCTCTTAGAAAAGAATGGAATGTTCCTTTTCTTCTATTTTTTTTCCTTTTAAACCCTAGTTATATTCAGAGTAAATTATCAGTTGCTAACTAATACCATCTTTAGAGAGAATTGAGAGGAATGGTGCTGTGGAAACTTTAGTGTTGGTACTTAAAGGTGGTCCCTTTGCATAAAGAGAAATTACCTTTAAATGACGTACTTAATGTTCTTGGTGAGTTTTAAAAATTTAAGTAAAACGATCATTTTGGTGAACTAATACTCCATAGGTGCCTCAAATTTTTGGTTGCTTTAACAGTACTAATTTTTAAAATGTTTGCATTGGAAAGTCTGGATTTCTTTAAGAATAATTTATAGCATGCCACGTGTAATATTTCTTTCCTTTCCAACTGCTTTCTATTATATGCTTAGGGTTTAGATCGCTCCAATTCCTGGGTTAACACTGGTGGTCCAAAAGCTGCCCCATGGGGATCCAACCCCAGCCCAAGTGCAGAATCAACACAGGTGGTGTTCATATTAGAGGTTTCTTTACTGGCTGCTGATGTTTCCCTTTAGAATATTACTTTTTAGTCTATACTATGATTTCAGTGGCTTGCTTTTTTTTAATCATTAAAAAGTGTGTGTTTTTGTTTTACTTAGCACATCTTCAGCCACTATGCATGAATGCCACCGGTGGCGCCCATATTGCTCTGCTGTCCTCCTGCCCCCGCCCCCCCCTTAGATGTTCTATCGTATTTCAGTGCCTGCTGCTTATGTCATTGATGGCTTTGATAACGGTTTCTACTTCAGGGGTAGCACATCTTCAGTAGGAATTTAAAAATTTTTGTGAAGAAAAACTGACAGTTTTTAATTTGTTTTTTGTTTAAAGTATAGCTATTGTGTCATTTCCATTTAGCATTTATTATCTTGTCATTTTTTTCACAATCACTAAGTAGAAATACTGGTAATAAAGCAGAAATTAAATGTGAAGAGTATATGCTTCCCATCCTGTAAGATTAAATACCAGAAGCAAAAATCTGTTTTAATTTGTTCTGTGTTGCAAAGTATGAAATTTATAACTTAGTTGAATAGGTTTTGCTTACTTAAGTCTAATTGCTTGATAGCTCATGTTGCATGATACCTTAAAATATACTTCTCATCTGTTTGTTGGCTTTGAAGGACAATGCTCTTGCTCTTGAAGAAAGAGTTGAATTACATTTTAATATTATAATTGATTTCTGTCTCATGTAATAAATGGCAAACCTGAATACTAGTTTTGATAATAATAAAAAGTGAAAGAAATCATTCTAAACTTTTTATATATTTTTATTGAGTATAAAATTTTGGGATTTTTGTTTGTTTTGTTTTGGTCTGAGACAAGATGAGAAGTATGTTTTTATATTTTCTTACTAGATGTGCGCATGTATATAGATCACGTGAATAAAAGTTTCATTCTTTGCAGCACTCTGAATTTATATAATTATTTAAATACTCATCTTTTTAAGACTAAAAAATATTTTGATGCCATTTTGATATGTCTAATGAATGCATTAAAACAACTTAAAATGGTGAAAATGAGATGAGCGATAAAATAGATGGTTGTTGAAACCACAATAAAACGCTATTTTAAATATTGTATGTTAATCCTTGAGTGGCAAAGTCATCCACAGCAGACGTTAATGTTATCTCATCATCCATTCATCTTCACTCCATAGGCTATGGATCGAAGTTGTAATCGTATGTCTTCGCACACAGAGACGTCAAGTTTCTTACAAACATTAACGGGACGCTTACCAACTAAAAAGGTAGATTCATATGAAGGCAACCCATACAGGGGGAAAAAATTCCAGCAGTTAAATAGAAGATGTCGTTACGTAATCACTATGAGATGTTACAGTACTTGCATTGCATTTAAAAATACCTTGGCGCAAACACGGCTTGTCTGATGCCTTTAGGGCATGCCTTTGCAGTGCGGCCTCTTGTCCATTATTATAATGTTTATATCTTCGAGACTGACTGTTTTTGGACTTTTGTGATTGACATTTGATCAAATTTTAGTACCACAAAATGTATCAACTCTTAATTCTGTTTCTGTAACTGCTTGTTTTGTGTTTTAAATCTCCAGGAAAAGGAAGATGAGTTAGAAAAATTATCACTCTTAGTAAGATGTGTTGATTTGCTTCCCTTGCGCACAGTTTTGTTAGTCCTTTTTCATATTAAAATACACTACTTTGCAAATGCTTTGTGTGTACATCCATTACAAGGCAGGAAATTTCTGCCATTTTTATAAAAAAGATTTTAAATACAGTAAAACTTGCAAATTAATGTCTATCAAAGTTTAAATTTTTAAAGCTATTTCCTAAATTATACCAGCAAAGTTTATTAATGTATTTGCATACATTGAAATATGTATGTAAGGCACAAATAAGATTTTATTTTTAACTATGAGTTTTTGGTCTAGTTTCTGTTTGCAGGTATAATTTAGGAGGCTATTCCCACCTTTTTATTTTTTAAATTACATTTTACTGCAAGATAACATGTAATTCTTTCAGCTTCTCAACATGCCACTGTCTTACATGTATAAATAGCCGTTTCGTTAATGGGTGTCCTCACTGCCTCATTGAATGGTCCACATGCCTTATTTTGCTTATTCTCATTGTATCTTCATTTGCAGTTGCATTATTACTTGGTTTGTGTTATTAACAGACTTGACTTTGATAATAACTTCGGCTTTACTTCCGGATAGCTTTTTCATGAGGAGCTGGCTTTGCAGTGGGTTGTTTGCAGTGGCAGCGTTCGGGAGTCAGCTTTGCAACAAGCCTGGTTCTTTTTTGAGTTGATGGTGAGCAAAATAAACACTTTCTTTAATAATGTTTTCCCTAGTGAACGCTTTTGAGTTAGCTCATAATTTTATACTAGAAATCTTCTGTTGTCCATCTTACAGTTTTACATGTTCCTGCAAGGTAAAGTTACATATGTTACATCTCTAAATTAAACACTGTAGATACTTAGCACAATTTAGTTGGATTTATAAAGCCCATTTTATTATTTTTTTAGGGATGGTTGCATAAGCTAGTTATTTTTTTAAAGGACCCGTGATTCTTTCTTAGTCTGAACATGCTATTGTATAATGGCATTACTATAGATTTCTTACCAAACACAGGTAAAAAGAACTGATAGATACCGTTTTTAGGGTCAGAAATGCCATAAAAACATTTTTATGCTTAGGGAAATGCCAGTTACAGCCAATTAAAATTTTTTTTGCTTATTTCAATAATTGACATTAAAAATGAATATCTTATTATGTATATATACACGTAAATGTTATTGCTTTTGTGTATATATGTGTTTATCAACTGGGTACGGTGTGGTAGCACTGTCTCTGTGGGCTACGTACAATATTACCAAGGCACAGGGAGGTTAAATAACTTCAAGTATGTGCTGCTTGTAGATAGCAGAACTGTGTTTCAGACTCAGGCATTCTGGCACTAAGGGTCTTGCTCTTCAGGCTCCGGAAAGCAGAAGTCAACAGCACAGCTAGGAGAAAGGAAGAAAAGACGCAAAGGAGCTTCTGCAGTACATCGCAGGGTTATTCTCACCATTGAATGTTACCTGTATTGGGGATAAAAAGACATTTCTTCTAGGCTTTACTAATCAAATAAATAAATAAGGGACCATACATAAATGATGACTCATTTTTCCCCTTGAGAATAAACACCAAATTTGTAATTCATGTGTTTTTTTAAGATTTTATTTATTCATTTTTAGAGAGAGAGGAAGAGAAGGAGAGAAATATCACTGTGTGGTTGCCTCTCACGCACCCCGTATTGGGGACCTAGCCCGCAACCCAGGCATGCGCCCTGACTGGGAATCGAACTGGTGACCCTTTGGTTTGCAGCCCGCACTCAATCCACTGAGCTACACCTGCCAGGGCCATGTGTTTTTAATACAAGATGAAAATTATAGTTTTGACTTGTTTTTGATACTCTTACATGTATATTCAGATTTCTTAAATATAAATTAGTCAAAAGGCTATCATTTAAGACATGGCTCTGCTGTTACTAACTATAAAACTTTGGCTTCAATTTCCCTGATTCTAAAATCTTTATTACCATTACCACATTGCTATGATAAGAATCTATATCCAAAAATATTTCGTAAACTTAAATCACTTTGTTAATTTTTACTTAATATTTCATAATTAATATTTAGTGATTCACATTTAATATATATCTACCACTTGAGACTAGGTGCTAGATGCCAGAGACGCTACAGGGAAGTAAAGGTCCCTGACCTTCAGTTAGCTGGCTCACAGCTTGGGGGACATGGAATGGCAACAACATTAACGAGTCTTGCAAAGATTTAATTTAAAACAACTCTAAAGGGTGATTTTTTTTTTTGGACATATATAGTATTTTCCTTTCCTGTTGACAGCTAAGGTAATTTTATGAAGGCGATGTAGTTGATTAAATTATATTTTATTTGTTATTTTTTTGGAACATGCAAAATAATATAGTGAACTTTTCAGAATATTTGAGGAGCTAAAAGATTGTGTCTCAGCTACCTATTAAATCATATGGCATATTGAAAAAATAGCCCTACTATTTAGAGTTCCTGTAACTGTTAATTGCATCCATAAGAAATTAAACTAATGGCTTATTTATGTTTTCAGGTGAAGAGCATGGTGCATCATTTATACTTTAATGATAAACTTGATGCACCAAGGAAAACTCGTTTTCCAGAACGTTTCATGGATGACATTGCTGCTCTCGTCAGTACAATTGCTAGTGACATAGTTTCACGATTTCAGAAGGTAATGATGAGTTATTTTTTTGTTAAATCTTTTTAAAGCTCAAATTAAACTCTCATACTTTCATTTGTTTTTCTTTTTATTCTGTTTCTCAGGACACAGAAATGGTTGAAAGACTCAATACAAGTCTTGCATTTTTTCTTAATGATCTGTTTTCTGTTATGGACAGAGGATTTGTCTTTAGCCTTATAAAAACCTGCTATAAACAGGTAATGCATAATTAATAATAATCAGTAATCAAATAACCTAAATACTATGTTTGCTCTTTATGGGAGGGCTCTGCCCTCAGGGACCCCCAGCTGCCACAGATAAGAATAATTCTACCAAGACATGATCTGCTTGGGGAGGAAAGGTGGCTGATCTCCCAAATGAGAAGGGCCAGAAGCCTGTTCTCATTGGACTTTAATTGGGTTTATTTGCCTAGGAATACAGGGTGTATACATAAAGCTCATCAATCATTGTCAGGCAGTAAGGATCAAACAATAGATAACATTCAAAGAACTATAAGGGCTTATTTAGAGTCAGGGTCAGGTAGCTAAAGGGCCATAAAACTTTGGGGAAACAAACTCGTTTAATTCTTGCACCCTTATGACTTAAATTGAGGGTATTAACAAAGCAGGTTTCACAGGATTTTATGCATTCTTTCTTAGGCCTCTTGATCACTCCAGGGAACCTACCCTTTCCAGCTCAGGGCCACACCACCCTCTGTCATTGTTTCAGGCTTAAGTTGGGCAGGGGAAGTAAGGCAGCCAAGAGACTAGGAGACTTCTTGCAGACAGAATGAAGACTCAGGCAATGTCAAAGCCGAGGGGTGAGGGCCCATCACCCCCTTTTTCTATAGCCCCTCAAGTCCTTCCCTGAGGGCCCTTTGCAACCATGCCTGTCTTAGGTTGTCCCTCTTTTGAGGAATCTTACCCATCATTGGCTAACCAGTAATCCACCTGGGGCCAACCAGGGTGAAGTAAAGCAAGCAGAGGTGGTGCCCCTGCCAGGGAGATAAGCTTTGCCTCCTTAGTGTCTTCGGGTCCTAGGGTCGCTCACTCAGCCTTAGCTATGGGGGGTTACACCTTCTGAAACTAGGCAGGGTGGTTCCCAACAGCTCTTTTTACAACTATAGTTTAGAAATCTTCAGGAACACATACATATACTGGCGTTAAAAAAAAAAAAACAGTATAGTTTTATTACTAAAGCAAAAGTACGTTACACTTGTTTAATCGAGACACAAGGCTGTGGTAAGCTGATATCAGTATAGCTGGCTTTTCCTTGTTCTACACTGGCCCACTCCTTATTCTTTAATTCCCATTCTGGAGCACAACATCAGTCAGTAGTCTAACAGTAAAGCAGCTCCAGATACCATTCAAGAGTAGTTTTTATACTAAGTGAAGAACTAACTGCACTTTTGTGTCTTCAGTGGTATTTAAAGCAGCTATGTATTCCTCCTAATGTAGCCTGGACTTTGTAGAGTTTAGAATCATAGACAGATGTTTACCCATGTCCTGAAGGTCATTCATTTTGCTTTTACTAAACTGAAAGCATCCTGGAACTTTTCCACAAACAGCTGATTTTGTTTTAAAATTTTTTCAACTGATTAATGAAATCTGCCTTTTGAAAAACATTCTTTATTGGATCTGGTAGGCAATTTTCCTAGTAAGCTGTATGATCACCCTAGAATTGCCTTTTAAAGGAGGTTTAAAAGCATAATGCATAGTTGACCCTGGCTGGTGTGGCTTAGCTGGTTGGGTGGAGTACTAAAAAGTGAAGGTCACTAGTTGGATTCTCAGTCAGGGCACATGCCTCGGTTGTGGGCCCGGTCCCTGGTTGTGAGAGACAAAACTCATCTCGATGTTTCTCTCTCACGTTGATGTTTCTTTCCCTGTCTTTCTCCCTCCCTCCCCCTCCCTGTAAATAAATAAATGAAGTCTTTTAACATATATATATATTTATCTGGACCCCATCCCAGCATCATTGAGGAGTTTGAATTCTGGTGGTGGGGGTAGGGAGTGTGGGACGTAGCGCTGTGAAGCACTTCCCAGCCGATCCACGGATTAGATTTTGGGAACTGCTGTTTAAGAATGCTGTTTGATGGTCTAATATTTAGAATTTCGAAGATCTGTTCTATTGGATGCCTTTATTGTACGTTTCTTTTAATAGAGAAGCTAAAACTATGTGTGGGTACCAACTCAGTGCAGATATTTGCTGCATTATGTATTATTTTCACTTTGCCCCCAAATTTCATATACTGTTGCTTCTAAAACCCATTCCTGTTTTTTATTCTTCAAGTATTAACCACCTACATGTGCCAGACTTTGAGCTAGACCCTAGGCATGCTAAAGTTATTAAGTCAGTTTATGAATGTCCTCAAGTAGTTTATGGTGTATCTGGGCAAATAGGCAAGTAGATCATTATAAGAGTAGGTTAACACAAGATACTGTAAAAATAATGGATACTTTTTTATGAAGTTGTTTTGGTGCTATACTTTTCCTTCATGAAGTGCATCTTTGAGAAGTGCAAATATTAATGCTATATTGGAAATCCAAGAATGTGGCTTTGACCCTAGTCAGTGGATATATACGGTAAACCTTATATTTCAAAATTTTTTATTTTAATGTAATTCTGGAGAAAGCTGTAGTATTATTTAATCACAAAACCCAAAGCTGCCCAATGAATACTGTTCTTTAATTCTTTAATCTGTCATTCTGGTGTTGGTATTAGAGCAATGATATATTATTCAATTGGGTTCTCTTATTTATGCAATGCTTACAAGGTATCTTCAAAGCTTTATTCATTATCAAGTCCAAGTGTCCTGGTGTCCCTGAGGCTGGATTTTCTGAGAATCATCTGCAGCCATGAGCACTATGTCACGTTAAACTTGCCCTGCAGCCTGCTTACTCCACCAGCATCACCGTCACCTTCTGTTTCTTCGGCAACATCTCAGGTACGCGAAGTGCGTGAAAGAAATATTCTTAAAGTTCACATTTGTGGAAAAGCATTTTAAATACTGGGAAAAATTGTACGTACATTATTGATTAACACCTGTATACTGGTCTATATATTAAGTTCTTTATAAGTGTTAATCATTTAATTCTCAGAGCAACTCTAGGAGCTAGATTATGATGCTATCCCCATCTTACAGATGAAAAAACTGAAACACAGAAAGGTCAATAACTTAGCCAAGGTCACACAGGAAAATGGCAGAGCTGGGCTTTGAACCAACACACATGTTGCCTTTATTTTATTTTAAACTTATTTTTCAAATGAAGTTGATGTATAATATGTTAGTTTCAGATATACAACATAGTGATTAGACATTTGTGTCCTTACAGAGTCGTCACCCCGTTAGTCTAGCACCCGTCTGACGCCACACATAGTTACTGCGATATCACTGACTTATGCTGTGCTTTGCATGCTGGGTGTATTTTAGACCCCACAATCTTAAGCACTATGTTGTACTCCTCTTACAGATTTGTGCACATGTGAGTGAATTTACCTACATAAACTCACATATTCAGATGTTTTCACAAGTTGGGTTTTCTTGAAGCACACACAGACTGAGTTTGGGTTACAGGTGTTTATTAAGGATTAATACTAGTAAAAGGAAGGGGGTGAAGCATAATTTAGCAGAGAAAGAAGTTAAACTGTTGGAGAATTACCTCTCAAAATTCAGGTTTGTATACCCAATGCAACAGTAGGCCAAAACATTGAGACACCAGTGCTCAGAGACAGAAATGTTTATTTGATTTCATCAAAGTGAGGGGCTGAGAGAACAAGATTTCTCAAATCCGTCTCAAAAAAACAAACGTAAGGAATGGAGGTAGGAAAGCGGGTGGGGTGGGGGAGTTCCAGAGAACTGAGAGAGAAGTCCATGTTCCTTTAGTGACAAGTAACACTTTTTCCTATCAGACCCCTAGGCATCAGCAGCTGGTTGTAGCTATCCTGAAGACATTCTTTGCTTCTACAAAACAATTTCATAAATTCTCATTGGGGCCCTGAAGTTATCTCCTGCTTGAGAAAGAAACAGTATGTCAGCAACACAAAATTATATTGTGAGAACAAAGAATGCTGAGTTGAAGGACCAAGATTCTGCAGAATATCTCATAATTGTGCAGCAGTGATGTTATCTTTAAAGCAAAAGGCAGAAACTTGACATCTGCGACCATTGCCACTGTTTAACTATCATTTTTTTGTGCTTCATTAGCCATATTTTCTGTGATCTCAAGCAAAGCATACGTTTAAACATTCTCCTGGAACTTGCTGTCCAGGCAGTCCTTCAATACGTGACTAACATACCTTCTTAATCTTTGACTATAACTTACATGACAGCCAAAGGAACTGATTAAGAATTAAATTGTTTAATTCTAGCTCCCAACGATACCAGGGGCATTAAAATCACAAAGGGCTCAGCTATAAATTGCAATGCGAGTCTAACGGAGCCCTGCCTGCCTCCCTCGTATCTAGAAAGCCCAAAGGAGACTAGATGGATGTTTATAGGTTTATTGGGAGGCAGTTGACTTCAATACACAGTAGTTTCTCCCAAGATGAAAGAAGGGTTATCACAGCAGTTGTCATGTATCCTGTCATACAGATAGGGATTAAGGGATTTTGTGGTTTTAGTATCAAAGAAGCCTGGATTTTCCCCTCCTAGTGAAACGTTCTTTCAGCTGTATGATTCCTGAAGCAAACAAGCTGCTTCCTTAAGCTCTTGATGTCTAAAGTCAAAATTTATTTTAACTCTTCTTAATTTTATTTTTGAGACATTTAATTCCTTAATGTAATTCTCTGGTCTAGATCAATGTCAGATGCTTGATGACAGAACATTTTAAACTTCACTTAAAAAGATTGGAAAACATCAGAAAGCACCCACAACTTTTCACTTGCCCTTTGCAAAGTCTTACTTCCACATCTTTTACCTGGCTACTACACAGTTCTTCCTATAACAGAGTAAGCTAGTCATTTGCTTTCCTCCCCCATCCTCTTCCAAAGATGTGGCAACCCAGTCAAGTACAAATTTAGCATAGGGACGTTTCTAAAACCTTTAAACACATTTGTGTACACCCAATTCCCTGTTAAACATTTCATTCAGCCAGGAAATTCACAGAATTTCTTTCATTATCCTGTTCCCCACCTTGTCATCTAATTACAGTACATAATTTTCAGATTCTTATATATGACAGAGACATCACATCTTCCTTTTGGGGAAAGGAAGGATAGAGGAATTTTATATACTTATTAGGAATAGGATTTCTTCATAGAGAAATCTGAAATCTGTTGTTCTTTTAAGAAACCTTGCATGGATGGTCTTGAATTATGGTTTTGAGGGAATGAAGTTGAAAATTTTCTTGCCTTGTGCTAAATCTTGGAGGATGCTATTTTGCAGTATTAAAAAACTTTTTAAAAACTCAGTAATTCGACCATAAGATGATAGTATTTTCTAGAAATAGTATTTTCTCTGAGATGCAGTTTTACCTGTGTTTGAAATTTCTCCGGAAACCAGTAGCCTTGACTATGAATATTTCCCTATATTCAGCAGGGAACACATAATACAGGATGGGGCAAAAGCAGGTTTACAGTTGTTCAGATGGAAAAATAATACCATAATTAATAATATGATAAACTCTGTATTTTGCATACTCAACTCTAAACCCACTTTTGCCTCACACTGTATATTATGTAGACTTACTTTTTTTTCTATTCAGAGTATAATATTAAAACATTAAGTGGCTAAAAGAATAAAGAAAAACAGATGGAAAATTTTAGTATGAGATAAAGGAAATTGAAAATAATTAAAAGTGTATTTCATGGTAGTTTTCTATACCAAAAGTAAGAGCAGTTACTTTCTCCAAAATCAATAATAATGATCTATAATAAACCCTAGGCAACAAATTACCCTAGGAAAAGTTTATCTCACTTTCATATGATGCTCACATTGTATTTGTTTTAATGCTGTGTCTATAGAATGTTGTGTTGCACATCTGTTATAGTTTGTTCTACCTCACTCCCAAACAGAGCTCTGGATTTTCCACCAATGTACAAGACCAGAAGATTGCAAATATGTTTGAACTGTCCGTGCCTTTCCGCCAGCAGCATTACTTGGCAGGACTCGTATTAACAGAGCTGGCTGTCATTTTAGACCCTGATGCTGAAGGGTGAGTAGACCATTTTTGCCTTGTAGAATATCAGCTTGACTTTAGACAGTGGGACAGAAGTATTCCACTTAAACTTCCTAGGTTTCAAAAAAATACTTTCCCCATTGTTCTACTTCTCTATTTGCTAAGATCTATACCCAGGGTGTTTCTGTATTTCATCAATTTTACAAGAGTCATTTTTTTATATTTTATCATCCCTGAATTTGAGATTTGTCTTAAAATTAGTGGTATATCATGGTTTCTTCAGTAGCATTTTTTTCCTTAAAAGTACACAAAATATGTGTGCATTCAAGTAGATAGACTCATTGATTTGTTGATAAAAAGTGAGGAGAAGTTATCATTTACCATCATACTATGTAGCATTTTATTTCAAAATTTGCCCTATACACAAAATCTTTAGGTTTTAAAAACTTACAACATTGTGTATACTTTTAGAGAATTTTTGGAAACTGATATAGTAAGAAAAGGAAGGGTGTATTATCTGGTGACTTGAATTTATAGGAGTAGCTCAATGTGTGTGGTTAGCATTCCCATAGGGTGCTTCCACTTTAACAGTTATTTTTAGAAGTTTGTATGACCATGACTCATTTGGATGATAATCACTTTCTCTTTCAGTTAGGAGTTTGTAATGCGATTCAGCCTCCTATGCAGGAGCTCCAGAGAACAACAGGAAATGCCTTTGCACAGGTGTTACAAGAGTCCACTGATATATTTGTTGAAGGAATGAAAGAGGAGGTTTGAAAAGTTCTTAGCAGTGGTTAGGGCCATAATCAACACTCAGTAAATTGTGAAAGGCTCCCTCTTCTGAAGATCAAAGTGCCTCCTTTATTATGGCAACATCCCATTTTAGGAATGTATTTTGAAGAAGTGGTTGTTCACGCTGGACTCGGAAGAGTTGCTTCGTGGGTTTCCGTGTAGGATGGCTTGGGGGAGTGCAGACGTTGGGGCGTGCAGAGGACGGGCTGGTTGGCTGAAGCTCTGGGGCTTCCATTCCTGCATGCTGCTGCCTTCAAGTTTTACCGTTTGACATGCGTGTGTGGTGATATTTGGGGTACAGGAGGGGGTTCATTGTTTAGAGAAAAACTAACTACTCTGAAAGCAACTTCTGAACCATACGGGCTTCTAAAAAACAACTGGTATATGTCAATCATATGAATGCATATTTCCAATATTTTTACTTGGTATATCAGGACATTTTTGCTTATAAGAAACAGGAAACCTTTCTTAATACTGGCTTTATTAAAGGAAGGACGTTTATTATTTCATAACTGGAAGAACGATAGGTTTTTTAAAAGGTATAATCAGTAGCACAATGATGTTACGAGGGTTCTGGTTCTTTATACCTCTCACCTCTATTAGATGCTGTATCCCCAAGGCTGGTGTCTCTCATAACTGCAAGAGAGCTGTCCATGG
Source organism: Anoura caudifer (assembly GCA_004027475.1). NCBI lineage: Eukaryota > Metazoa > Chordata > Mammalia > Chiroptera > Phyllostomidae > Anoura > Anoura caudifer. The sequence goes on along the minus strand of PVKU01001825.1, from coordinate 136,719 downwards.
CAATTCGGATGGAATTCTTACTTGTTCACGTCTAGCAGGAGAAAGAGGGGAAAACACTCTTCCCGAGTGTGCAGTGCAAACCTTCCCTTCTGGTTTGGCTCACTTGCCTCTCCTGTCCTGTCGCCGTCACCAGAGCAGTGCCAGGGTGCTGGACGGATCGGATCAGTCCTGTTCAAAAGTGGTGCTTAGGCTGGTACCGATTCATGGAGTTTTTACGGAGCACAAGATCGTTGTAAATCAACTGTGTCACTAACCACAGGTTTAGCTCCTATGACTTTTTTTGTAGGCCTCAATTAAGGAAGCAATGAGTTGATTAACATTTAGCTGTTCTCAGTCTGGTAACAAAACAGGTCTGCTAACTGGCTGCTTTAAGTAGGAGGGCTAGTCTAATTGGGATCTACTACCCACGTGGAGTGCAGTCACCTTCTCCTGCGTCATGGGGGGCGGGAGGCATGTGTATCTGAAAATAATCGACTTCTCCTACGAAGGAAGATGGGAAATAAATGTATAGTTGTTCAGCAGTGTCTGATATAAAGGACGGAGAGTTCTAATAGTCAGCTGTTTTTTGCAATGAGGTTTTTATTTTTCATGTGAAGGATCAATTCTATTAAAATAGGTTTGTTATATTTCTGTGGAACAATATAGGACTTACAAAATAATTTTTTACTGCTTTTTTTTTACCTGTTCAAGTAGAATGTGTTTGGTCTTTGACACTTGGGAAGATTTTCTGTAAAGTCCAGAAAGCAATGGTAATTGTGTTCACTGTCACCTTTTCTTTGTCTATCAGTCAAGCAAGATATGGGAAGATTTTTAAATAGTAGTATACAGGATTATATCCTTAGTTTTTACTGCTGCTTATTTCTTTCTTTTTCCACTCTTTCCTACTCTCAATCCGTTAGCAAATTCCACAGGTACTACCTCCAAAATATATCCCAAGTTCAGCCACCTCTCTGCATCCTCACTGCTCCTTTCCTGATCACGCTCCCACTCTTGCCTCCCTAAACCCTTCTCCACGCAGCAGCCTGAATGACCTTTCAGAAATGAGAATCAGATTGCTTTTCTTCTTGCTTTAAAGTCTTCAATGTGAATGTATGCTTTAAAATTGGCACTTAAAATCCAAACTTTTGATAATGGTCCTCAAAGCCCTATATTGCTTAACCGTTACCTACTTTTGCCACACTCTTCCCTCCTCACCTACTGAAACCTTGCCATCCTGGCCTTCTTTGTTTCTCTAATGTCCCAGAGTCATTCCACCCTAGGGCCTTTGCCCTTGGGTTTTTCTCCATCTGAAGCAACGCTCAAATTGCCCCCAGATCTTCACATACCCGTTTCCTCCTTGTGATTCTTCAGGTCTCCGCTCAAACAGCATCCTCTCAATGAGGCTTTCGCTGACCGCAGCTTTGGCTACATTGTAACGTGTAGCCCGCCACAACCACTCTCAATCATGTAATCCCCTCTTGTTTTCTACAACTTGCACTCATCTGGAATTTGCTTATGTGTCTCCTCCCATTAGAATGTGAGCTCACAGAGCAGGCTCTTTGTCTCCCTCGTTCACTGCTGTATTCCCAGTGCCTTCAAACTGTGTCTGGTACAAAGTGGACACTTGATAAACCTGTGTTAATCTAATGAACGGATGATTCACTATAAGAGACTGACATGTCATCTCTAAGTTACACGTTCTTTAGTGGTATATAGATAAAATATAACATAATTGTCTTAGATAAAATCCTTGAGAGGAATGCTTTTCTTTTTTATTCTATCAGCTTGCTAAGTATTCAGGAATAATTCTTTGAGTGGCAATAACATGTTCTAATATTGATCACAGATTTCTTCTCTAGAAACTTTCATTATAGGAAGAAAGTTAAGACTGAAACAGTACACTATGATTGAATGCTAATTTTGTAGTACAGATGTGGTTCTGTAGAAGATTAACATCTGTATTATAGCATTTGGAGCGTTGAATTATTATTTTTCTGTCTGCGCCTCTCTTACTAAAATGAGCTTTTTAAGAACAGGGGCAATGTCTTGTCTCCAACCTCTAGACTAGGGTATTGCAGGTCCTGCGTAAGTACATGTGTAATATCTGCATGCGGCTGAGGAAGGTAGGCACATGAAAGGCTTTGTGAAGGTGGTGGGTAGAGCGTAGATAGACTGAAGTCTAGAGTTAGTAGCTGCGAAGATACAAGGAATGCACGTTCAGGTTTGGGAATCGTCACTGGTAATGCACGAAGTAGAAACAGAGAACGAAAAGAGCAAATGGCCAGAATCTGAAACGAGAGGAATGATAGTATGAGGAAGGGGAGGGGCTATTTGGAGAAAATATTGAGAAGATGTACGGTTACAAAGTGTCAAGTAGAAAGCTAAAAAACGAAATACGTTCATGAGATGTGGTTCTTGATGGTGTTTAAAAATATACTTTCTGAATAAAAATCTGGGAGGGAGAAGTATCTCCAACTATGTTTCATAGGCAGCTATATAAAATGGCAGATAAGATCAGGGGCTCTGGGGTAAAACTCCTTAGTTTTAAATTCCAGCTTTTAAATCTATGTTATTTTAAAGGAGGTAAAAGCTAATATTGTATTTACTGAGGAAGGCAATATACAAGGCACTGTACTAGGCATGTTGCGTAAACTATATAAATTTTCACAACCACCTTAGGTAGGTAATTTTCCTCATACATAGATAAGGACACAGAGGTTAAGGATCTTCAAAAAATCATTTAGCTATTAAATGATGAAACTAGTGTAACCAACCAAAAAAACAAATCGGAGATTTGGATGCCTGTCACCACAAAAGCCAAACTCACAAGGCAGATGCCGGAGTCAAAGGAAAGAGGTTTTATTCAGGTGCTTTGCCATCTGCGGGAATGGCAGAGTCTCAGAGCTCATGTCCTCCACAAACCAGGACAAAAGGCAGTGTCCAGAGGTTCTGTTCCATTTTAAAGTGCAGCCCTTTAAAGCCCACAGGCAGTTGCTAAGCAGTCATCCAGGTAGTTTAGCTTGTTCCTGGCTGCTGTCTACGTGAGGCTCCCCACCGCACCCCCGGCTCTGGATCCTGTGTGTGGAGTTCATGTGACTATGGGCTGTGTGGCTGCTAGGGCCACAAGGTCATGTGCACCTGAGAGAGAGCACACAAATGCTCCAGCAAAGGCGTCACCAGGTTGGCGAGAGAGAGAGAGAGACACTGCCTCCTTAGCAGCCATGTGGCCTGTGAGAGAACAGGCCAGTGCCCCATGCAATTGCAGGTCACGAGCAAGCAAGCCACAAGCAAGAGAGCGTTTCTTTGTTCCCCTTGGATTATATTAGTTTGGGTGTGGGACAGACGAGGCACTTTTATGCTTCGGGTGAGTCCACCTCCCAACCAATCCCTTCTTTCTCCAGGCTAAACTGACAGGCCTCTTTGGTCCAGCACCTCTCCCTGCGCCATTTGACTTGTATGGTGCATGTGTCTGTCTTCCCCTGGTCCCACCCCTAATTTGGTACCGTAAGCGGGGAAGGTTTTTTCCTACCTAATTATCTTGCTAGCCTTTTGCACACTCAATGTAAAAACCTACCACCCCTGCTGCCATCTTGGCCAATGGGGAGACTTCCTGGTGTTCTGGACAGACTGTCTACCAGTAACAATAGTACGGTACCATGATGTAAACACTCAAATACTGTTCGTTATGAAGAAAGGGAGTAGATTGTAGGGAGTAAGTGGGAACATCTGGTATAGAATTAACAACATTCAGTAAGTTTATTATTGGGGACATCATAATAGTTTATCACTAAGCGAAATACTCTGTACGCTAGAGGAAACTAGTTTCAAGTGAATGTATATTTTGAAGATAGGAAAGGCTTATTTGAAGTAGGAAGGGAGACAATTGAAGCTGTTGACAATGGATGGGGTTCATTGAGCATACGGGGGAATTTACTTTCTGGGAGAAGATACAACTTTTTCTGAGACAAAAGAAAAGGTGACCCTATAGCTATAAACAAAGATGTGTTAAAAAATGTGACCAGAGAACATTTGGAGTGGCTTTCTTTCCTAAAAGAAAGAAGTTGGAGCTAAGGGCTGTTACTGAGATTGATGGTGACAGAGAGACTTAAGGAGAGACTGAGCTCTGAACCTGGTGCCAAATAGAGCAGGAAGGGCCAGTTGAAGTTGGATGGATTTTTAATTAGAATTGTTTGCATAGTCAGAGTGCCTTCAGTTTAAGAAGAGAGGCAAAACAAAACAAAACAAAACAAAACTGTGAAGAGTGACCCTTGCTAGTGTATTGGCCCAGTAGAAATGCAAGTGACTGGAATTCCAGGGAAGTTGTAAGAGCCCAAATGAGGTAGGTGAGCAGGGAAGTTCAGTTTAAGCAGATGTTAAAGGCGACCCCAGCCTGTGGACCACATAATCCATGGGGTAGAGAATTGTTCTTTTGGAAAAAGGAAATAAAAGTTTACTTTGGTGAATGTGGAAATATCTCATTTGATGAAGTAACATTTACAGCTACTTAAAATTTTCCTGCTTTAAAATATAACCTTCACTGCTCTTACCTAATACGAAAATGCACTAATAGGGAGTTAATGTAAAAGCATCCAGGTTTACTCCTAAGTGAATTTGTGTAAGATTTATTTCACCTCAGTTCTCATTTATCCAGACATTTATTAATTTTAAAATGAAACGTGTGCTTATAGGAATACATCCAAATATGTGGCAAAGTTGAGTTGAACAAATTGATTCAGCACCATGGCTTACTGTTTGTTTTAAAGGTATTAACTAATCTCTGTGACCTTACTGCTTCTTTTTCTCCATCTTCTTTTCAAATAGACTGTTTGGATTGCATAAGAAAGTCATCAATATGGTACACAATTTACTCTCCAGTCACGACTCCGACCCGCGGTACTCTGACCCCCAGATAAAGGCGAGGGTGGCCATGTTGTATCTGCCTCTGATCGGCGTCATCATGGAGACTGTTCCTCAGCTGTATGATTTTACAGGTACTCAGTCTCTCTGATATGGATTTTAAAGGCAGATCTCAATACTAAAAGTGTTAGAAATTTGCTTGGGAGTAAAGGTCTTATTTTAAGAAGAGAAATATAAGGAAAGGCACACCGATATAAGTTAACTGTAAATACTTAACCATATCACTAAAAATCTTTGCACAATGTGAGAGAATCCACTATAAGTTTTCTATAAGTAGGTTTTATGACAATTTAAAATAATAATTGAATAGTATTTCTGTTCCTACTTGTTAGGAAATAGAATTTTGCATACTTTCTGATCTAAAAAAAAATACAAGAAAACCTGAAAGCTGACTACTACCCTCGGTGACAATTTTATTCATACAAATATAATTTAAAATGAATATTCACCTGAATTAAAAAATTGGGTTTATTGCTAACATTTGGGTTAATAAGATGGTCTGTTACTTTTTAAAAATTAGGACCAATAAATTTTTGCTCTTAGTTTTCATATTTAGAATTTACTTGGATTCCTTCATTTGCTCTAAAGAAAATACTGTAGGATGCATTTAAACTAGCTATTAACTTGATAAAAATGCTTCCAGTTCAATAAAAACAAAAACAGACATTTACTATCTAATATGTATTAAGAACTTCACTAGGTGCTAGTGATACAAAGATAACCAACTCCTTGTCCATAAAGTACTGATAGTTGAGTAATTTTTCCAGTATTTTAATCAATGAAGTGGATTTCCTTACTTGAAGGCAAAAATGTTTAAATTATTGTATCTTTTATTAGCAAGGTAAAGTTGACTACAAAACTATAAATTATTACTGTAGGAATGAATTGGTGTTTAAATTAATGAAAATATTGTTTAAAAGAAGGAACTCTAAGGATAAACATTACATATTAACAAGGTGTTTTTAAGAGTGATAGAGAATGGGAAAAGGAATTGCATGCCCAATAACTAAATTAAGCTAAACAGAAGCTTTATTATTTTATTTTTGGATTATTTCTTCCAGAAACTCACAATCAACGAGGAAGACCAATTTGTGTAGCCACTGATGATTACGAAGGTGAGAGTGGAAGCATGATAAGCCAGACAGTGGCCATGGCAATTGCAGGAACCTCAGTTCCCCAACTAACAAGGCCCGGCAGCTTCCTCCTCACATCAACGGTAAAAACAACCCCCCTACAGAAGTTTTTTCTGCAAAGACAGATATTTACAAGGATGTACTCTTAAGTAACTTGATTATTTATTGTCTTAGCTGATGCAGAAGTACTCTGGCTTGGTTTATGGTCTAAAGCTTTGTCTTCTGTCATTCAGAATTTTGAAAGTTGTCTTATTATATAACCTATTTTCTTTTTTAAAGCCATTTTAATCTTAATCAGCCCTGAGAAATATTCTCAGTTGTTTAGCAATTGAGATATTCTTCATCTGTGAAGATTTTCACATTTTCATGTTTAAAAAAATTGATATTTGCTCTGCCCGGGTAATTTTCCTCCTTAAAGAGGGAAGGATACCGGGGTAGGGAGACAAAGTGCCAATAGAGCAAGATCAAGTTCTAAAAGTTTTGAATGACTTTCTTTCAGAAGAATGCAACATTTATGGAAGCTGTCCTACTTGACAACTTTTTTTAAAAAGGTTTTACAGGGATAATTTACATATCAAAGGATTGACCCATTTTCAGCGTACAATTTCATGGTTTTTAACACATTTACAGAGTTGTAGAGCTGTGACCACAATCTAATTTAGAACCTTTCCGTCACCCCAGTAAGAACCCCTAGGCCTAGTAGCCTTGCTCCCTATTTCCTGAGCCTCAGCCTGAGGCAGCAGCTGGTCCATTTTTGTCTGTATGGGCTTGCCTGTTTTGGCAGTGTCGTGTAAATGGAATTACACCTGTAATCTTTGTGTCCGACTTCTTTCACTAAGCATAGTGTTTCTGAGTTTCACCTATATTATATAAAATGTATCAGTACTTTTTTTATTGCCAAAGAAATAGTATTCCTTTGTATTGTTATGCCATATTTTAACCATTTATCAGTGGAACATTTGGATTATTTCTACTTTTTGGCTGTTGGGATGTGCTGCTGTGAGCACTGTGGACACGTCTTTGCGTGCACATGGGTTCTCGCTTTTCTTAGGTGGGTGCCTAGGAGTGGGTTTGCTGGGTGGTGTGGCGTCTCTATGGTTAACGTTTTGGGAAACTTCCAAACTCCTTTTCAAAGCGGCCACACCATTTGACATTCTCACTAGCAATGAATAAAAGGTTCCTGTTTCTCCAAATCCTCACCTACACTTACCTTCTTTTTATTTTTTTGTATTAAAGCCACCTGGGAGGGTATGAAGTGGCATCTCATTGTGGTTTTGATTTGTATTTCCCTAATATGTACCCATGTTGAGCACCTTTTTATGTGCTTATTGGCACATCTTTCTGTATATCTATCTTGTTTAGATAAAAGTCCATTCAAATCCTTTGCCATTTTAAAATTGTGTTATCCATCTTTTTGTTCCTGACCTGAAAGAGTTTTTTATACCTTCTGGGTACAACTTCCTTATGTATGATTTCATGTATTTTCTCTCATTCTATGGATTATCTTTTTGACTTTCTTTTTTTAAAACATTTTATTTACTTATTTTCAGAGGGAGAGGAAGGGAGGGGTAAAGAGAGGGAGAGAAACATCATGTGTGAGAGATACATTGATTAGGCCTCTCCCGCACCCCCAGCTGGGGACATGGCCTGCAACGCAGGCGTGCGTCCTGACTGGGAATGGAAGGCAACCCTTCGGTTCACAGGCCAGCACTCAGTGCCCTGAGCCACACCAGCCAGGGCTGTTTTCACTTTATTGATGGTGTCCTTTAAAGTGCAAGAATTTTCACCTTTGATGAATTCTAAGTTACCAATTTTTTCTTTTATTCCTTGTACTTTTGATATTATACATACAGAAGAATATTTAAAGGACATGTTCAGTTAAAGTAAAGTAATAGAGGAAACAGTGATATACCTACCACCCGTCTTGAGAAATAGAACACCGCAAATACTTTAGAAGTCCCCAGTCTGCGCTCAGTATGCTCCATCTCTCCCCTCTTAGTGATCGCTATTTTCAATTTTATTAACTTTCTCATTTTTTAAGCTTTTCTTTTTGTGAAATATATGGCACATGAAAAAGTACGTGAGACATAAGTGTACAAGGTAACAAAATGTAACGTGAACACCTTTGTAGTTACCACTTAGGGCAAAATATAGAACATGGACTACCTTTTAAAATCTTTAGCATGCTTTTCTCCACCACAACTATTTACCAAGCTCCCAATATCCTGACTAATGAAGTAATTGCTTAATTTTGTTTATAGTTTTACCACCTAAGTTTGCATCTCAAAATTTTATAGTTTAGTTTCACATTGTGTGCTTGATATTTATCCAAGTTACAAATTGTTGCTATAATTCACTGATTTTTATTTCTGTATGATAGTCCATTATCTGACTATAGAGCAGATTATTTACCCATTCTGTTAATAGATGCATGGATGGTTTCTGATCTTCGGTTATTACACACAGCAATGCTATATATTCTTCTGTATGTATCCAGTGTGCATGTATATACTATTATTTAGGGTCCTTCCTAGGAGTGAGATTTTCTGGGTCCTGTAACATGTGTTTCTTCAGCTGCACCTGCTGTGCCTGAGGGTGTTTTCAGAGGGCTCATCTCAGTTTACACTTGTACCATGAGAGTTTCCTTTCTCTCATGGGTCCGCCATCACTTAGAATTTTCAGACTTTTCAACTTGTGTCGGTCTAGTAGTTTATAGTTGTAGTTCATTTCCCTGATGTCTTATGATGATGCACACCTTTTTCATATGTATGTGGGCCGTTTGGATTTTCTCTTTTAAAGTGTCAAGAGTATTTTGCCCATTTTACATTGAGTTGTCTGCCTTTGTTTATATGTTCTTGGTCAAACTTGTTGTCAATTATAAGTGTTTCATATATCTTCTGTGCCTTACTTTTTCACACACTTAATAGTAAATTTGATGATTAGAATGTTTTATTTTTTTAAGGATTTATTTATTTATTTATTTATTTATTTATTTATTTATTTATAGAGGGGAAGGGAGGGAAAAAGAGAGGGGGAGAAACATCAGTGTGTGGTTGCCTCTCACATACCCCCAACTGGGGACCTGGCCTACAACCCAGGCATGTGCCCTGACTGGGAATCGAACCAGCGACACTTTAGTTCACAGCCTGCGTTCAATCCACTGAGCCACACCAGCCAGGGCTAGAGTGTCTTATTTTAAAATACTTTTATTTGTCAGTCTTTTCCTAGTATTTTTTTGTATCTTATTTTTAAAATTTTTCCCTATTCCAAGAATTTGAAGGCTTTCCCTTATGTTATTAAAAAATGTTTTTCCCCCGAATTAAAAAATAAATAAATACATGTTTTTTCCCATTTATATACAATTTTAGAATCTCCAGGGAATTGATTTTTGTGAACAGTGGAGTTTGGGGGATGCAAGGTCACTTATTTAAATATTATACCAAATCATCTCAATATCATTTATTAAAAGATTATTTTTTTATTGCCCTGGAATACTACCTCTATATGGTCTATCAGGTAGAGAAAGTCCTCATTCATTTTTTAAAAATTTCTTGCCTAATTCTTGGTCCTTTCTATTTCTACATAAATTTTATAATCCCCTTATGAAGCTCCGCTAAAATAAATGAAAACCAATGAACCTATTGGGATTTCGGTTGAAATCATTGTATCTATGGATTAATTTTGGAGAAACACTGATATGTTTAGACTTTTGGGTCTCCTAATCTTTGAACATGATAGATCTCCCATTATTTAGGTCTTCTCTAATATCCATAAATACATAAACTTTTATAGTTTTCACCAAAGAAGTTTAGTACATATTTTGTAGATGTTTTTTTGCTCCTTCATATTTTTGATATTTTATTATACTATGAATAAACTAGCATGTATTTATATATAATCTTATATTCTTATAAAATGTTTTTCAAAAATTCTATTTTCTGCCCTGGCTATGTGGCTCAGTAGAAGTGTTGTCGGGTACATCAAAAGGTTGTGTTCAATTCCTGATGAGGGCACATACCAGGGGTTTGACCCCTGGTTGGGGCCCATACAGGAGGCAGCCAATCAATGTCGCTGCCTGTCTCTACTCCTTCCCTCCCTGCCTCCTTTCTTCCTTCCCTTCCTCTCTCTCTAAAATCAATAAACATATCCTCAGATGAGAATTTAAAAAAATTCTGTTTTTTAACTGTTGATTGCTTTTATGTGGAAGTACATTCGATTTTGTACAATAATGTTTATTTCCAGCAAAACTGTTAAACTAATGATGTGCATAGATTTCTTTTTCTTACATACACAATCATATCTGTGAATAATGGCAGTTTCATTTCCTCCTTTCATTTCTTTTATAACTTATTTTACGGGATAGAACCTTCAATATAATGTTGAATAGAAGTGATAGTTGGCATCTTTAAAGGGGAAACTTGCAACATTTTATTCTTAAACAAATGTGCTATAGTTTTTTTTAAATACCCTCATTATATCATGGAAGTCCTGATCTCTTCCCAGCTAGCTAAGAGTTTTGTTTCTTAATCATGAATACTTGTTGAACTTTATCATGCTTTTTGCATCCATTGAGACAGTCATATTATTTTCCTTTTTAATCTTTTACTGTGACCCCTTGCAATTCATTTTCTAGTGTTAAACCTACTTTGAATTTGTGAATTAAATTCTGTATATAAATGAGTTTGGTTTGCTATATTTTGTGTATGATTTGTTTATCTATGTTTGTAAGATTGCCTGTAATTTTTCTTTCTGATAATGTTCTTTTTAGGTATAGAATTGGGTTTAAGGTAGCCAATTAAAATGAGCTAGGAAGTTTCCCCTTTTCTGTTCTCTTAAAGTATTTGTTTAAAATTGGAATAATTTTTTCCTGGAATATTTGGATAACTTGTAGGTGAAGCCATCATCTGCACCTACAGGGTTTTTTTTTTTTTTTTTTTTTTTTGAAAGTCTAAAACTATTAATTTAATTTCTTTGATGAATGTAAGAGTTTTCAAGTTTTCTCTTTTGCTTTACACTGGTTTCTGAACAATTTATTCTAATGGATATTTACTCAATTTTTTTTGACATGCAAAGTGGTTTTGAATAACTTATATGATCTTTTTAATGTCTATAACATCTGTATTAGTTGTAAATATTGTTATTTATGTGACTAGCTTTTTGTACCTTTTTGTCTTGAGTCAGTCTCAACAGAAATTTCTATATATCTCAAGTCTTTATAAAGAACCAATTTGGCAACAATGTTGATCCTCACTTTTGAATGTTTATCATTTACTGTCTTATAACTTCTTTGGGCTTATATTTACTGTCGTCTATTTTGTTTTTCTGACTTTTTTTTAAAGAGTGCTGGGGTGGGTTAGGATTTTCCACCACTATGATTTTCTTTTCTCTCTTATTTTTAGATTTTATTTATTTATTTTTAGAGAGAGGGAAAGGGAGGGAGAGAGGGAGAGGAATATCCCTCAGTTACCTCTCACATGCCCCCAACTGGAAACCTGACCCACAACGCGAGTATGTGCCTTGACTGGAAATTGAACCAGGTTCAAAGGCTGGCACTCAATCCACTAAGCCATACCAGCCTCTGACTTCTTGAGATGGGTGCTTAATTCACTAATTTTCATTCTTCTTTGATGCATATTTTAAGCCTATACATTTCCTTTAATTATTGTTTTAGTTATTTTCCACAATTTGTACACAGAATTTTCATTATTTAGTTCAAAATATATCTGAAGTTTATTATGACTTCTTTTTAGACTTTGGACTATTAAGTTGTTTTTCTTTTAAAATTTCCAGTCATACAAAATTTATAGTAATCCTTTGTTTCTGATTTTGACCTAATTGCATGATTAGAGAACTTACTTTTAGAGAAATTGCTTAATCTCCAGCCTTTACTTTCCTTACCTATAAACTAGAAATAACAATAGTTAATACTGTCTTACAAAGAAAAAGCGATTAATGTAGTATCTAGCACATTTCAAATTTTGTTGTGTTTTATAATCATTGTCAAGACTGTTGTTATTACTGTCATCCTGAATTCTTATCTGTGCAATTCAAATGATATTACCTGCTTTATAATATTGTTGGAGAACCGAATGAAATAATGTACTTTAAGAGGTTAGCATGATGACTAGAACAGTAAATATCCAATAAATGGTACTGTAAACAAATTCCTATTCTTAGTTTTTCACTTGTATTTTACATACCATTTATTTGGTTGGCCAAAATGTCTGTACGTTTTTTTCCATTAAAATAAAAGACACATTTTCAGCAAAAGCATTATTGATTTGGATATTTGAGTATGTCAGCTATCTCTCACATGGTACAACTTTGATTGTTCTCAATTAATGTCTCAATTTGATCACTATCTCCTTCAGCTGGTCTACCCCACCAAAGGAGCATAGACCAGTGAGAAATCTCCAGCACATAACTTCACAAACCACTTTTGACACGTTCAATCAGTCACAGCACCTTCTCCATACACTGCACAATTTTTTTTGCATTTCAGTTGTGTTTTTACCATTCTTGAAATAATAAAAAGTAACATGCCAAAAATGTTGTATGTTTTCGTCCATCTTCAACATTATAATGGCTACACAAAAATTCACCAATTTTGATTTTTTTTAAGCACACTGATATGACAGCTGTCACAATCTAATCTAATAAAACTGTTTCAAATGAAGTTAAAGACAACTAAGCACTACTGGAGCCATCATATAGGAAAAAAACCAAACGAACTTTTTGGCCTGCACAATGTTACTGCAGACTGAAAATTGAAAGTAGCACTTTAACCCTATGTGCTCTATGTAAAAATGCTTTTTACTTATATAACATCTAAGACGTCTCCTTTTTTCACTGTCCTTTATAGGAATCAATGGTTCTCTAAACCTGATACGCATTTTGTTATTACTTTCTATTTTAATACTTTTTGAGTCCGTTGGTTTTTTTCCCTTTACTTTCATCCTGTTTGATATTGTGTGGTAGATATCTTAGTTTTTAGTAGTAGGACCTTTTAGTTTGTTTGCTTTGTTTTCTATTAACACCTGCTGGAAACTGTAGCACAGATTAAAACAAACTTCCTTTTGCCAGGAAAGGTTCGATAAACTTCAGTACCTTAAGTTTAAGTTTCTATATGACTTATACAACTATATTCTAAATCAAATGATTCTCTTTAAACATTTGAATTTTAAGCAATTTTTGTTTTATTGCTTTTTTGAAGAATCCCCCGCACCCCCCAGCCCGCCAAAAGAAATGGCCGTCGACCAATCCGTCTCGTTCCATTGTTCTTGCTTTTCAGGGTGGCAGGCAGCACACCACCTTTTCAGCAGAATCAAGTCGGAGCCTTTTGATCTGTCTACTTTGGGTTCTCAAGAACGCAGACGAGGCAGTTCTACAAAAGTGGTTCACAGACCTCTCGGTCTTGCAGCTGAACCGGCTGTTAGATCTGCTTTATCTCTGTGTGTCGTGCTTTGAGTACAAAGTAAGTGGTCATAATGCCTTTGCAAAGGGGAGCAAGAGAGGGAACAATGTGGAAAAAGGAGAAAATTTTATCATCGCCTCTTATTTTGTGATATTTAAATTTTAGGGAAAGAAAGTGTTTGAAAGAATGAATAGTTTGACCTTTAAGAAATCAAAAGACATGAGAGCTAAGCTTGAAGAAGCTATTCTTGGGAGCATAGGTGCTAGACAAGAAATGGTGCGCCGAAGCCGAGGACAGCTGGGTACGTATACAGTAGCTCCTTCTGGTGAGAATTTTTTCGATTTCCTTGAAGTATATATTATAATGATCATTGTTTCAAGTCTTCAGTGACAATTCTACACTTTCAAAAAAAGTATTTTAAATGTAACTGTGAATTACCCTGGATAACCATTTCTCTGCAGGTATTCAGGTTAGAATTTGATTTAAGTACAGCAAATACACTTCCTGATTTGCTCTGGATAGTCTCAGTTTATTCCTCTTGTCCTTGCATGATTATTAATAGTATCCCTTATTTTAAAAAATAGACTATTTTTAGAGCAGTTTTACGTTCACAGCAAAACCAAGCTGAAGGTACAGAGATTCCCCTGCTCGTACGGATGCACAGCCTCTCCCATTACCAGCATCCCCCACCGGAGTGGTATACTTGTTACACCTAACGAACCTACGCTGACACATCATAATCACCCAGAGTTTATAGTTTGTATCAGGACTCTCTCTTGGTTTCATAAATTACATGTAGCATCGTTTTTATTGAAAGTTTATTAGTTAGCACGATGAATTAATATAGTCCCAAGCCCTGGCTGGTGTGGCTCAGTGCACTGAGTACCAGTCTGTGAACCAGAGGGTCACAGGTTCCATTCCCAGTCAGGGCACATACCTGGGTTGGGGACCAGGTCCCCAGTAGGGGGTGTGCAAGAGGCAACTGCACATTGATGTTTCCCTCTCTTTTTCCCTCCCTTTCCCTCTCTCTAAAAATAAATAAATAAAAATCTTTAAAAAAATATAGTCTATCTAGTCTAAGGCAAAGATGTTGCCCAGCAAACTCAAATATCAGGAAGACAAAACAATTCAGTAGCCTAGAGGCCTGTTTCTAATCCCTGGTTGCCTCGACCAGCGTGGAATGGGGGTACCTGAGTGGAGTTGACGGGAGAAGAAGAAAGACACATCACGGATAGTTTAAGGAAAAGCGGTGACCAGGAGGGACATTGTGCTCTGACGGAGACACAGTAAGCCCTGAATGTGGTTTTCGCATGTACTTCATAGGGGTTGGTTAGATAGAGCTCAAGGACGTTTGCAAAGCCAGGGAGACACTGCAGGCACAGATTGCTCCATTCCCAGGCTATCTAACTGATACATGTGTCTACTGCAGAAGTTACAGTCACATTCAGCTGATGCTTGCGGTTATCTATCTCTTCTTTAACCCCCGCGTGTTCCAGCTGTATGATGCCAGCCTTCATCGTCGCCCACACCTGGTCTGCTGCCTATTAGCCATATAACCTTGACCAAGTCACTTAATCTCCCTACTTTCCTTTTCCTCATCCCCTTGTGAATTTTGAAGATAGTATAACTAACTGACCTTAGCATCTTTGTAGTGACCATATACGTAAATATTGTTACAGATTTTTACAGTGGCCATATCTGTAAATTCTAAAGTGATAAACAAATAATACTGTTGCTGAGAGCTCCTTAATTAAGTTCAGGGACATGGCTTAGTCATTTGTGAACATGACACAGGCTAACAGTTCTGTATATATCTGTTGACTTAGAATATGAATGTACATCTACATGAATATTTTTATTTATTGTCTTCTGAAAGGCTGTTACCATAGTGATCATTTATTTAAATGAACTTAAATATCATTTATATGCTGTGTGTGTTTGGAATTTAATAATGGCTGAAGATAAGGTCTTTACCTTTAATGGAATTAACAGAGCACCCTTTTTTTTCCACTTAAGTTATATACAATTCACGAGATACCTATTTATTTTCTTTTAACTTATTTATTATTTACAACAATCTTCTAAGAAGGTGTGAAAATTAACTTTTAAGTACATCATTTAATTAGTCATTATCCTCATCTTTAAGATAAAGAAAATAAAACTCATAGAGGTAAATAACTTGGCTAAGATTATAAACCAAGTGACAGAACCAAGATCTTTTGGCTCCAATTTAATGTCTTTATATCATGCCACAGCTCTTCTGGTTGTTGCGAAGAGTGGAGCTGTTCGTGCTGTGCTTGTTACGTTTTCATACCCACGGCCTTAGGACGGCTGTCGCTGTTTGAATGCAAGCACTGAGGTTGTGTATGTGGGATGTAACACAAACAAACTGAATCTGTAGAGGGCAGGTGGGTGGCTGGCAGAGGCAGGTGTGTTGGGGTGGACAGGACGGGTAAAGGGGCTCCAAAGGTGCGAACTCTCAGTTGTAGCGCACGTAAGCACGGGGGTGTAATCTGCAGCATGGTGACATTCGTTAATAATACTGTATTGTGTGTTTGAAAGCTGCTCAGAGAGTAGGTCCTAAAATTTCTCATTATAAGAAAAAAATTGTAAATATAAGTGGTATGATGGATGTTAACTAGACTTAATGTAGTGATCGTTTTATAATATATACGTATATCTGATTTGTTATGTTATACACCTGAAACTAATGTCAGTTATATCTCAATTAAAAAAAGAATTGCCTTAGAAAATTTCTTATCTTAGAAAAATGCAGCCTTTGCAATTCTTATTTGCATTTGAACATTTAAGCTAGGTCACCTAATTGTAGATATTCTTCACTAAGAAGATGAAACAATTTCAAGGAAAAAAAAGTTTATGATAAAAATGTTAAGTAGATCACACATGAGGCCTGTCTGGAAAAAGTCTAACTGTTGTTAATGTAATGAGAACGGTTTGCATGAAATCAGTGTAACCTGGCAGCCAAGGAGAGTGGACTGGAATGCACATGTGTGAGCAATGATGACTTCACTGTACTAGTCAGTGGGGGCGGTAGATGCCGTTGAGTGCGCATGTGCACTGTGTGAGTGTGGCATTCAAAATGACTGAGCTAGTGGAGAAACAAATCTGCCTCAAATTTTGCGACAAGCGTGAACATTCCTGCTCGGAAACTATTCCAGTGATTCAGACGGCCACAGCTATGGGCAGCTGGTGATTGGCAGCTTCACAATGACGCAGTGCCCATTCATGCGATACATCTTGTTGAGAGTTTTTTGGTGAAACATCAAATCACCCAGGTGACTCAGCCCCCCTGCAGCCCAGATTTGGCACCTTGTGACTTCTGGGTTTTCCTAAAACTAAAATCACCTTTGAAAGGGAAGAGATTTCAGACTGTCAGTGAGATTCAGGAAAATATGATGGGGCAACTGATAGCAATTGGGAGGACTGTGTGAGGTTGGAAGGTGACTGAGGCATCATTGTCCTGTGTACAGTGTTTCTTGTATCTTCTTCAGTGCTGTCTCTATTTTTCATATAGCATGGCTGGATACCTTCTGGACAGACCTTGTATTTATTCAGTTAACTGTCTTAATATAGGTGTATCATTTTTGTTTTCTTTTACAAAAGTTCTTAAAGATAGAGATTTCAAAATCAAAAAGAGGTAAAGAGAAGGAAGGAAAGATAGAGAAGGGAAGGGAGAGAAAGCAAGAGAAATTTTCAGACATGTCCTTTATTGTGTGGCAAATTATATTTGTTTCTCAGTATTTTTTAAATTTGTATTTGAACTCTGAATTTTTACTTTCAGTTTTGTTTTTATTTCCCCAACCAATTTAAGGTCTCATTTAAAAAAAATGGAGCATTAGTTTTCTCATTGAAAGCCTAAAATCATAAATAAATGTACTTTTATCTTTCTGCATAATTTCCAGTGCCTCCTCCACTTATGGATTTGTGTGAATCAGTTCTATTGCTTTGCCCCTTAAAAGAGCCTGTACCAGAGATTTTTCAACCTTTTTCATCCTATGGCACACACAAACTAATTACTAAAATTCTGTGGCACACCAAAAAAAATATTTTTTGCCTATCTGACAAAAAATCGGTATAATTTTTATTCATTTACAGCAGATGGCTATTGTGGCATTGATGTTGTCATTTTTTATTTGACAGTCCATAAAAAGAGAGGTCAGTGTCCCTCACAAAAGATCAGGTATTGCATGTTTTAAAAATTGTCAGAGCACACTCCTCAAAAATCTCCGGTCTGTGCTGTTCAGTCCGCCTTCCATCCAGAAACGTGTGACAGAGTCCCTGTCTTTCTCCTCTTCTGCCCTCTGTGGACCAAAAGAAGTAATTACTTTAGAAATTCTCCTTATTTTCTTCATTTACCAAACAAAAACTTAACTCAGCTTCAAAACGTGCCAGAAGTTTTGTCAGCCCCAGACATTAAGTGGTGGACAAAGTAGACATATTCTTTGTTCTCAGTAGCTTATAATCATGTGGTTATAAGTGCTACAGGGAAAAATAAAGGAAATTAAGAGGAAAAGAAGTTTTGGAGAGTTGGAGAAGGCATTTCTGTGGAGATGATGAATGATTGGCCAGGGAAACTGTGGGAAGAAAACTCTGGTAAAAGGCACAGCAACCCTTGCACGTGTCCTGAATCAGGAGCATGTGTAGTGAGACCAGGTATACAGAATCTGCAGCCCACAGTAACTGGGAGTGTAACCACGAGGAAGAGCAGTAGGGAGTAAGGTTATTTCATTTGGGGTTATAGAAACCGTGGTTAAGATTTTGAGAAAATCGGTGTTAGAAAATTTGCTTATTTAAAAGGGTATTTGGTTCTTTTGTATTACATGTAGCAAATATATTTCTTCTCTAACTGCTGTGAAGACTTTTAATAAAAAGCACCATTGTCAGGTTTTTCTGCTTTATATTGAGGATAAAGTGGCTATGTATAAAATAAATAACATTGTTCAGGTTTCTTAAATGTTTGCAAGTATACATATATGTGGTCCAACGGAAATAACATTTTAAAAATGGTTTTGAAATTTATTTGACAGAGAGAAGCCCATCTGGAAGTGCCTTTGGAAGTCAAGAGAATCTGAGGTGGAGAAAGGATATGACTCACTGGCGGCAAAACACTGAGAAGCTTGACAAGTAATATAACCTTCTAGTTCATGTTACTGATAGGCTTGGATTTCAGATGCAAGAGGAACATGATTGGTTTTAGTGTTATTTTTATGTATATGTACACACATACATATATAAATATATATATAATGTTAGGCATTCAAATCTTAGAAGACAAGATTGTTTTTATTTAATTTTAATTTTAATTTTTTAATATATTTTATTGATTATGCTATTACATCCCAATTTTTCCATCTTTGCCCCCCTCTACCCAGTATGTCCCATTCCCTCCTTTAGTTCATGTCCATGGGACATACATACAAGTTCTTTGGCTTCTCCATTTCCTATACTGTTCTTAACACCAACCCTGCCTATTCTGTTACTACCTATTTGTACTCCTTTTTTTCTTTCTTCTTTTAATATATTTCATTGATTATGCTATTACAGTTGTCCCATTTTCCTCCCTTTATTCCCCTCCACCCTGCACACCCTGTCCAACCTATATTCCCCCCTTTAATTCTTGTCCATGTATCATAAGTTCTTTAGCTTCTACATTTCCAATGCTATTCTTGCCCTCCCCCTGTCTATTTTCTACTTACCATCTATGCTACTTATTCTCTGTGCCTTTTCTCTCCTCCTCCCACTAACCCTGTTGATAACCCTTCATGTGATCTCCATTTCTGTGTTCCTGCTCCTGGTCTAGTTGTTTGCTTAGTTTGCATTTGTTTTAGGTATGGCTGTTAATATATGTGAGTTCACTGTCTTTTAACTGTCCTATTTTTTATCTTCTTTTTCTTAGATAAGTCCCTTTAACATTTCATATAATAAGGGCTTGGTGATGATGAACTCCTTGAACTTGACCTTATCTGAGAAGCACTTTATCTGCCCTTCCATTCTAAATGACAGCTTTGCTGGATAGAGCAATCTTGGATATAGGTCCTTGACTTTCATGACTTGGAATACTTCTTTCCAGCCCCTTCTTGCCTGTAAGGTCTCTTTTGAGAAACAGCTGACAGTCTGATGGGAACTCCTGTGTAGGTGACTGTTCCCTTATCTCTAGCTGCTTCTAGAATTCTCTCCTTCATTTTAATCTTGGGTAATGTAATTATGATGTGCCTTAGTGAGTTCCTCCTTGGATCCACCTTCTTTGGGACTCTCTGAGCTTCCTGGACTTCCTGGAAGTCTATTTCCTTTGCCAGATTGGGGAAGCTCTCCTTTATTATTTGTTCAAATAAGTTTTTCACTTGTTGCTCTTCCTCTTCCCCTTCTGGATGTTGGGATGTTTAAAGATGTCCTGGAGGTTCCTAAGCCTCTCCTCATTTTTTTGAATTCTTGTTTCTTCATTCTTTTCTGTTTGGTTGTTTGTTTCTTCCTTCTGGTCCACTCCATTGATTTGAGTCCCAGTTTTCCTCCCATCACTATTGGTTCCCTGTGTATTTTCCTCCATTTTACTTACTGTAGACTTCATTTTTTCATCTAATTTGTGACCAAAAGTAACCAATTCTGTGAGCATCCTGATCACCAGTGCTTTGAACTGTGCATCTGATAGGCTGGCTATCTCTTGGTCACTTAGATGAATTGGCTCTGGAGCTTTGATCTGTTCTCCATTTGAGCCATTCTTTTTTGGTGGGGGGTCTGGTCGCAGCTGTTATGGCGGAGCCTTAGGTGTTCCCCAGGGTGGGGCAGCCCAGTTGCTGGGTTGTAATGCTGTATGTGGGGGTGGGGTCCGGGAGGGAACAATGGTGCTTGCTCCTTGCCCTCTCGGATTCCCGTCCCTTCTGCTGCGAATTGGGCCCTTCTGGTGCTGATTCCCGTGTGGGTGGGCTTGTGTATGTTCTAGGACCCTGTGGGTCTCTCCAACAAACTCTCCTGTGAGTCTGGGAGTCTCTCCTGGCACTTCAATCCCCACAAGTGTTTTCAATCGGTGCTTTTAGGCTTTATTTCCCAGCACTGGGGGCCCTGGATTGCCTAGTCTGTCTTGCTGCCAGTTTTCGCCTGGTTTATCTGTGTACGAATTTGTGTCTGCGGTCAGCCACCTTGTGCACTTCGCTTGGTCCGCTTGTTGCCTCCCCATGCCTGGTAACTGCCACCTGAGTGCCTGGGGTGTGCCAACCATCTCCTACGCATCGGGACCACTAGCCACTGCTTTTTCCAGCCATGATCCCTCTCTGCGTGCCGCGGACTCTGTTCCTCTTACCAGTCTGGGTGAATCGTTGTCAGGCTTCCATACAATTCAATTTTCTATCTGTTCTGGCTTCTTTTTTTGGTTCTAAATTTTTATTGTCCTTAAATTTGGTTATGAGAAGAGGCACAGTGTGTCCACCTGGGCCTCCATCTTGGCCGAAAGTTGTTTATTTAATTTTTAAATTGAAGATTTTAAAAGGTTTAAAAGGTTTACTATACCACATTTTTAATGTGGTATAGTAAAGCAAAATGTAACATATTTTACATGTTACCCCATTTTCCCCTAGGAAAATTGCATTCTACAACTATTTTAGAATATATTTTGGGTGTCACGCTGAACTGAATATTTGAAGGATTACCGAAAAATTAGAAAACTAATCTTTTCCCTCTTGGAGCTTAAAATATAGCTAAAGAGGAACAAAGCATGATGGGTCTTCCGATTCTAGCACGGAGGCAAACTAGGAACACTGGCTGACCCTGCTGCAAAAGCAGCGGAAAGTGCACTACCATGGGTCCAGGAGCCTAAGGGCTCTGCCGTCAGCGTTAGGAGAACTAGAAATGAGCCCTTCTCACTGCCCAGGTGACAGAGGGTAAAATTGCTTGGCTTGAAACTTGGCATTGAATCAAGGGGATAAATATTTTCTCTTGACAATTTGTAATTACAAGTTAGCCCTCAAGGAGCTTGGCTGGCCCAGAATCTTTAGACTGTGGTGGCCAACTCACTCAGATTTGCCTAGTGCTCCTAATTTTAGCCCTGACTGTTTCATGTCCCAGGGAACCAACCCCTCAGTCCTGTCCTAAATCAAATCAAGATGATTGATCACTTTCTCTACAACCATCCTCATCCCAACCGTTAGAGGACTCTTACAGATAAACTCCCAGAAGTGTGAGCTCGCAGACACTGGAGTCAAGCAACACAGGAAACGATGCCCTGTGCCAGCCAGTAGAGGGAAAAACAGCAGACCTGGTACCGTATAGACAAGAGTTTGAAATGATCAGAAATTGTCTTAGTCTCTTTAGGCTGCTGTAACAGAACATCACATGCCAGGTTGCTTGTAAACAACGGTACTTTGTCACAGTTCTGAAAGCTGGGAAGTTCAAGATCATGACACCAGCATAGCTGGTGTCTGGAGGCCCTCTTCCAGTTAAGGACTTCCCTTGTGTCCTCATGCGGTGTAAGGGCAGACGCACTCCCTGGGGCCTCTTTGTAAAGGTACTAATCTCCTTCACAAGGCCTCTGCCCTCGTGACCTTCGCCTTACCTCCTAATACCATCACCTTGGACTTTACATCTTTCAGCATGAGGATTTGGGGTAGACTCAAATATTTAGATATAGCAGATGCTGAGTATAATATAAATATGTTAAAATTTTTAAGCTTTGAGTGTTCACTTTTCTTTGTCTATCCAAGTTCATTTCTTTGATTATTTTTCCACATGTGTTGTGGAATTCACAAAGCAGCCAGATACTATACTATTTGTATATTACTATATTTCTGCATTTGTATGATGTGTTCTTTTTGCTTATCTTGCTGTGTTCTTAAGAGGCTATTTTTTTGTGTTTTCCTAGTGCTTTTTGTTTAAACAATCTTATTAAGTTTCTTCACAGAAATCTGGCTGAATTTTCAGTTTGAACAGTGTATTATCTTCTTTTTTCAATTTAATTCTAACTATGCTATGTTTTCTCCTTCAATTTGTAAAATGAAAAGCTATGAACTGTTCTCCTTAGTGGTAGTAACGAAGGTTCAGAGACTGGAACATCTGAGAACTTCAGAAAGTTAGCATTTAGTATGTCCTTGCACTTTTGCTTTGTTTGTGTGTTGTTTTGTGTATATAGCTTGCATTTATGTGTGTTGCTACTAAAAGAAATGTCCATTTTATCCATAAATCACCTGTAGTTTTTCATAAAATTTTTTTGTTAAATAATACTTTTATAAATACTGGATATTCAAGTAAATGTCTTGATTGGCATCAAGGTGTCTTGTTTCTAATGAGTGTTTCTATCCAGAGTCTCACTGAAGACTCATTGTTTCCTGCATTAAAAAATTTAAAATTGGGGGGAACTCACAAAACTTCAGGGGAAAAAACAGTTTTATCCTTGAGCACTTTGAATGTTGCTTTACGTGAAGCAGCCCTACATGCAGACCCACACAGCACCACCTAGTGCCTGTGCCAGTCAGACTGACACCCAGCTTCCTGTGTTTGCTGTGCGTCTGGGACCTGCACAGTTCCGCTCTCAGTGAGTGGCACTAGGACTGTCATAGGGTGAGAAATGTGGATCAGAGTGGTCAGCAAGATGCAGGGTAAAAAACAAAGCGTTAATACGTATAACATCATATTTTTCCTTATTCTCTTACAGTTTTTCATGCAGTCAAATGTTAAAAAATGGTTCCTATTTTTTTCTATGCATCTTGAATTTTGGAGCTATTGGCTTTTTAAAACAGGATAAATAGAATTTCTTACACTATTTTGTATTAGGTCAAGAGCAGAGATTGAACATGAAGCGCTGATTGATGGAAATCTGGCTACTGAAGCAAACCTAATCATTTTGGATACATTAGAGATTGTTGTCCAGGTAAGAACACAAAGAAGAGGAATTTAAAGTATAGATTTGGTAAACTGGGGTTGGGGGAAAAGTATTTATTGAGCCATATAATTACATTTAAATATCAGTAGTTCCTAAAAGTTTTATCCTTGCTCCTTTTTTTTTTCTCTCACTTAAACCCTGCCATTCTCTGTCTTTCCCTTTTGTCTTACCCAAATCCTGGTAAGCTCCTTTTTCTTGAAGTCCTCCTAGATCTTATATTATCATTTTCCTATTTTAAAAAAATTATTTGTGTGTTTATATATATTCTGTCTCTCCAACCAAATCACAAGTACCTGTCTATCTTATTTACTATTTTAAACTGCAGACAGTCTCTGTAACCGAGTCCAAAGAGAGCATCCTTGGCGGGGTGCTGAAAGTGCTGCTGCATAGCATGGCCTGTAACCAAAGCGCGGTTTATCTGCAACACTGCTTCGCTACACAGAGGGCGCTGGTTTCAAAGGTAGGTAAATTCTGTGCCTGTAGTCGTGTCGGACTTCGTTAACATGGTCTACGATCATTTGGCATGTTCATTGGTTAATATGTCCAGTTAATAGTTCAATAAAACCCTAAGACCCTCGATTTCTCTTTGTCTTCTACTGCTTGCCCTTTGGAATTCTTATTTGGTTAACCTTTAACCAGTTTCTGGCTTACAAAATAGGATTTGATGCAGAGAAGGGCCTGAAATTGATGGCTAATTTTAAATTTGGGGCTTTTCTTGTTTTCTCTTCCTCTTATTCTGTCTGTTCTTTATTAACTTGATTTATCAAGAATTCAATGTGTAAGTAGTTCAGTCCATTGAAATTAACTTATCCTGTGGTGGATGGAAAAAAAGGTACATTTGTTTATATACTTCAAATATTTATTTCCTCTGTTGGTTTCCTCCCAGAAATATGTACATTTTAAATCTTAAAGGTAGCTATTTTATTTTAGTCATCTTATAAGATGGAATATAGAGCTGTTAATGAAATTTAACCAGTGAAAATAAGTTATATTACTATTTTGTAATAATAAAAACACAATACAGAATTATTTCATGTTGGTTACTATACTAAGTGTTTTATGTACATTATCTATTATAAGGTAGTTACACAATCCCATAGATAGTAGATAATATTCTTAGGCTCATTTTATGGGTGAGAAAACTTGTCCGAGGTCACACTGCTGCTAGTTAGTAAGTGGCATAGTTAGTATTCAAACCCAGTCTTTCTCTCTCTGGTCCACATTATTAACCATTAGTAAATATTGTCCCTTAATCATCCTCTTAATTCTCGGGCTATACTAGTTCGAATCTAGAACAAATCTCTAGCTCAGCCTGTGTAAATGCGGTGTCGGTGTTGCTGTTTTACAGTTCCCTGAGCTCCTGTTTGAAGAGGAGACGGAGCAGTGTGCCGACTTATGCCTCCGGCTTCTCCGACACTGTAGCAGCAGTATCAGCACCATACGGTCACATGCTAGTGCCTCCCTTTACCTGCTGATGAGGCAAAATTTTGAAATAGGGAATGTAAGTATTTTGTCTCTGGATACATAATGAAGTATAAACCCTGCACCTATATATTAAATGGATTTGGGGGAAGCATGGAATTATTTTGTGTATTTTGAGCCTAATTCTAGACCAGGGGTGTCAAACTCATTTTCACCGGGAACCACGGCCAAATGTAATTCCAACGCCTTAACAGTTAAGGAGTAGGTACATTGATACAGTCCTAAAATTATTTCAGCCCTTTGAAGGCAACCGCGCGGCTGATGTGGCCCCCGGTGAAAATGAGTTTGACACCCCTGTCCTAGACTGTCCGTGTTGTTCATTCTGTGGCTATCTTATAAAAATCCAAATGTATACTAAAAGTAACATATATAGTAGTAGAGTTAGAATATAAATGTATGTTGAGTTATTATGAATTTTAATTATTGTCACTAAGTAAAATGAAAGTGATAATAAAGAAAATGAAAGGTTTAAATATCTTGGCTTGATATTTTATGATTTATGCCAATCTTTGAAGAATTCCATGTTTTAAGTTTTTTTGATGACATATTCATGTGTTGCATTTTTTCAGTTTTTTTTAGTCACATGTTTAATTCACTTATTTTTACTCATGTAAGTATTTAAGAATTAAATTTTAGGTTCCACTTATAGGTGAGATCATATGGTATTTTACCGCCTGGCTTGTTTCACTTAGCATAATACTCTCCAGTTCTATCCATGCTGTGGCATAGGGTAGGAGCTCCTTCTTTCTTTCTGCTGCATAGAATTCCATTGTGTAAATGTACCAGTTTTTTGATTCACTCATTTACTGATGGGCACTTAGGTTGCTTCCAGCACTTGGTATTGCACATTGTGCCGCCATTAATATTGGGGTGCATAGGTTCTTTTCAGTTGGTGTTTAGGGTTCTTAGGATATCATTCCAGCAGTGGAATTGCCGGGTCGAAAGGCGATTCCATCTTTAGTGTTCGGAGGAAGTTCCATACTGTTTTCCACAGTGGCTGCACCAGTCTGCAGTCCAGCAGTGTACTAGGGTTCCCTTTCCTCTGCATCCTTACCGACACTTGTTTGTTGATTTGTTTATGATGGCCTTTCTGACTGGTACGAAGTGGTATCTCATTCAAGCAAGCAAAATATAACCAGAAACACTGAAATAAAGAACAAACTGACGGTAACCAGGGGGTGGGGGGAGAGGGATATTGGGTGGAAATAGGGGAAGGGCCATCAGGGAACATGTATAAAGGACACATGGGCAAAGCCAAAGGGGGGTAGGTTCGAGGGTGGGAGGCAGGTGGTGGGGGAGAGGGGAGAGGGGAATGGAGACAACTGTACATGAACGACAATAAAAAATAATAATAATAGATAAATAAAGTGAAGGTAAAAAACAATTAAATTTTAGAATTATTTTTTGAGCACTGTTTTTGGTCTCATTAGTCCTGATATGTAGTATTTTCAGTGTTCTTGTTTTGTAGCTATTTTGTAATTTCAGTTTGAAATTTTCTTTTTAACCCAAAGAGTTGATAGGGTTTTTTTGTTTTAAAGTTTTGATGTTAGTTTTATTGCAGTGTGATTGTACAATGTACATTTCTCTTGTACTGTGGATGTGTGTGTTTGTGTGTTCATACATACAATGTTTTTTATAAATGTTGAACAAGCATTTAAAAAGGAGTATTCTTTACTTTTAGAGCATTGAGTTAAAGAAACAAATATACCTTATTAATTACATTTTTTATGTTTTTCTATATCCTTGCTTATTTTTGATCCATTTGGTGGAATGACAGAAATGATTTAAAGCCCACACATTGTATATTTCTCCTATAGCTCTTACTTGGTGAATTTATTTTTATAATTATTTTGTATGTTGATATTGATAACTATTACATCTTTTTATGAATTATTATTCCCTTTAGAATTGAAAAGGGCCTGAATTGGCTTTATTTAGAACTTTCTCCTTTTTTGGCCTAAATTCTACCTTTTATGGTATTAACATACAACTGCTTTCTTTCTAATTTGAACTTGCTTCAGTTACCTTTGTTCTTTTATTTTTACTTTTTTGAATCTTTTTATTTTAGGTGTGCCTCTCATATACAAGATAGAGTTGAGTTTTGCTACGTAACCCTGTCTCTAAGTTGAATTAAATATTTTCATGCTTGCTATTATAACAGATATATTCTGGAGTTCTGTTGTATTATTTTATTATGCTTCCCCTTACTGTCCTTTTAAAAAAAATTATTTGTTGTTTTATCTTGCATCATTTGTTTAGTTCACCTTATGGTTTAGGTATAATGTTTATCGTATTCAGGAAGTTTATATTGCTCTAATGATAAGCTTTATAATTATGTAATATCTTCAGCCCTCAGTTCCTTTAGATCAAACATTCTTAGTGGGGCCGATATTGCCACCAAGCAAGTAAAAATTGGTTCTTCGGGGATGAAAAGAAAACTGAGCTATCACAATGGCCGTGGCCTTACAAAGTGCAACACTATCATTAGCAACTCCCTCTTTAGGACGGTTGACCCTTGAACAATGTGGTGGTTAGGGGTACCCATCCCTTCACATTCAAAATCCATATATAACTTTTAACTCCCCCAAACTTAACTACTAATAGCCTACTCTTGAGTGGAAGCCTTGCCGATAACATGAACAGTTGATTGACACATATGTTATGTGTTATATACTGTATTTTTACAATAAAGTAAGCTAGAGAACAGAAAATACTACTAAGACATTCATAAGGAAGGGAACATACACTTACAGCATCTACTGAAAACAATGCTTGTGTAAGTTCAAACCTATATTTTTCAAGGGTCAACTATATTTATTTCTCTCATTGGGTTGTATTGGGAATTACATGAGCAGCATTGGCATTAAGTTCATAGAAGATAAAGAACAAAATATATGCAGAATTAGAGAATATATTCAAGAATGTCTACTTGCCCAATGTGATTTGGAGAGCCTTTCAATCAGTTGCTGGATCCCACAGTCGTGTGGCAAGAGGTGGTCTATACGCGCCTGTCGGCACCTGTTAGCTTCTTTACGGATGTTATGTTTGATCCTTGTTGCTTCTCTGTGTGACTTGAGTTTTGAAAAAAAAAATTGTTTAACTTTATTATTCAATTAAAAAAAGTTATTCAACCCATCATTAATTATGTCAAGTACTGAAAATTGTCAACAATATCTGAGTGAATATCAAGCAGCTAAATGCTATTTTGTAATTGTTTACTCAAGAAAGTTCTTGGGAATAATATTTTCCAAGTTCTTGGTTATTCAAAGTTGTCTGTACTTCTAAGACAGCAAGGATGGTTATGAAATTCTTGCCTTAGACTTTGACTAGTAAAAAGGGTGAGAAAGATCAGCAAAACCTACCAGATAAAGAATACTTAATTTAAAAAAAGGTACTTGAGTACCATTTTCTTCTGGTATTAAATATTGTTGTAGAGATATCTGAAGATAGCCTGATATTTTCTTCATGTTAAAAGAATTTTTTAACTTTCACCCAAGGGCATGCTGATTGATTTTTAGAGAGAAGGGAAGGTCGAGAAACATTGATGTCAGAGAGAAACATCGATTGGTTGCTTCTTGTATGCACCTCGACTGGGGACCGAACCTGCAACCTAGCTAGGCATGTGCCGTGACTGGGAGTCAAACCTGGGACTTTTTGGTTTGTGGGACAATGTTCCAACCGAGCCACACTGGCCAGGGCATTTTCTTCCCTTTTAAATATTTTTTTCCCTTTCAGCTGCTCAAGTGACTTTTTTCCTTCATATTAAAAATTAAATCCCTTTTCTAGAATATGTCATGATGTTGACTGATTTTTGTTAATTTTCTAAGTCACATGATGTCTACTTTCAATCCATTTATTTCCAAAAGTTTTCTTCAGCCCTGGCTGGTGTGGCTCAGTGGATTGAGTGCTGGCCTGTGAACCAAAGGGTTGCTGGTTCAATTCCCCGTTAGGGCACATGTGTGGGTTGTGGGCCAGTCCCTGACAGGGGGGTGCATGAGAGGCAACTGCACACTGATGTTTCTCTCCCTCTCTTTCTCCTTCCTTTCCCCTCTCTAAAGATAAATAAATGATTTGTTTTAAGGGAAAGTTTTCTTGAGTATGTAATTGATATTTGTTTTTTTCCAGGGTTTGGGGTTTTTCTGCTGGATACAACATTAGATCTATTTTTGCTTTACTTTTTGCCTATCATTTTCTCTTCCCTCTTTAACACATTCTAAATGTCTTTTCATTTGATTGCTTTTCTCTCACCTGTATCTCTTACATGTTTTTCACAGCATCTTTTTCTTTTACCAATTTTATCCTTTTTGTTTCTACTTATTTTTTAAGTAGTGTCAGCTCACGTGTGAGCTCCTATGTTGTTATCACTTTCCAATTCTTGTTATCTTTTCTTGAATTCTTTTATTTCTGCCTTGCTTTCCCTCCTAAAGTTAATGCTTCATAATTGTTTTATAATAAGGCAAAATATTTCATCAGAATTTTCATGTATTTTATGACAGCATTTAAAAAAATAAACAGAAAAGCTCTATTTTTGTTTGAAGGTTCTTAATTTTAAAGTATTAGTAACCAATTAAAAATTTTAATGGAGCCAAATTAAATAATAACTGTGGTATGAATTTGGACTGACGGCCATCAACTTGTAACTTCATGACAGCATTTTTATAAGTGCTCTTTATCTGGTGAGTTTCACTGATCTCTCCACCTTTTTATTATTCAACATAGAATAAATTGGATTGTCTTGTCCCAGGTATTTGTAAGAAATTCCTTCAGGAATTTGTTTCTCATGGGATTTTGCTGTTGTGCATACATCTTGCCTAACTTCCTGATTTTCTGGTCAATTCATTTCTGTCCACTTCTCCCAGATTCTTAGCTCATTTTCTTTTCAGGACAGATAGTTTCCTCACTTCAAAGTAAGTCTCTTATTTAAAAGAGGTTTTTCCCCCATTATTTCTGAACTCTGTACCATAGGACTCCTCACTAATTGCTTTCCCTTCCTTTCCTTCTATCGACTTCCTATTCTAGCTTGTCTTGGCAATCCTCACACATTTTTCTACTATGTAAATTATATCAGCTTCCTCATTTTGCTGAAAATAGATTTATGAATATTTTTCCTATTCATCTTTTCTTTTTGTATGAAATTCAGGAGAAGTGGGAAATTACTATCTCACACGATCCTATTTTTGCAGGAAGCTAATTCCTCCTTTTTAATCTAGAGCAGAACAATCCAGTTACTTTACTGATCTTGTTTAGTTTTAAAAATCAAGATCCTAAAATTTGACCACACTCAAAGTTTTCTTGATACATTCGACTGTTATTTTAGGAAAGCTTTATGTACTAAGATAAAAATAGGTAATTTATCATTCTAGTGTCAGGTAGTACCTCTAAAAAATAGAATAGGTGTTTTAAAACTGGCAGTGATAACAAAGTACCGAATTGTGTACTACGCACTCAGGTAGGCACTGGGCAAACAGATAAAAGGATAGTCCTTTATTTCAGGCCCCTTAGCATCTAGTGAGAAAGAACATGAACAGATAATGTTCACCTAATAATGGTAATAAAAACCTACTTCAGATGTTTTTGTGAAGATTATATAAATTAATATTAAGTAAAACACAACAGTAACTAACACTGAATACATGCTGAATAATGTTTCCTGCTGTTAATATAAGGAGAGGTTGGCACAGGGATAACTGTGAACACAGAGGAAAATAGCTATGCACTCCGGGATGGGTTTCAGAAGGAGAGATGCTTGAATTGAGGATGAAAAATTGTCTAATCAGATGGCTAAGTAGGTGAATAGAGCTTTGCACATAATTAGAAAGGCATGGAGACAAAGAAGGAAATGGAGAAAAAAGATACTTTTTTAGCATTTTTGGTGGTTATGGCTGGAAGAGAGAGTAATAAGAGAGAAGGTTGTCATTGAAAAGGCCTGGACTAAGTCGTCCTAGGGAAGATACTTGTTTTCTTTATTACTGTACTCTTGGTCCCACCGTATAGTTTGACACATTTGCTGAATTGATACTTGAATTTTTTCCTCAAAGTTATACTCAGCCATCGGAGTAATTTGAGGAAAGATGTGTTCAGATTTGCATTTTACAATTTTTTTCTCTTGCTATGTGGAAGATAGACTTTGGAGATGAGAGAAAGGGCAGAAAGATCAGATAGGAAGTTCTTACAGTACTGTACTTTGCTGTACATAATGCACACTTTTTTGCCCAAATTTTTGTGGCAAAAACAAGGATGTGCATCATAGATGAGTAGTACTAATTCTGTATCTGTGTAGATGTTTTTAGTTCTTTTATTTATGCTTGTGCATTAAAAGTGTAACTCTAGAAAGCAATAACAATATCTGTATGTTGAAAAATAAAAGCTGAAACTTCCTTATAATACAAAAAAAACAAGTATCTAAATATAAATAAAGAAATAATTGAATTAAAAAATTAAAACTAAAGATTTTTTTTCCCCTGAAAGTTTGGGCCAAAAACATGAGTGGACATTATGCACTGCAAAATGCAGTAATTCAAGTAAGAAATGATGAGGGTATAAACTAAAGCAATGGCCATGGGAATGGAGAAAGAACAGATTAAAACAGATGAGGGGAGAGTGTGAATGGGATTTACAGTGCGCATAATGAGGGGAGACTGATTCCTAGACTTTGGCCTGAGCGACTACAAGAACAGTAGCATCATTCACTTAATTTTTTAAAATTTTCATATGTGTATCTCACTATTTTTTAAAAAATATTTTCCTTAGAGTAGTATTTTAATTAACTAACCTTTTTAGCAAGTAAAACAATTACTCTTTTCTTTAAACTTTCCTGTGTTAAATTGTAATCTGACAATTTCTCTGTTACAGAACTTTGCCAGGGTTAAAATGCAAGTAACCATGTCGCTATCTTCCTTGGTGGGCACATCTCAGAATTTTAATGAAGAATTCTTAAGACGTTCTCTGAAGACTATATTGACATATGCTGAGGAAGATCTGGAATTGAGGGAAACGACATTTCCTGATCAGGTTAGAAATGCCACTTTCTCGATCATTAATAGGATTGTAAAAATAGGCACTTTTCCAAGTTGATAAATTAAACTTTGTTTTTTACTGGAGGAACCTATATTTTTCTTTCAATCCACATACCATATGCCATAGACAGTACCGAATTTTTGTTTGTTTGTTTCAATAAATTACCCTTCCTTCCTGGATTGGTTAATAAAAAGTAGTTAATTCTGTGCATTTGTAACAAAAAAGAACAGTAGACTTAGGCAGTGTGGACCCAAAAAATCTTTGTGATAAAACATTCCCACTTATTATTGAAATAGGAATTTGATTTAAAAACTAAAGTTTCTACAAACTACCTTTTGGGAAAATCAGAAACCTAGGAGAGACTTTTCTTCTGTGTTCTTTTCTTGTATCTACACTCTGCCTTGTATATTATTTCTACTTGCAGTTCTCCCTGTTCTGGGTGAGAGAACTGGAAAAACACAGTCTGACGAGGAACTTGTATAAAGTTGCGTATCCCTACCCCCTGTACCCCGGCATTCCCATGCTCTTAACTGTATCAGGATCATATCACTTGTTTTGAAATTTGTAAATGCTTATCTGAAATATATTCCACACTCATTTAGCAATTGTGAATGAGTGGCAGTTGAAGAATGTTCTTCATATAATTCTCTGCCACAGGTCCAAGATTTAGTTTTCAACCTCCACATGATCCTTTCTGACACTGTGAAAATGAAGGAACACCAGGAGGATCCTGAGATGCTGATTGATCTAATGTACAGGTAGTATTTGTTTGACTCATTTATACCTTACATAATTCACTCACACCTTACATAATCAGTAAGACACAGGAACCATTAGATTAAAAATATATGCAAATATTGCCATTTTTTAATGATAGATTGAAAAGTCAGAATGTACTTTTTCCAGGCTGCTGTTTCAGATCCCCTATGTGACTTCTTCTTTTAAGCACCATGCATAATTGTTCAATATATTTATGGATTATCAAAAACAAGAGGGTTTTTAAAAATAATTATAACACATTAAACACCTTGGCATCCTGTGCCCTAGACTTCCTAGGGAGGCTGGAGAATCATCTTTTAAATGTAAAAAGTCAGTCCTTTAGGAAGAAAATACCATGTATTAATGTTTATGGTAATGTTAACTTTCCTGACTTTAAATATGTTCATGCCTATAGAATAATATTTCTAGGGGCACATTTTGAGAACTTTGTAATTCCTATTATATGTTGAAAGATGTAGTAAAACTTGAGACTTTTTTTTGCCACATGACCCTCTCTTTTCAGAGTTTTAGAGTTCTTTAAAGGCACAAATAAAACAAATTTTTTAAATAAAGGTGATGCAATGAAACTTTTATAATTTTTTAATATAAAACTTTATTGTTTCCATAATGAACTCATAATTTTTTAAAGATTTTATTTATTTATTTTTAGAGAGAGGGAAGGGGAGGGAGATAGAGAGAGAAACATTGATGTGTGAAAGAAACATTGATCAGCCACCTCCTGCACACCCCCTAATGCGGACCTGGACTGCAATCCAGTCATGTGCCCCGACCGGGAATCAAACCAGTGAGTGGCCTTTCAGTTCACAGGCCAGCACTCAGTCCATTGAACTACACAGCCAGAGCTGGACACATAAATTTTCAGTTTTTCCTTACTGATTGTTTTCTTTAATGATCATATTTTAATATGGCATGTTCTTTTTTTAGTGCCCCCCTCCAAAAAAAATGCTATCACCCATTCCATGGGCTCACAGCTATTTTCTCTAAGCATACACAAAGACCTTTCCATACCACTCAAAAACTTGTCTTAATAGGTTATGTTAGATAACACAAAACCTCTGTAGGTAAACACTGAACAAACATTCTAAACTCCCTTCAGCTTCAGAAGCAAATACTAATCGGGAAGAATTTTCCGTTCTAATTAGAATTGCCAAGGGCTACCAGACCTCCCCAGATCTGCGACTGACCTGGCTGCAGAACATGGCGGGCAAACACTCCGAACGCAGCAATCACGCTGAAGCCGCGCAGTGCCTGGTCCACTCAGCAGCACTTGTCGCTGAGTATTTGAGCATGCTGGAGGACCGCAAATATCTTCCTGTGGGGTGTGTGACATTTCAGGTAGGAGTCCGCCCGATTTACACTAAATCTGGGTACGTCCTTTTTTGGTTTTGACTTTCCTCACTGGTGTCTAGATTAACTCACTTTGTCAGGAAAGCATAAAGATGGAAGGTGTGTTCATGAGATGCATTAACATTTCACTGTCACTAATATATTTTTAAAGAGTACTTGCTGTTAATTCTCTTCCCACGTGTCCTTACCTCTGAATGATCAGTGCTGTTTATTTTTATTCTCTTTGCCTATACTGCTGTGCACTTCATGGCATCTATGGAATACACGCAAAATACTGAGAATCAGAATTGTGTAGAAACACTTAATTGGCTTTTACTTAACACACCAGATAAACCAACAGCCTCCATTCCCTCTATAAAACATACTAATACCATGTGTCGGGTGATAGTTTACTCTCTAGTAAACTATTTAGTAAACACATACCTCTGACTCACTAGTTGAATTCCTTGTTTACCAAGAGTCAGTTATGAGTTGCTTTTCTTAAAAACCTGTTAATGCCAGGTTTGGAAAATTTCAAATTTTAATTAAATATTATATCCTCTGATGAAATCTAAATGCAAAAAGAAAGCGAGTTATTGTTTTTCTGAAAACTAAGTTGAATGATTTGCAAAGACTTCATAAAAGTGAGTCTCAAAAAAAAAAGTGTTGTTAATTTTAGACCAAGTATAAGAGATTGCAGGAAAATCTCCCTGAAATCCAGGATAATTTGATAATCTTTTGAAATTCAAATTTTTACTCTAAAGAAACCAAAGCTGAATATATTAAATTATGGTTGCATTATGGATATTTAGTCAAGAGATACTACATGGAACTGTGATCTAGAAACCCATACATAAAGACCTTAGACCCACTTTAAAAAATTTGACAAATAAGTATATATCTACTGTAAATGTTTAGGCTGAAATAAAATATTTATGGTATGAATGTATCATTTCTTTTTTAGAAGTAATGGCTGATCCCAGTCTTATCAGGTAAAGGGGCTATTATTATACCTGAGTTTTTTCATTAACTCAGTATGTGTTGGGCAAGTCAAAGAAACCATTTTTTGTACCTTAATTTCCCTCATAGGGAGTTTTGACAAGATCAATTAAATTAAATACATTCTAAGTCTCCCTAGATGTCCTATGCCAAGTTACTATTTTCCTTAACTCATGATCTTTAAAAGTTTTCTTTCTCACAACTTTTTACTGATGGAAAAGTCATCTGGCAATGGTGTTTCATTTTATTATCACCTTCAAAATACAAAACGTTTTGGGCGATTTGTCTTTTATCTGTGTATTGATTACCCTTTTTTTAACCTAGGCTGATAACTGTATTTCATCTTCAATTATTTCTTCATATGCATCTTTCATGCTAAGAAATTAATTCTATTTCAAAACTGTTTTTCAATGTTTTTCTCCCTAGAATATTTCATCTAACGTTTTAGAAGAGTCTGCAGTCTCAGATGATGTGGTATCTCCAGATGAAGAAGGTATTTGCTCTGGAAAGCACTTCACTGAGTCGGGACTTGTGGGATTACTGGAACAAGCAGCCGCTTCTTTCTCTCTGGTAGCTAACTCTTGTTCATTCTCTTCCCCTGTTACGTATCTCTGAATTATTAATGATGCGGATATTTATTCTCTCTGCCTAGGACTTGCTTTTCCTTTATAACAGTTTTCTCTAAGTACCTTAAGAAATGTATATGAAGAGGCATGCAGCACTCAGGCTGCCTCGGATCTCCACCCTGCTGGCAGCACGCAGCTCATGGGACCTCAGCCTCCTGAGTTTGCTTCTGGAGTTGGCCAGGTTCCTGGTGTTTCTCCAGTACCAGTGTTACTACAAGTACCCACTGCCGACCTGTCTGGAGTACCCCATTCTCACTGCACATGTATG
Source organism: Anoura caudifer (assembly GCA_004027475.1). Taxonomy (NCBI): domain Eukaryota; kingdom Metazoa; phylum Chordata; class Mammalia; order Chiroptera; family Phyllostomidae; genus Anoura; species Anoura caudifer. Next base: position 100,892 of record PVKU01001825.1, on the reverse strand, counting down.
TGTGCACGTGCACTTGAATCTCGTTTTGTCTTTTCTGAGTCTGACAAGTTCTAGCAGAGCTGCCCCCAGTTCCACACTTGGCTTCTAGGTGGAACCCCATGGGCGTGGGGTGCAGGCTGGTGGAGCTGCCAGCCCAGCCACTTCCTTAACACTTGGTAAGATCTGTGACATCTTCGTTCATCCTCAACCTGCAGAAGTGAATCCTAGACCTGGCTATGAATTTGTGTGTCTTCATCATTGTGGCCAGTAAGTTTGCTCAGCTGCGGCACCTGTGGAAGAACTGGGACTCGGGGTCAGTGAGTGCCCTGACCTGGAGCCTCATTTCCTGCACATGTGCCAGAAATCTTGGGAACCTGGAACTGCAGAGACCATGTATTACATTTCAACCTATTTTGCACACACTCCATGCTTATCATGTTCTTAAATATTTGTTGAATTTCTGGTCAAGATAGAGGCATAGGTGACCACAGCACACCTCCTTGCGCGACCACAGCAAAAATTCTAACTAAACTACAAAACAACTATCACCCGGAATCATCAGAAAATCAAGCTGTATGTAAGTCCAACACCAAGGATTTAAAGAAGTCACGTTGATCCAGACGAGTAGGAGGAGCAGAGACATGGAGATGCAAAATGGGCAGTCCCACACCCATGCGTGGTAGACATAATAAGGAGGGATAGCTCGGAAGTGAGGGATCCCAGCTCCACACCAGACCCCCCAGCCCAGGGTTCCAGTGCCAGGAAGATAAGTCCCCATAACTTTCGGCTGTGAAAACCAGTGGGCGGAGTTGGGGCAGTGGAAAAACTGCAGGATTCTTGGGAGTCTCCTCTTAAGGGGCCTGCAACGGACTTAGGACTTACACAGACTCACTCCCTCTGGACTCTGTTACCAGGGCAGCTAGCTGGAAGGGCGCCTGTGGCATACAGGGAGAAACTGAAGTGTCTGGCATCAGGGCAAGTGCCCAGGGGCAGCTTCCTCCCAGACAGAACTCCAGAGGCCAGGCAGTGGCCATCGTCTCTTTTCTGAGCCCTGTGTCCCACAGCCACAGAGCAGTGATGCCGTATCTGAGACTCCATCAACTGGGTTCACACAGGTTGCCCCGCTGTTGTGATGACCTAAGGCTCCACCCCATCACACTTATGGGTGCTCTTTTCTATAGTAGGCCACGCTACTAAGACAGGGAGTCAAAGCAGCTCTACCTAATATATAGAAATAAACACAGGGAGGCTGCCAAAATGAGGAGGCAAAGAAATATGGCCCAAATAAAAGAACAGAACAAAACTCCAGAAGAACAATGAAACAAAATGGAGATAAGCAATCTATCAGATGCAGAGTTCAAAACACTGGTTATTAGGATGCTCAAGGAACTCATTGGGTATTTCCACAGCATAAAAAAGACCCAGGCAGAAATGAAGGTTACACCACATGAAATAAAGAAAAATTTACAGGGAATTAACAGTGGAGTGGATGAAGCCAAGAATCATATCAATGATTTGGAACATAAGGAAAGAAAAAGCAAGCAATCAGAATAATAATGAGAAGGAATCCAAAAAAATAAGGCTAGAGTAAGGAGCCTCTGGGACAACTTCACATGTACCAACATTTGAATCATAGGGGTGCTGGAAGGAGAACAGAAAGAGCAAGAAATGGAAAGCTTATTTGAAAAAATAATAGAAGAAAACTTCCCTAATTTGGTGAAGGAAATACACATGCAAGTCCAGGAAGCATAGAGAGTCCCAAATAAGATGGACACAAAGAGGCCCACTCCAAGACACATCACAATGAAAATGCCAAAGGTTAAAGATAAAGAGGGAATCTTAAAAGCAGCAAGAGAACAGCAGATAGTTACCTACAAAGGAATCCACATAAGACTGTCAGTTGATTTCTCGAAAGAAACTTTGCAGGCTACAAGGGACTGAAAAGAAGTATTCAATGATGAAAAGCAAGGACCTACAACCTAGATTACTATATCCAACAAAGCTGTCATTTAGAAGGGCAGATAAAGTGCTTCCCAGACAAGGTAAAGCTAAAGGAGTTCACCATCATCACCAAGCCACTTGTATAGGGAATGTTAAAGGGACTTATTTAAGAAAAAAGATGAAAACTATACAAATATACAAATGTGTGTATGTATTTACATGTATGCACATTCAAGCTTAACATGTGTATCCATCCATCTAGAGGAGACAATATATTGTGCAAAATTTTTTTATTAAGCTTTAGTAAAATTAAAAATTAATACTATTTATTTTTATGTGCTTTTGGAAAAGCCTTAGTGGTATTGCTTTAGCAGCAATATTGTGAACTCATAAATTGTAAGTATTCACTTTCTTAGTGATGTAAAAGAAAGCAATATCTTTTCTTATAGGCTGGCATGTATGAAGCAGTTAACGAGGTGTACAAAGTGCTTATTCCTATTCATGAAGCTAATCGGGATGCAAAGAAATTATCCACAATTCATGGTAAACTTCAAGAAGCATTCAGCAAAATTGTTCATCAGGTAATGATTGCAATTTCTAGCTTCAGTATAAATGGAGAAAACTGTCTAAAAGCATTAGTGTTATATTGTACTGTTGTCAAACTAGATCCCATGGAATGACCATTTTAATCAGGTTACAAATGAACAGTGTCAAAATGATGGTTCAGGACCAAAGCAAAGTTCATTAACAGAAAAATGAATTTAGATAAAGTAGATAAAAATCATCATAAACTTCTCACATAGCTTTTCTTTATTCTACTTTTTTGAATTCATAATAGTTGCCAAATTTTTTTAAGTTGTGAGTTATTTTGTGTTTCACACTGTGAGTTATAATTATGAATCTGATTTTTAAGTTGATTTCTTTTTCCTTTGCTGCCAAAGGTTTTTATATTTATTTTTTATTAAATGATATGAAAGTTTAATAACCCCTAATATTTTATGATTTCAACTGAACTGTTTTTCTTAGATGTTTCCATTCAATCATCCTTTGATATATTTCTAATATGAATATAATGAATAAAATGGTTGTCTTATGTTTATTCGATTATAATAGTATGATTTCAGTAATTGTTTATGGAATCTTCATACTACCACAAAAATTAAAATCAAAATAAACTTGGTTTAAAAACTAATTGGACTATCAGCAGTCGATGTCCATGAAACTAAATCCTTGGCTCCATTTAAGTAGTCCAACGTGTCCTGCCGAGCCTTCCTCTCCATGTTACTGCTCCTTTCCCGTGCTGTTGTCTGCTACTGGGTCATCTAGGAGGAAGTGGAATATTGAGTATCTGCCTTTGTATTCAGTACTAGTCCTACTTTACTGTCTGTCAGCCTGACCTCCTCTTTCTTGCCATGGACTAGGCTGTTCTAGATGAATTGATGCAATCTGAAAACTTTAAGTCTCAAAATAGGGCTGCTATACTGTTATGCCAGAGTTTTATTGTCATCTATTAAAATATTGAAATTCCAAAAGATTTACTAGGATTCATAATCATAACAGGTGGGTCTTTTTTACAGTCAGTTATACACATATTGTCAAAGCTTTTAGAGCTATAAACTGCAAGTTACACAGGTCAGGTCTGGAACATCTAGCGAGTAGATTCCAAGAAATTTTCATGTATTTGTACCAGAGGTATTCGAGCAATATTTGTACCAGAGGTATTCAAGCAAAATTACAAGTTCTATTCCAACTTACCCTGGGTAGTTCAGTGAAGTATAGCTGAGTTTAGTTAGAGATTTAATTTAGATGCAAATATGGAACAAGCAATTGGCTTTCTTTCCCAAAAAATGTATATTTTCACTTTGAAAGTTTTTAAAAGGTGAAATTTAGTTATTAGGTTTTGAAAAACAATTTATAAAATTGTCAGAGCTCTTAAAAGTGGGAGAATATGGTCTTTAGAAATATCCTAGTGTTTTCTATTTATGGAGAAGAATTTATTGCGTATGGTGGGTGTCTTTACACTACTGAACTTCCTTTGGCCTTTTTTTGTTCTTTTTAAACAGTTTTTTTTTTTTTTTATGACCTGCCCTTTTTTACTTTTTATTATACAGAGTACTGGCTGGGAGGTAGGTAATGTTTTAGTTAGTTAAAGACACTAATAGATTGACTTGATCAGATTTCTCATGCCAATGCTTTGCCCACATGTGCTAGCTGTGGGCGTTCTGTTGCTATCTGCTATCAGCTGAATTCATTAACCAAAGAAATTTTGTTAAAATACTGTACTTTTTTTATTTATTATTAAGAGGCGTAGGTAGTGCATGGAAATCCATGTTACACTAATGAGATTCTTTGGTAAATGAGCCACTTGTCATCACGTTAGTTTGTTTTTAGCCTTTGAAGCATTTTCTTTCATCAACATTTACACACAGATTTCTTTTTTTAACCATATAGTTTCACCTCATTTTACAGAGGTCGATTTATACATTATTGCTCAGAGGTGTAAATAAAAAATACTGTATTTCATCTGCTCTAAGATGCCATCAACTGTAAGACATCCCTTTATTTTGTATGCGTTTAGTAAAAAAAACCAGAAACCTCTGTATTAAACCGCAGCATCCTATCAGTTGAAAGGTGAATGCCAACTACAGAGCTATAAAAATGTGCATCTTAGAACTGATGAAAGAGTCACTTCACTTTAAGCACTGCTAAGGAAAGAAGTTCACTTTTGTCATTTAAATTTTGTTGTGGGGAGGGATAAAGAGATTGAGAGAACTTAAAATTTAATTTGACCTCATATTCTGACAGTGTTTGATCATAATGTTTAATGAAAACTGTGTGCACTTCCTTTTATGTTGTAAGTGATTAGGCTCATGAAAAATTATATAGAAATCAAATCTTACCTGAAAAATGCTAGGAAGAAATAGATTGCCATTGTTTAAAATTTTTTCTGTAAAGGAAAGAGTTCTATAAAATGAGTTTTAATTTATTTTGATGAGGTAAAGCAAGGTATTAATAAATCAGATTTGTATAAAGCTAGGTGTACTTGTGAAGTTGTCTGCTTTGCCTCTTACTTGAAAGTCAAGTTTATGTTGACTGAACAGCTTAGGCTTTCTCTGTTTGGTTTTGTATCCTTGTTTTGGGACCCAAATAGAAAACCTTAGGAACAAATGTTACTACTGCATTTTCTTCCATTTCTGAATTGGTTCCCACCTTTTGCTTTTGTACTTTTACATCTACCTTAATTCTCCAGATTAAATGTGTTTGACCGTATTAATACCTACTGTGGAATCCCTCATTTCTGAGTCTAATTAAGACATATATAATGAGACTTACCATGGTTATCTGTGAGTGATAAAGTTCCTTATGGATTTCCTGTCATGAAATGGAATTAGTTGAAAAGTAAGCATAAAAGAAGATATATGGAAACCTCTGAGCAGTTTATTAATAGTCTGCTTGATGCTAAATCGACCCCTGAAAGGTACAATTTTCACTGGTTATGACATTAATATCATTCTGTCATCATGTTTACTGCATGGTAAAAGTCACACAGACTTTATTTTCTTGTTTATATCTTGTCACTACCTTTCACTGGACCTTTAGCTTTGTAGCTTCTAAGATTGTTGCACGCTTGTTTTTTGCTTTTTTCCTTGTAAAACTTAAACGGATGCTTGCATTTTAAAAATGTGTTTGCTACCATTTGCTGCTTATTTGTTTTGAAATTTCCCTAATTAAAATGCTTTCTGTTTTCTCTTCTCTCTTGCCCCTGGTTGCTGACCCTACTCCCTACTTTTACTATTGTCTATTGTGGTAAGTTTCTATCTTGTGAATATTTTTCTTTTTGACTTGGAAAACTTCAGTAATTTCATTTTTTCTATAAAAACTATGTTTCCTAGCTAATTTCCTAGTAGTCTCAAAGAACTCTCACTGGGTTTAAATTCAGTAAGAATAATTGATTCATTGTAGAATGACTCTTTGATTTATAGGAAAAGCCTTCTGGGCTTATATATTAGAAATGTGTTTCATTTTCATTATGCTCCTTGATTTGGTACGAATTGTTTCAGTTGGCAAAGCTTTTCAGGAATATGTGTGTGGGTTTGTGTATACTGTATGTAAAAGGTAACTCTAAAACTTGACACTTAGCAATTTGTAAAGTATTCACCATGCAGAATAGCAAATCACGAACCCTTCATGAACCATGGTGGCTGCTGATCTGCCATGGCTGTTTCAGTGCCTTGATGGCTGGTTGCTGTTCATTTTTATTCATTTCTTTTCCCCAATCTATTTTTAATATATCTTACTGATTATGCTATTACAATTGTCCCATTTTTTTCTCCCCTTTATTCCTCTCCGCCCTCTACCACCCCTCCTACCAGCATTCCCCCACCTTAGTTCATGTCCGTGGGTCATTCATACAAGTTCTTTGGCTTTTCCATTTCTCATACTATTCTTAACCTCCCCCTGTCTATTTTGTACCTACCATTTATGCTTCTTATTCCCTGTACTCTACTCCCATTTCCCCCCTTCTTCCTGCTAACAACACTCTATGTGATCTCCTTTCTGCGATTCTGTTCTAATTGTTTGCTTAGTTCATTTTTGTTTTGGGTTTTTGTTTTTTAGGTTCGATTGTTGATAGTTGTGAGTTTGTTGTCATTTTACTGTTCAAAAATACGGAACACTTTATGAATTTGCGTGTCATCCTCGTGCGGCGGCCATGCTAATCTTCTCCGTATCGTTCCAGTTTTGGTACACGTGCTGCCAAAATGAGCACTCCCTAATTTGTTTTTTAAAATAATAGAAAATAAAATGTGCTTTAATAATTTCTCATGATTGCATTTTAAATAATATTTAAAAATTTTTGAACTTCTATATGGAAATTTTTATTTTTTAAATAATTTTTCTTTTTTCAAGATTTTGTTTATTTTTCATTTTAGGGAGGGGTAGGAAGAAAGAGAGGGAGAGAAACATCAATGTGTGGTTGCCCCTCATGTACCCCCAACCAGGGACCTGGCTACCACCCAGGCATATGCCCTGACGAGGAATTGAACCAGCGACCCTTTGGTTCCCAGGCTGGCGCTCAGTCCACTAAGCCACACCAGCTAGGGCTATATGGAAATTTTTATAACCTCACATTTTGTGTATTTCATTTTTAAAAGATAAATTTATCTCTTTGCCAAATAGTGATCAATTTGTATTCAGAAGTAGACAATTTGTATTTACAGTAGAGGACAGTGTTATAAGATAAAGACAAAACATTGGAGAGAAATGCTAAGTAATTACTCAAGGAAATTCTCACAGATCCTCCAGGAAGAAGACATCAGAGAAGTGGAAGATGGTATATATATGTATGTCCTAGTGTTTGTATGCCAGTACAGAGTATGTGGATTATATAGTCTTAACAAGAACCTGGACTAAGGTGTCAAATATATTGGGATTTAAGTCCCAGCTCCACCACAGTATGGTCTCCCAAGTGTGAACCCGGACAAATTGCTTTTCCTTATTCTAAAATAAAGTGGGAAATAATGGTACCCAGCTCAATGTTGTGGTAAAAATTGACATAGTGCACATAAAGTGGGTAGCCAGTGTCTAGCATATGCTAAGTACTAAAAAATGTTGGAGATTACTTGAAATCCTAACATAATTTGGTTAATAAAATCTAAGAGGTTCCCAAGTTGAGATCTGTGGCTGAATAAACTGGTAAAAGTGAATGTGTTCTTTAAGATGAATATATCCAATAGAAGGGAAGGGAATTACCACCGTGTGAAATACCGGTGTGCCTATATGGAAATCAGTTACCTCGAAGGAAGCATAGTGGAAAACAATTGGGTGAGGATAAAAGAAGTCATAGAAGTAATGTCATTGTGGAAAAATATAACCAGCTCAACAGAATGTTTCTTATGAAATACAGCTTTAAGAAACTAGAACAGCTTTCAGATATATTTGTCATAAGGGATTTCAACCACTAGAGACATGAGTAGATGAATAGGGAGATTTCTTTGTCTGGGACATAGTTTCATCACCCATAAGACTAGAATCAGTAAGTAGAACTGCTAACAAAGAATAAGTTGAAGTGTGGGAATGATGGGAAGTTTAAAAAGAGTTTGTAACAGTAAAAGAAAACAATGTCAGAAAAACATAGGCTAGATTATAGGAAAGTGGATTTTTTAAAAATCCAAAGGAAAAACAGATGTCATCCTGTAGTCCAAAACTCCGAAAAGGAAATTAAGATGAAATGATGTTTTTCCTGAGGATGAAGCTATGTATTACGCTTTCATGAACCTGATAGGGTCAGTGGTTTGACACTAGAGACCTAAATTGAAAATAAATTTACTCAGACTCTTAACGTTTCTTCCTTTGCTGCTTCCTTTCCCACTTTAGTATACACACATTCATTTTCTTTTTTTTCCTTTTTTTTCCCCTCCATTTTCAATTCTGGTAACTCCCTATAGTTACCTCTATGATCTGCTTCACTCAACCAGGCCACCTTCCTGTTCCCCAAACACATCAGGTAGGCTTCGGCCGGCAGGTCTTTGCACCAGCTCTGTCCTCTGCCAGGAATCCACTTCCCCCGGAAATCCACATGATTGACTCTCACTTCCTTCATGATGAGACCAATCTTGACCCCTCTCTTTGTCTCTTTTTTCATTGATTCATCACAAATGTCTAGAACAGTTTGCTGACACATAATAGGCACTGAAATATGTGAGTGGATGGTTTGCTTTTCGTACATTCTGTTTCATGACTTTGTATTTTTCTTTCTGTTCCTTCTTTCTCTGCTGCAACGTCCTTTCCTTTCCTCCCACGTCCACTATTCAGTCTGTGAGTTGTAGAACCCTGTCTGTGTGTCACCTCCTTTGTGACCTGGCTCCAATAGGATTAATGTTTCTTGGTACAACTTTTTGATGATAGCACATAGCCCTTTATTTTGTAATTATTTTAATACATTTTTTTACCCTCTTGAGGAGCCAAATCTTATTTTTATATTCCTTTTACTGATGAATTGTGGCTAACATATCATAAGCACTCAGTGTCTTTCCTTGAACTGAGTGTTAATGTGGAAAGTAAACGGGTACTCAGTAGTTCAATTTTAAGGTGCATTAATAAAACTTGAGCCCAGGTCCAGGGAGGCAGTGAGCCTCATGGACCAGATCAGATCATATAGTAATATGTCTCTTTCTAAAATACTGCGCTTTAAGAGGTGGCACTGAAAAAACAACAACAACAAAAAGCAAACAGGATAGTAATTACTGTCATATGAAGATGGTTGAGAACTGGGAAGTTTAGATAAAGGAAATAAATTGGAATAGCTGCCTTTAAATATTTAAAAGGCTACAATATTGAAGATTTGAAATAGTGTTTTAAATTGGAAACCTCTGAAAGGAGTGCAGATATTTTAATATTTGTAGAAATATTTATGTATATGATATTTTTTAAAAATCGCAAATCATTAGTTTTCTCAAATATCTCTTATTTTCCATGTAGTGCTTTCTTTGTTCCTTATTTCAAAATTTGCTATTATTTTACTGTTCCATTGGTGTGTGGATCATAATTTTGGTTGAATACATTTGATCTATCTAGAAAGATTTCTTTTGCTTTAGAGATCAGTTAATTTTTATGTCTGTTAAATTTTGGAATAAAATCACTTGTGAAAAACTTTAAATTGTAAACCTCAAGTTCCTTTAACTCCAAAGGCTTAAAGAAAAACTAATTCTTCTAGACAAACATGTGGGGTGTTTTTAGTCACTATATTCTTTTTTTTTTGTATTAAAAAACTGGTAAATTAGGGATCAGAGTTCCCCATTTTGCTTGATTACCTGTGACACTTGTGACTTATTTTACATTCCGTTTTGCCTTTTCAATAAAGAACTTAACATAGGAAAAATAAGAGACAAATTAGGCTTGAATACTTACGTGTCTGTGTATGTAGGAGCCACTACAAAATCCTTCTGGAACATCTTTGTATCTACATTGAAAGAATTGCATAGGCAGCTTCCAACCATTTGATCTTTATTGAAGGAATTTGTTTCCAAATGTGTGAAAGTGACGTAGTGTACTTCATACTTGAAATCAGTGCGTGTTTAATGTATGCAGTGGGTGGTTTGGGGACTTTAGAGTAACCAGCTCTTCTCAGTTTTTTTTTTCCTTTTATCTTTCAGTCTTACAGTTCCCCCTTTGTATTCTCTCTTTAGTTACTCGTCCAAACAAAAACACTTTTATTGGCACAGGGATACTGATTGTAAACTTTTGCTTTAGCGCTTCTGGATGGTCTGGACATTTACTGACTGTCTTACTCTGTGCGAGGTGCTATACTTGGCTCCTGACTTTTATGATCTGATTTAATATATGTAAAGAGATTATATAAGGCTGTTAACTAAAAATGTTAGTGTTTTTATGTAGTATGCTCTAATTTCAGGACTGTTAAGACAGTTTATATTATACCAAGCATCTTTTCTTGCAACAAGGAAAAAAGTGAATTTGTTTCAAATGTATAGACATAAAACATAAACCAACATGAAGTACTCACTTGGTACAAACCTTCAAAATCATACACCATAAGTGATTTATCCACTTGGTGAGAGCCCAATTACACAATGTTACTTGTTAGAAATAATGAAAAAAGAAGATTATTTGCTTTGTTTTTACCTTCATTTGAGAAATAATAAAATATTGTAATTTTGAATTAAACTTTTTTGCAATGTTTTGGGAATGTTATACTACAGTAATTTAAACATAATGTGAGAAACAAAAAGACTTCATATTAAAGTTTCTTTATTTTCCTAAACCTAGGATGGTAAGCGGATGTTTGGCACCTATTTTCGTGTTGGTTTTTATGGAACCAAGTTCGGGGATTTGGACGAACAGGAATTTGTTTACAAGGAGCCCGCCATAACCAAACTTGCAGAGATCTCTCACAGGCTGGAGGTGAATGCCACGGCGGTTCATAAAACGTCGCCTTTAATTCGCAACAATGAACAGGCTTTCGTATCCAGATCTAATCTTTTAATAATCCAGATCCCACCAAATAAACTACTTCTTTAGATTATAAGGAATTTTGATAAGTACAATATACTCTTTTAAATATGTCAAATCTTTTATGGCAACGATAAAAATAATATTCTTTATTTTTTAAGACTATTTTCACATATATTTTAGAGACCCCTATACCCTTCAGAATTACTGTACTTTATGGAGAAATATATATATAGTATTGTCCACATTTTGTAGAAAAAGGCATAAAGAATTAGGTAGCAACTAATGAAACTGGAATCCAAAAAAACTTCTGACCCAAGAGCTTTCTCTCTTTGGCTTAAGCGATTTCCAGTGAGACATCTTTAGAACTTAAAAGCCTGAAATCATACCTTGAAAAACACTTCTTAGGATCCCTTCACTTTTACATATAAAGTTTCTCAGCTCCACCATAATGATTAATTTTCATACTTACTAGGCTAAGCAATCTTTGCTGCTGTAGTTGCCCTTTCTGACCCTTCTCCACTCCTGTCACTCAGTGTGGTGGTTCAGGAGCTGGAAGAGTTGGCACTGTTGGACGGACTGTTGGACGTGCGGAATCTCAGGCCCTACCCCAGACCTTTTAGATCAAAATCTGCATTTTAACAAGATCCCTAGGTGATTTTTATTCACATAAGAGATTGAAAAACTCTGCTCTAGGCTTGTTTTTATTCTCAGCTGATGTTATCAATAATTTGAATATTTTATTCTTGTCTGTGACCTTACTGGGCTCTGCTTCTATAGATTGACTTAAACCAGTTTAAGACTTTTTGTTTTTCAAAGAGACTAGGTAAGTCTTGGGAAATAGTAATTGAGACATTATTTCTCAAGCTTAATCATAAAAATTATCTTTGGGGGAAGAGTAGGATTTCTCCTTTGAAGATTCATATTTAATTTTTCCCTTTGAATAGCCCCATTCATCACCCATGCTGCTACTCAACATCATGTGGAAAAGCCCATACATTCTTGACCTAGGGTTGCCTTTTCAAAATCTAAACCTATATAAAACTTTAACAGATTAGTGTTTTTATTTGAAAATTCTGGAACAGTGCATTAAATCATTCATGCTAGTTCATTGACCCATGTCTGCAAGAAATCAGGCCACATTAATCTCAATAAAAGATCCTGTACATCAGAGATACTGAGTTTCTTTTGTCTCTGCTTTCTGTTCCCCTTTTTGTTTTTCTTAAGGACCCTCCTGTGGAATCCTGTATTTTTGTTGAAGAAAGTTGTTGTTTTCTTCTACTGTTCATTTAAAGAGAGTACATGGGGATAATATCAAATAAATAAATATCAAATGAAATTGGGCTAATTTGCAGGCTAAATATAATTTACTTTGTAGTTGTTCACATGGTTGTACAAACACTAATTTTGCTCAGGAGTTTTTCTCAGAGGCCTTCTCTGGTCTCTGATTCTGTTAACTTCATGTGAAAGATTTCTTTTTCTTTATTGTAGGGGTTTTACGGAGAAAGATTCGGAGAGGATGTGGTTGAAGTAATCAAAGATTCTAATCCTGTAGACAAGTGTAAATTAGACCCTAACAAGGTATGGTTGATTGGACCGTAACGACATACGGGCATACCTTTGAGGCTCTGTGATTTAACTGTGAGAAAATGAAGGACTTTTTCCTTTCCCAGGCATATATTCAGATTACCTACGTGGAGCCGTACTTTGACACGTATGAGATGAAGGACAGAATTACATATTTTGACAAAAACTATAATCTTCGCCGTTTCATGTATTGTACACCCTTTACTTTAGACGGGCGTGCCCATGGGGAACTTCATGAACAATTCAAACGAAAGACCATTCTGACGACTTCTCATGCTTTTCCTTATATTAAGACAAGGGTCAATGTTACTCACAAAGAAGAGGTAAGTTCACGAATGGGGAAGCAGAATTGGTGAAACAAATACACCTGAGAACAATGGATATACCGTTATGTACCACTCTTCACATGCTTACATGCTAGAACTTTTCTCATTTTTGAGTCATTAACTTTAAACTTCTTTTCCAAGACCCTAGTTCACCCTCAGCTTTTTACTTTGTTTTTCATTAAGGCATCCAAAGTATGGAATTTATTGTTAGATGACAGTTTACAATTGGTATCCAATTTTTGTCTTATTTCAGCTGATCAAATTTAAAGCTCATTAAATAGTTTCCAGTACAGTGACCTAATAGATGTCATTTTATCTAGATCATCTTAACACCAATTGAAGTTGCTATCGAAGACATGCAGAAAAAGACACAGGAGTTGGCATTCGCTACACATCAGGATCCCGCAGACCCCAAGATGCTTCAGATGGTGCTCCAGGGGTCTGTGGGCACCACCGTGAATCAGGTTAGTGCTGTCTGCTCATACTGTTCGATTTCAGTTCTAAATGGAATTTGGAGTGATTTTAGTTTTACATGTTACAAAGATCTCAAATAAGAGCCCAAACAAATGAAAAAGATAGTGTTTGAACTGCTTGCAAGAGGCTCTGAAAGTATAAACGAAGGTAAACTGAAAAACATAAATAGTTAGTATAATCTCAATAAAGGTTTCATGCCTGCCTTCTGTCCTGCCTGTGTTTTTCCACCGACGTGTTCTTAAACGTTCCATTAGGAAGGAGTTGATTCACTCTAAACAGCCTTTCCTGTCAGAGCTTGCACTGAAAGAATGTACTCTCAGATGGAGTGTCCGTTTTCAGAGCTATGGACATGCATGTGAACGCCTGCTCTCTTAGAAGCTCCCCGAAGCTATTTTCTCTAGAGCTCCACAATGCACTGTGAGGAATCATTTTGAAATTTTTAATACTGTATGTACACAAAATACAATATTGTTGATGTGTCATATGTAGATTAGAAGGCATCCCCATTATCTCTTCATTGGTGATTGGGGAATATTCCAAGATAAGAGAAAATCCAGACAGGCTTCAAGTAAGAGTTTGCGTAATATGTCTTACCCTATTTTGTAAGTGAGAGGAGCAAAGCCAAACACTGAAGCGAACATTTTAAGACCTTTACCCTCTAAGACATACATGATTTGGAGACTTTACCTCCAAATAATATAACTTGCGAAAGATTATCTTTTTTAATCCACAGTGTGGGGAACACATTTGGAATACTGAGGAAATGTTTCAGGAAATGAAGCCTAATAATCTGGATTAACAATAGATTGCCAATAGCCAGACGACTTTTACACCAAGGATAAATTAAAGAATGTAAAAAATACAAGGCAGGCTGCATTAATGCATACAATAGTCATTCCTTAAGCTCCTACTCTTCTTTAAAAAATGAACCAGTAAAGTAATTTAACTGCAGTAGGCCAGAATATAGATTTGACACTAGGAAAAACTTGTAAAAACTATTGCCTGACTCTGAAGAGCTTTAATGGAGGCACAGGCATACATGCATTAAGTTTAAATGCAGCCATCTCAGTGCTAAGAAAACTCGTTCAGGTAACTTCTATCTCTAGGGTTTCAGAGAAAAGAAAGCACACCTCTCCTTTTATTTTACAGGGGCCTTTGGAAGTTGCCCAGGTTTTCCTATCTGAAATACCCAGTGACCCAAAACTCTTCAGGCATCATAATAAACTGCGACTCTGCTTCAAAGATTTTACTAAAAGGTATTCAAGGCTTCCTGCATAAAGATCTTCACATTGAGAATGTCCAAAACCACAGTGCAAGGGTCTTAAGGGACAGCTGAAAAGAGAAAACGTGGCAAAGAGGTTGACTGTGAACAATAATAGTCTGCGTATTTCTCCAGTTACTTAAATCTTTACATGTTTTCTTAATATTATTTTAATTTTCTGCAGAGGGCTTGTATAGCTTTTGATTTATTCCTTGGTATTTAATACTATCATGTTTTTGGTTACTGGTATTTTTTAAAATTTGTGGTTTACTGACATACAGAAATGCATTTAAATTTTATATATTTTACGTGATAATATTGCCAAACTCACTTGTTAGTTCTAATAATTAATCTGTAGGATTTTTTTCAACAGTGATGTTTAGGAACTTCGGCGCCGCGCTAACCAGTAATAGTGACAGAGGCAGCATTTTCTTGTTCCTGATCTACAGGGAAATGCTTTACCGCTCAGTGTGATGTTTACTTCAGGGACTTTGTGTAGATGTTTTAATTAAATTAAAGATGCTCCCACCTATTTGTAGTTAAGAGTTTTTATCATAACAAACTTAAATTTTTATCAAATGGGGTGTGTGTGTGAGATATTTGATAAAACAGTTTCCTATTATTTTACTTGAGAGTTTACAGCAGTTTTTATGGGTGAGATTGAATTTCAATTCTTTTTTTTTTGTAGTCTCCATTAGGTTTTGGTATCTAAACCTTGAAAAATGAGTTACAAGCTCTTCTTAGGAATACTTCTTTGTTTTCCCCTAGACTCTGGATTTTTTTTATATATATATATACATACTGTGAAATAATTGTTACATTGGGATTATCTGTCCTGACAGTTTTGGTAGAATTTACATGTTGGTTTCTCTGTGGATAGATTCGTGATTTGACTGATTTGATGTATTTGATGGTTTTAGGATTACTCATGTTTTTTCTTAAGTCTGTTTTCCTAAATTATGTTAATCTACAAAAGTATCATCTCAGGTTTGTGTTAAATTGTACATGTTCTCTGTACCTTTATAAACCTGACCTTATGTCTCATTTTTAATTTCTAGTAGGCGGTAATTAGCCTTCCTCATTTAATGTTGCCAGCACTTTTTTCCCCCAAAGAACCAGCTTTTGTATGTGTTGATATAAAGCCATCATAATTTTAAATTTATTTCCGTCCTTATACTTCAAGTTTATCCTGTTCTTTTTAGGTTGCTTAGCTCTTCACTTTTCACCTTTTTTCTGATATAAGCATTTAGGGCTGTACATTTTCCTCTGAGCATCGCTTTAGCCACAGTCTGCAAGTAGTGATGTATATACATTGTCTTTTCATGTCCTTTCATCTGTCCATCGGAGTCCAGATATTTTTTCTTCAGTCTCTGAGTGAATTGTTATCAAGAGCTATTCATTTAACAAACATGTATTTGAACACAGGCAAACCATTTGCCAGATGCCTGCAGTGCCTCGTGGCTGAGTGTGGTTATATCCCGTAAAGAGCTTTCAGTTTAGCGGTGATATGTGAGAAACAAAACAGCTTCAGATTTAACATTTAAAATGTACAATTTTCAATGAATAAAAATATGTAATTTTCAATTAAATGAAAACTGGAAGTGAATGTTAATTTTTAAGGAACTCAGCCGATCATCTGTTCCCTTTTTAAACCTGATACAAGGCAGGATATTTAACATCCAACCAAGAAACCGAATGTCTTCTTCACGGTGAAAATAGGTATTTATCACTAAGCCCTCAAACTATGTCAGAAGAAATTTTTTGACAACACACTATTTTTTCTAGGTGTGAGGATGCCTTAAGAAAAAATAAGAGCTTAATTGGACCAGATCAAAAGGAATATCAAAGGGAACTGGAAAGAAATTATCATCGTCTTAAAGAGGCCCTGCAGCCTCTGATAAACAGAAAGATCCCTCAGTTATACAAGGCGGTGTTACCTATCACCTGCCACAGGTATGCTTATTTTTGTTATTTTGGATATGTTCAAAAAATAAAATCAGCTTGAATAATTTAATAGGGAATTAGTATAACGCATACTACATGGTTTCAGATGATGTGTCTCCTTATAGGTTCAGCTAGTACAAACCTTTCATCATTTCTACCTGAATCATCCTCCAAGATAAGTCAGTTCTTTCTGTAATTCAAGATCACAAAGTTCTCAAACACTAACCAGGACGCCACACGTGATAAGTCTGGCCTCTTGAAACTATTTCTTTTAAAGTCCTGTCACATTTTCTGGTATTTTTGTGGGAGAATTCACTGGAACATATCAAGAGCCAGACACTTATTTCTCTCAGCTCTGACAGTGAATAGTATGTAGTTTGTATTGAAACAGGTAACCCCACTGAACATCAAGGCTTCAATGCTTTTCTCCGCTTTCTAAGTGCGAAACAAAGTTAGAAATGAAAATAACTTGGAATTTTCTACAACTGATACTAGTTGTACTTGAGCAGGTAATTTAATCCAATTTTTAGATTTCTCTAAAATTTCTTACCTTAAAAAGGTTGTTGTGGACATGAAATGACGTAAATTTGTAAGGATGGTGCTTAACATTTTACTTTTTAGTACCTGAATTCTGGAGAAGGCATCGTAACTGCTAAAGATAAACTGTTTTTTGGTTTTTTTTTTTCATTTTGAAATCCAAACATATGAAACTTGAATTGTTGTGGCCAATAGTTTCCCACCCTTTTCTTTGCATTAGTAACAGTAAAGCCATTAAATTCTGCTTACCTGATTAATATTTGGAAGGCCTTTGAAATTGCTAAGAAAACAGAATGAAAATACACCCTACAATACACTACAAAAAAAAGTTAAACTGGCTATTTGATCATCTGGGAATTAGTCCTTGTTCTTCAGTAATCTTTCTGTACCTCTGGACCTCTGGAAAAAATCATACATTCATTCAAAAAACTGTCTAGTAAGTGCCTGCTGTATGTCATGTCCCCTCCAGGAAGCATGCAGATTATCTGAATTTATTCCACCATATCCAACAACAGAGACCAGAGGGCCTGTTTCGGATCCTTCCTGCGGCAAAATATTACTGTGCTTGCATCACCCTGTGCTGATGCAGGCGCCCTAGGTGGCTTCCGCCTAAAATTCCCGGTGGGAAGCAGCGCTGGTCCCTCCGCCTGCGGCTTCTCCTTCAGCCGTTTGGCACTGCTGCCTCCTTGCTGCCTCGGCGCCCTCCGCCAATCTCCCGCTCCGGTTAGGGGCCCTGGGGTGAGCGGGCTGGGTCCCTGAGGCCGTCCGGCAGTTCCTAATTTTCTTCCAGTCTCCCAGCCCTTTGCAGTGGAAGGACATAACTCTTCAGTCTGAATGAAACTTCCCTCACACGATTATCCTCAGCTTTGCCTTCTCTATGGTCTCATTATGGTCAATCACCCGGACTTTTTAGTTCTTAATGTTCGCAGCAAGTTTTTTGGAATTTGGAAAAGTTCTTTTCTTGTGAACAGTATGTAGCTTTTAATACTGCTGCTTTCCCTGGACCCAAAAAACCACACTTGGAGAGTCAAAGGGGAACATGACTTTTTGGACCTGCCCTGTCTCCTCTCCTACAGATTGCAAACCTCAGAGCTTAACCTTGATAGCAGGAAGGATAAGCAAAAGAAATTAAGAATTAAGGAAAATGTATTATGAGGTATTGAAGAACATTACTCTCTTCATTATTAACATCTTCAGAGCTTAGAAAATAAAATTTAAAATGTTTATTTTGCTGATTTACAAAATCTGGATTATAAAGTATTAAGGTAGTGGCTCTCAAAGTGTGATCTGGGACTCCTGTGGGAAGGGGACCCTGGCAGGAGGTTCCTGAGTCAAATCTAGTTTTCTGTTGATACCAAGTAGTGTTTGCCTTTTCACTGTTGTTCTCTTGAGAGTAGTGGTTTTCCAGAGACTACGTGCAACATGACTTTTTAAAAGATGAGACTCTAGGCCTTCTATTAAGCCAGACATTAAATATGTAAGCATGCCACTCCCAAAATATTTTCCAAGTCTTTTTAAATAAACAATGCTATTTATGTAATGGGTTATTTTGTAAAATCATTTGAATTGAATTTTTCTGTTTTAATTTCTAATATGGTATCTGTAATCCACGTAAAAGCTTCCTGGGGTCCTCAATTTTTAGGAGTAAAAAGTTTGAGAACTACTCATTTAAGAGTTAGAATTTAATTTTGTAAATAAAAACCACCTGCCTTTTGCCTTTTAACAAGAAAAAGTATTTCCTGAAACCTATCTTATTATCCCTTAGTTCCTTGTTTTATTTATCATGGTATCTAATGCATTTATTGGACAAGTGAATAAATGATCAATGCATTTGTTAAAATGGTTAATTTATGTTTAATCTGTAGAAAAATCTGAGCCAGAATATCTATAAGGCAGAGTAACTTGAAAAGTTACAAATAACTTTGATGCCCAAAAGTTTTAAAATTATTAAGTTTTTGATGGCAAAGCTTAAACTCTGGCAGGGAAAAAAAAGAAAAAAACTATTTTAAAAAAAGATTTTATTCATTCATTTTTTTAGACAGAGGGGAAGGGAGGGAGAAAGAGAGGGAGAAGCATCAATGTGTGGTTGCCTCTCGTGCGCCCCCCACCAGGGGCCTGGCTGAAACCCAGGCACGTGCCCCGAGAATCAAGTCCATGACCCTGTGGTTTGCAGGCTGGCGCTCACTCCAGAGCCACACCAGCCAGGGAAGTAGAACCTGCCTTAAAGAAATGTGCAAAAATTGTTCACTTATATCCTTTAATTTTCTTCCCAGGGATTCCTTCAGTCGAATGAGCCTGCGCAAAATGGATCTCTAAAAATAAACACACTTGTTTTATTCATTCGAAAACAGCCACATATTCAACATTGAGTGTGAAAAGAAGATCTGTTGAAAAATAAGACTTGGGACTTAATTCCGAAAGTTACAGCATTGATTTACTCAATGAAGAATGCAGTGGCCCGAACAATATCAAATGTAGATTGTTGAAGTTTGAGAATCATGGCTATGGCTTCTAATGTTCTGGTAATATGCTGTTATCTTTTTTAAAAAGCATTTTAATGACTCAAAGGTACACTATACGTTTACCATTATTTATACCATAGCTGATGTTAAATTTATTTACTTTAAGTTTGTATTTTTTAATTTATATTACCATTTATAGATTCATTTTGGAACCGTGTTAAATGTAGTAATGCATATTTTAAAGGTACTATTAAATATGTGAACATTTACACTAATTTTGCTGAGTGGAACTTTAAAAAATTTCTTTATTGACAAAGGCAGAGAATAAGTTAGAGTTCATTCAAGAACCAGTTCAAAAACTAGCAAAATGAAAATAAAAATTTATAGTTACTATATGGCCCGAGTCCCAAATTAAATGAATAATTAATGGATAATGATACTTACTACTTTGTGAAGTCTAAAAAACTGGTTTCTAAGCCGTTTTCCATTTAGACACCAAGAGGGGGGCAGGTTTTGAATAAATTGCAAAAATAACTTCACCTAAGTACTGAGAAAGCTAATGCCATTGACATTAGTAGCTTGATCTTTGACTCTCAGCCTTATTATACTAATGATGGTGGTATGAACTTAATGAGTCCTGGGTTTCAAATTAAACAAGCCTGGCATCAGTTTTGTGATTTAAACTGTTAAATTAGGTATCTGCCTTAAAGCTGTTCCATCACCATAAGTTATTTAATTTTAATCTACCAGCTGAGGTTATATTTTTTGATACTTGTATAAATTTTACAGAGTACATGTAAAATTGTTTTAACTGAAATTAAGAACCAATTTAAAGTAACTTCATAAAAAACTAATGCAAAAATTTTTTGAAAGTATATTTCAATTACTTGGCAAGTTTTTCCAAGGAAGTGTATTCACGATTCGTGTGTTTTGAAGTTTCTCCTCTGTGTAGTGTAGCACATAGTCATTTACAATGCATTCTTCTGATCCCCCTCCTGACCAGTTACATGAATCACTTAGAACTCAATCAGGTTTGACAGTGCCTTCATTCTGCAGTTGGTACTGAAAATCAGATCTCCAACACATCTGATTCCTCCAAGTGCAGAGGTGATCGGAGCACACAGGTGAGGTGGCAGTGACCTACCCCCTCCAGCCTACACTTAAAACAGGCAGTTGTCATCTCAAATTTCTCCTGTCTACATCACTTCAAAGACTGAATTATGAAAAGGTTTTTTTTCAGATGAGTCAACAATGTTGGACCCCAAGGGTTAACAGAGGACTCAGAAAGGTATAACATGTTTGGGGACAAAGGATCCAGATGAACAATAAAGGAAGGCAGGAGTTGAGAATGGAAACTCATTAAAGCAAAGAAGGTAACATACTCTCTTCCGTGGGTGGGGAAGGAGGGTGGGTAGATGTAAGGGAGAGAATAGTAAATCCCTAGGTCCTCTCTCATGAGATTACATTTATGTAAGTTTGCATAGTTTCACATCAATCTCAGTGACAATATCAAGAACTTTAATATTTAATTATCACGCATTACTAATTATTTTTCTCACAACTCAGAAGAGGCTTCCTCTTATTCTTAAAACATTGGTATACTGAACACTTGGCAACTTATCATATACTTTGTTTCTTTAAACTTTCTCCCATCAGGATTCTATACTAGTTGTTAACCTTGGCTATCCCTTGAATATTAGAGGCCCCGGCTCTAACCTAGAATTTGTTGTTATCATTAGAAGCTTATGGGTATTATTCAGGGCTGCTGCTTTTTAAACGTTCCATTAGTGACTCAATGTAGAAAGAGGTAAGCACCATGACTTTCTGCATCACACCACATTGTGAAAGAAGACATTTAACTGTTAACTAGTTTAGTTAGTTGACAGGTCTTACGTGTTGAAATGGGAAAAAAGTATTATTCCAGTAACATATAAGTGATCACTTACCAATATATCTAAAAGGAAAATGTAAACAAGTTTTTATGTGTGCTCAAAGTTCTCCAGTTCTGGAATTCCATGAAGTTATGCCCACTCTAAAGGACAACTAAATTTTTCTTCACTCCACCTGTTGCAAGTCTTTGAGGATTATTAAAATAATGCCTGTTTATTCTCTTCTATGAATGTGTATACAACATATGTATATTATACATATACAGACGCTGTTCTGTAAGAGAACTCAGCTATATTTATGGCAAAAAAATTCAAGCATTTAATAGTTTTTAAGCATTTTAAATTTTATTGACCTTCTGATTCTTAAAAAAGTTAAACTTAAGGTCACACCTCTAAGTTTGATGTACTATATACAAATTGTGCAGAATAAGACTATGAAGAGATACAAATTAGTCCATGCCCAAAAAGATTTACTGAAGAATCATCTTCATAAATACATATAAAATTCTTGTGAAGATAGGACTGTCCAGGTTTTCTGAGACACTTTCCAAGTGATCCAAGGCACAAAATGTACAGCATTGTGAATACACACGCATCCAAGGCTTTGTGCCTCTAATACAGCCCATCGAAGATTTGGCTTCATGACTTACACAACAAAATGTACTGAAATGATACTCTGCTTAGCTGAAAAACCACAGGACCTACAAACATGTAGATAATTACTCCAAAATATGGAGATACAAATACAAGCATTTTATTTTAAAAAGCAAACACAAAAAGGTGTAAATTCAAAAGTGTTTAAATGCTTCTATTTTGGATAATTCAATTAACGACCTATAGTTTGTTCCCAGAAGCTAATACATCACTAGTCTCTACTAAGGAAAATGAATTCTAAAAATTAACATGGTTTTCAGTAATTCAAATTTCACTATATAAAAACCTAGAGACCAATAATATACAATAGCTTCAAAAGAAAAGCTAGACTTTTTGATGTAATCAATGTTACCAGTTTGTCTGGGTCTGTGTATATACACAAGGAAAATCCACTCTACAGTTTCTTATAAAATAGCAAATAAGGAGTAGACGTGGGAGATGTAGAAGGGGAGAGAGAATTCAAGAAGTCCTTCTCTTCAGTAACTTTTACTTCAGAATCATCAAAAAGCAGCCACTTCCCCTCATACTCCTTTAAGCTTTGCACTACGCATGAAATTCTGTTCTCAAATCCACTAATGTTAACGCCCGCTGGGTCACCGGATTCCTTGTTCCTGTCGGAGTCTTGGGCCCCGTTAGTAACGTCGGTCTCTGAGCTCCTGTTTTCAGCACACGCCGTACTGGCACCTTTATCGGGGTTAGACACTTTGCTGTAGAGCTCGTAATCAGCTTTGCTCTTTTGTCCTCCAAGAAGTCCAATAGCTTCTACATTTTTTTTGTTCAAAACTTTACTTGGCTGTGTATTTCCACTGACTCTAACTGACACTTCTTCATCATCATAATTTTCAACCACACCCCTAGCTTCCTCCTCATTCAGTGGTTCTGGCTTACCCATTTCACACAGCTGGCCAACCACAAAATTCTCCTTATCTAGTTCTAGACTGCTAAGGTCTGTGACCTTCACGGAAGCAGTGTAGTGCCCGCTACTGATTGTAATGCCACTGTGCATCACAACTGCAAATAATCCGTAGCTGTCGTTGGTTGGCTTTGTACTCCATTCTTCCAGTGACAGTTTAAGAGGTGTCAATAAAGGAGTGTTGATCTTGGAAAGTCCACCACCATAACAATCAAACCTTCGGAAGAAAGAAAAAAAAACCAAGTTTTCTGCAATTCCATTTTATATATATTAAAGTCTGACTAAACCCTTAATAAACACAAAAGAATAAAAAGACTCCAATTTTATATACTTAAAGCATTTAACTAAAGTTAAAATACCGGAAAAAAAATGCTAATATTCAGGTGTTTCTGTGAAAGCTATATGGTATTTCCCCCTTAACTTTGTGCAATAAGAAAATAGCATTTAAAAAAACTACAAACCAAAAGTCATTTTTTATTAAGTCATTTTAATGTGAAGTCTAGCTCCAAGATTTGGGGACAAAAATGCATAGTACTGTAGTGGGGGGGGGGAAGTCCACTGGAAAAAAAACTGTATGTCATTCTTCTGACTCAAGAAAATATGTGAAGAGCTACTGGGAAGCCCGCATGGTAATGTCAAACAGTTCACTGACACAAAAAGGACCAGCACCTGCCATGACATGCATACACGTCAGGAAAAGCCAGACTACTCCAACTGTAATCGGCAGTTTTATACTTATTTTTAAATTGGTCTTAGATATTTAAATTTTCAACTATGGGAGAATCTCTCAAATTGTTCAAAAATTAGTTTGATTTCCTGGCTATACCTTAACACTAACATAATTTTGCCCTTTTTTTCCCTCAAAAAAATCTTGATGAACATAAGATGTGTTCTCCGCTTTAATCAGTTCAGCTGTATCTAATAAGGAATGAAAAGACATGCAAGGAAATCAAAGTATGTATTCACCCTGCAATGACTTGAACTGATGCATTTTACACAGGGAAACTAGAACAAACTTCACCAAAGCAATCTTTACAAATTACTTCGTTTCAGTAGCTTTTTGAACAAAACTTCTTATATAGCAGCTCATTTTCTTCATACTGCTTTTATTTATAATACTCACTCTAAGCCACTAGCAGCAAAACACTTCAAATGAATGGTTATAACTTCAGGCATTTTGTCAAACAAAAGACTTCGTTCAGCTTCAGTATAATGATGGCAATTTTCACAGAAATATTTATCTTCTCCTACAATCCTCTCCACTGAAGCAAACTGTGAAATTGCCCATCTCAGGGTCTTCATTTCTGTTTTTGGCTCTGGAGAAACTGTATAAGAAAATCCTTTCACTCACAAATGAAGAGTCTTACCATTTAAAAGTTAAACTACAAAGTCCCATGTTCAATTAGCATGCAGTTAATCCTTCCAAAAATAACTAAAGACATTTGAGTTTCAAAAACTCTCCCATAAATTATAAGTTCACCCTCAACAGTGCACATGTCTTTTAAATATTTGTAATTGGTCAGCCAAAAAAATATTTAGATGATAGAGACAGCAAAAACATGACAAACCTACTCTCTGACTCAGTGTAAGACAGACTTTATATTTTATAGTCAAATTCCAACATCTGAACACGTAAACCAGTTTCATGATCATTTCCCATAACACTTCCATATTTTTTGTGGCTTATACTAGACAAAATAGTGGCTCAAATATTCTGTTAATAAAAATATCCTCAGTAGCTGAGAAATTCAGGCACCCAAATGTCAACTTATCAAACTGTTTCATTTTCTCATTACACTTTACACATCAAAATATTCAGTTTTCCAAATGCCAATTATTAAGCTAAGATTTTACTATAAGCAGAAAGATTTTATTACACAAAGATACTGAGACAACTTCTCCTCAATAATTATACAAGCTACAATTAGATAGATGGTCCTTATTGAAGAAAACTGTAATTATTCCATGGTCCTTAGAAACACCCCAATTGTGCTTACTTTCGGAACTCTCTTCCACTTTGGAAAGCTCATCTTCTTGTACTGGCACACTGATGTCTTGAAAATCTTCTCTCCTTTCTGTTAAACTTTCACATTCTAAGCAACGAGTCCTTAATACCAACTGACCTTGGAATAATTTCTCTACTAGCTCAAAGCCAATGTGCTCTGTGCCTATAACAAAAATAGGACAATTTAAGTCTATACACATTAGTTTTTCAATATAGCCCAAGCAACCAATATTCATTGAAAGCATGCATCAATAAAAGGCTGATTTTTCAAATCTTCACTTGCTTATTAGCATTAAGAGGTGCCTTATTTATGAAATATAAATTCCCTGTAAATAGAGAATATGAATTACTGTTGTCTCAAGGAAAAAAAAAAGTCACAACTGTGTCTTCCTAATTCCTTTCCCAAAAATACCTCCTATGGTATGACCCCCAAAATAAGAATGACACCTGTGGTACAACTGTCACCACATCAATACTACACATTTTCCCTGAGATCTGCAGATCTGGAAGAAACTGGGTAAAAATCCAGTTCACATACAGTGCAACTATTCAGTTCTTTAAACCTGCATTTCACTAACTGCAATACCATTCATGAGTTTATGTCAAATATTGCTTATGTAAGGGGTGAATTTATCCTCTTTCCATTAAAATGTATTGAATTCCCTTAGTTTTATAAACCATAAACTGACATTACCTTTAGATTGACATTTATATATACACAGACAAAAATACATCTAAGAACAGTGCTTAAAAAACAATTCAGTGTTACATTTCTTTTTGAACTAAGAAAAACTTTAGCCAGATTTATACTGCACATGTATCTAAGAAGAGAAATTCCAATTCTGCAACCGTTCATCTGCCTGTCAATGTCTAAGAAGAAATTAGACTGACCTTTGTGGACGGGCTTAACTTCGTTAACGGGCTTAATGCTAGTCACTGGGGATTCAAGTCCACAGCCATTAGTTGTGTTATCATTCTCACACTTCCCAGAGTCCTCTTCAAGATCATACTCATTTTCTTTAGATTGTCCTTTGGGTCCTTGGTTTGCTATTTTACCCAGACTACAGAATTTAGAAAGGATGCTGGGTTGCTTAGTTGCAGACTTTAACCAATTTACTTTAACTTTTGATTTCTTCTGTGAGGGTCTTACACTCTCATTTTCAGAAGTGTGGTTGGCCATTAATTTAGGAGGAATCTCTAATGTATCACCTGTAGCTTTTCTTTTTGATCTGGTTTGTCTCTGGTTCTCTTCCAATAACTGGTATTCCTTGGACACCTTAATTTTTTTCCTCATGTTAGCAGATTCAGTGTCACTTTTCCTTTTCCCATTTCCTCTTGGGAGTTTTTCTTTAGAGTCTTCAGAATGCTTCACATTATCCATCTCTATGCTGTTAACACCACTAATTTCCTCCTTCTGATGAGGTTTTTCTTCTATCTTGTTAGATAACTCTGCCACATCTTTTTCTTTTTTTAGGAGTTGGCATGTTTCTTGAATGTTTCCCAAAATACACTGTAATACTTCCTGTGCATCATGCTGTAGATATCCTTCATACATAGGGTTGAGTTCCCTATAAATAAAAATTTCCATCTCATATATTCTAGTGTTAAAAATATAATACAAAAAAAGAAAAGCTTTCTACATAGAAGTTAATAGACACCTACAAGGACATCATGACTTTATTTTTTAAATCTAAAAACATTTATTCAGCTACTAATGTGAAACTTACCTAAACTTGTAATAAAAAATAAGTTTCACCTCATTTTCACTATCACAAATACTTTGATCCTCTTCTGAATATATTATTGTTAATAACTTACATGTATAGTGTTTACCATTACCAGGCTTTATTCAGAATGCTTTTTATATATAATTCTCGCAGTAACCCAATGAAATGGGGATTATCACCACCACTATTTACAAATAAGGTGACCGGCCCAAGGCCCCGGAACCGGCTAAGCTGCAAGGCCACGACTCGCACCTGCTCTTAGCCATCACGCTGCACTGCCTCTAACAGACACACAGCCCTGTGCTGCACCTAGGGTTACGGCGACACCAAATGGGTAGATAATGTTTAAAAGACTTAACCTGTAACATTTTAAGTAAAGCTATTTTATATATAAGATAAAGTTCTATTTTTTAAGACAATACTATAAAGAAATCTAATCCAGTTAACTAATAGTTCTCATTTAGGCACACAACAAAAATAGAATATTTGGAATTTATAGTTCTTATGAATACATTTTGAATAGACATATAACTCATATTTGGGAATTCAGAACTTTCACATTAAAAAAGACAATATGGCACATAAGTAATAAAATACATAGTCCCAACATGATATGGGGCAGCATCCCCTAAGACACATGACTATTTCCACAGAAAAATGGATATTCACATTATAGATAAATATGAATAAAGACTATAAATAAATACATACATTTGGATTTAATGAGTTTACTACCAAGCTTACAAAAAAGTTTCCAGTTTTTGGAGTCTTTGGGATATTAAGGATTATAAACCTGTAGATATGTTAATGTATCACTCTCCTCTACAGAAAGCCAGTAGGTAGCTAAATTGAAATCCTAGAATTATATGATAGGCTATACCTGAGTGTGTTAAGAAGTCGCCTTGGCTGAGTAGCAAGTTCATCAGAATATTTCTCTGGGTTTAAGAGGAAACTAGCCTGAAGCTGTTCAACTGAAATGATCAAGGACTGCAAACTGCATATTAGCTCATAACTCGTCAAAGAATCTTCTTTACAATTTCCCTGTCAAGAAAGAAACACACAAGTCAATCTTTTATTTATGAACAAATTAAGTACCTCCCCTTTATCTTTGGCTCACTAGACAAAACCAGGTTTTCTAAATTTAATTTCATTATAGCACTAATTTTATAGAGGTATACAAATTTTTTTAATTTTGAGGGTTTTGGGGGGGTATTTTCTATTATGTGGATGATAACGATTTTCTAATTATGTAAGTCAAAGATTCCTTTCTATTTACTTAAATTTTAAAATGTGTAAATTGGAAAACCAGTAAATGGTACAGGTGGTACAAAGGTATGATAAATTGTGATGGTGGAATACAAACGATGTTTACTGATAAACAATAAATTAAGACTGGAGAAGACACTGTAAAAGGGGATAACTTAGTTAGCTACCCTGCTACCCTACAAGAATAAAAATAACTGCCTTTCTGACTATGTAAAATACTGAGAAATCATCCTTGTCATCGTCCTCCCAAATCCTGTGCATCTATTACTTTTTTATTTGGGAGCAAGTGAATTTCCATTATTTTACCTTCTCTTTTTGATTCGCTTCATCTTTAAGAGCTTCTTTCTTCTTTGAAATAATATTAAATAAGTGCTTCACTCCAGATTTAAAACCAGGACAAAAATATAACACCTATAAAAAGTGAGATTGAGTGTTTACTGAACACCACTCTCATGCTTTTTGTATAGTGCTTTCAACTGTGCATTACTTACAATTCTAAGATTAATGTTTGTGTCAAAAATTGCGCTCTATTTCATCATCATAACCCACTGTCTTCCCTCAGAGACAATACTGCTCTGAGCAGACATGCTAAGACTTACCGTTGTAAGCAGAAAATGGATATAATTCCAAGGGTTAAAATACTTATCACCATAACACCAGGAACTGGGAAGAAAAACTAAAGGTTTGGTATCTTCCACTTAACCAAAGTATACTCAATTTGGCTCTCACAATTGTATTTAATGTATCACTTTTTCTTACCCCAAAGGAAGTTTCTAACACAATTTAGAATCATTATTCTTATTTTTAGCCCATTCTGATTTATTTATAATCAAAGGCAAAGACATTAGGGACAATTAAATTCCTCTAATAATCTGAAATTCTCAGAAGCATTGAACGTTATACCATCCTTTGCCTACTAAAGTTTCATTACATAGCAAAATCGTCAATTTACCTGAAGTATGCTATTAAGATAGCAAGTATTGCCAAGATTATTCAGTCCCACAAACGGTAACAAGTTTTCTTTCTTCTCACAGTTTATAGGTGAGGACTGTGCTGCAGGAACAACTTGATCACTATTAAGTATAAAGGGGAGGAGAAAAATATAATGAAATAGAATCTTAACAAAGTAGAAGTATTACTTTCCTAGATTTAGTCTTTCCCCTTAAAGTTGTATGATCTGAAAAGCATATGGATTTTACTCAGATTACATTTTAAGAGAAGAAATATGTACAGGTAAAAAATTGGCTGTACACCCAGAATAAAAATTTTACAAGCACTTCTAAAACATTGTTACAATTAAGAAGCCTCAAAATTAATTATATCAAGAGGCTATTAATTCCATTTTACAGAGGAAAAAATTGAGGAACTGGTAGTGATTTAAGCCAATATGACACTTTTTTAAAAAAGATTTGTTTTAGAGAGAGGGGAAGGGAGGGAAAAAGAGGGAGAGAAACATTAATGTGTTGAGAGATACATGACTGGTTGCCTTTCACACGCCACCAACTGCCTGACTGGGAATCTAACCAGTGACCTCTCTCTTCACAGGCTGCCAATCCACTGAACCACACCAGCCAGTAACAACAGGGCCCAGCATGACAATTTTATCAAGTACAGCTGACCCTTGAGCAATGCAGGAGGGAGGGTGGTTTAGGGGTGCTGACCTCCCCTCCACCTGAGTGTATGGTTGAAAATTCCCCTAGGGCTTTTGACTCCCCCCAAAATTAACGACTTATACTACCGGAAGCCTTCCCCAAAACAAAAACAGACAAGTAATGTATTTTGTACGTTATATATATTATGCTGCACTAAGAAGTCAGATTCTATTATCAAAAGAATAAGAGGAAAGAGAGTCTATAAAGAGAATTATATAGCTGTCCCTCACTTAAAAAACAAATTGTTCAAGTTTATAATTCTTGTACCTCACTTTAGCAAACATTAGGTCATCACATCATTTCTATTTTATAGTTGCTAACTATTACTCTGGCACCTAAACAGTTTTTATAGGCATGAATGCTGGTACAGAAAAGCTTCACATACAACCTCCTAAACTGGTTACTGGTGATGTTAGGAAATTACACATACAACCAAACCTCTAGTCACACAGCGGGGTGCCTACCTGCCGAAAAGGGAGCTAGCATAGACTCTAGCTGGAGCTATTGATGGCATAAACATTTCGTTTTGTTGTGATTTCTTTTTAGTCCCTGAAGGGTTTGCATCAAAAGCATTTGTTTTTAAGTTTATTTTAAATATAATTTGCAACTGTACACCCCCAGCAGGTTTGATAATTCATATAGTAGGTATGACTACAAAGTGTAAACATCTCAGGTAACTGTCCAGTATTCTTAACCAAAAATTACGCATTTCTTTACCCTTACACTAAATGTGTTGAACTACAATCAAGTTTAAACTGAAAAACAATTTTAGCCAATAAATACTTCTCCAAGTTAGTAGAAACGGCTGAGCACAATGAAAATGAGTTAACGCTAATGATGTGACCCCCACGGGGAACCGCCAGTTTTGCTCAGTTTCTACTGCACTGCTGGACCTATCTCACAAATATGTGGGGGTCTGCCTCTATGAACGATCAGGTCAGATGGTCTGCAAGTGTCCATCCAAGTTCACTGCTTCTTCACTGACGGGGAATTTTAAGAGCACAGAAGTATACTTAAGATACCTACATTTCAGATCCTCTATATTCAGCAGCTTTTTCTTCATTTTCTTGAGAATCTGTGAAATCCAAGGCTCTCTTAGTTTCCTTTTTCTGAAAAAACTTCAAGGAAAGTCTGTTTTTCTTTGATGGACTACCTCTTGAAAGCCCATTACTTTCACTGGGTATAACACCAGGCATTTTTCTCTCCAAATCCCAAAGAGTTGACAAGTACTAATTTATATAGGGATGTTATAATCAATCACCAATCATATCTGTTAATCACAGAAAAGGTTTAATTAGTTTCCAGTTGTCAGCTGTAGGCAATAAAATCAATTTTGAAAACAAATTTACCAAATACTACTACTAATTGGAACTTCGTATTTGAAAACCTGATGCCTGGCAATAATAAGCACTCAATGTTCTATTGCTTGCCATTTGTCCTTAACTTTCTTATACAACAAGAAGTATCAGATAAATGATACTGCTTTTAGCCTACTAGATTACAGGTTACATCACAGAATACCCCACTTTAGAAGACCTGCATTTTTATTGTAATTTATTAATTCATCCAGGAAATACTGCCTGAGCAACTACCATCTCTAATCACAAAAGTACGGGGTGGGAAACAGTGCTGAGTGGGAAATCAAAGGATGCTGGAATGAGTCTTCCTTCCAAGGCCTTTTCTACTTATTAATATGAATATACAAAATAAAGTCTCTAAAAAGTGTCTTTAAAGTATAATTTAAATACAAGAAAAGGAATGATGTGGTGGTATTATGCCTAAAAACCTGAGTGAAAAATAAAAACAAAAACTTGGGATAGTGGGCAACTTTGTGTATATAAAATCCTTATGCACTAGAAACTACAATATGCAACTTATTTTCCAAATATTTTTAAAATGTAAGTTTTTGAAAAAATAATGCTTTATGTAGGAAAAAAGATGACTTGGTTTGCCTTCTGCTAGTTTTCAGATAAAATCTTTGGATTAAAAAAGGCATTATTTGTGGTAGTTATTTTATACATCACTTGTATTTTTCATTAGGCTAACTGGGGGAAAATTAAGAAAAATTACTTCAAACCCGAAAGCTCAGCAATGACTGAGAAATACAGATGCTGAATGATACCATGAACAACAAAATTCACTCAAATTCCACCCTTACTAAGCATTTCACTGGTTGTCTCTGATCTGGGAATTCACAACACTGCACTCGGCAGTGAAACCACATTTTTGAAACAACTCAGGAATGTGGAAAGTTGACCAATTTCCCCATCCCCTCCTCCTCCAACTCAATTTATTCTCCTCGCCACTTAATGCTACTGATAAAATACTATCATGAATGATACACGAGCCTTCGCTAAGTTGTCAGGGATCTCTAAGCATTAAAAAGGTTTTTTCTTGGGAGTCAATTCTAATCACGGGAACTGAGTAAGAAGCAGTAACTGGACTTAAGTAAATAAGAGAACCGATCAAGTAGCTGAAATAACGGATTATCATTCCTAATCAATAAACCAACCCTCCTGGCTCCCTCAAAGCAATGATTAAATATTTAACATTACTGAAAACATAACATTTCTTGCTTTTGGATTTCCTTAAAATTTGAGGGCTGTTACATTAAAAATGTTTCTCCTATAGTCTCAAATTTCGCAGAAAACACGAATCCAACAGTAAATGTTCTTGAACAAATCACAGCGTGAACCCTCAGTCCCATCAACTTACTTTCTAAACACACGACCCAATTCCCATTTTTCACGGAAAAAAAAAAAATCTCGACAAAGGTTTGAAACATGTGGCGTTCTAAATACTTCTAGAAAAAATAAAACAAACTGCGCGGTAAAATTTAGCAATTACCGACACAGGACAACGTAAGTGAAAACATTCCTACGAACGCCAAAGTGAAAGATGACGAAACTGTGTTGAGTCGGTGCCCGTCACCGCAGCGGCTCCGCCACGGCAGGAGTCCTGCCAGCGGCGTCCTGGGCTCCAACCACAACTCCCGGCCCCCCCAGCCCGTGGGCTTGGCCAATTCACGCCCAAGCCGCACCTGCTTTCTGGAGTCCCGCCGCGGCAGGAGGGGGCGCCCCGCCCGACACCGAGGGCTCAGCCAGCCGCTCCGCAAGGACGCAGCACCGACCTGGTCCCGCGGGTGGGGGTCTCCCCCGCCGCGCAGACGCCGGCGTCCCCGAGCAGCCCCGCTCGGAAGCCGGCCCAACTCGCGTCGGCGCCCCGGCACCGGCCTCTCCTCCCCAGGCCCTCCTTACCTGGTCATGGCCCAAAGTGAGGTCCGCGGCAGTCACGCCGAGGACTCCAACCGGAATGAATACGGGTGCGACGGATGAGACCTTGCCCCGAACCCGCAGAGTCCCCGACCCAAGGAAAAACTGTCTGGGTCGCCCTCCCCGCGGGGGAGTGACCATTCGCTTTCAAGAGCGGGAACCCGAGCCGCCTCTCGGTCCTGCCTGGCGCTGACACCAACTACATCCCCGGAGCGGCGCCCGCCCGCGCCTGCCCCGGGATGGTGAGGAGCGCAAGAAGTACTCCCGCTGGCGAAGCGCCTGAACCGCTAGGGTCTTTCCACTCCACCACCGAGGGGAACTTGGCGCGTTTTCCTCACTCTCAGGACCCCCGTGTTTTAGCCTCCGCCCGCGCCAGCGCCGCGATTGGAGGTGGCGTCCTTCGCAATTGCCGGTTCTAGTTTCCACGGTGCAGAGACGCGAAAGGCAGGAGCTGCCTCGCGACCGCCACTAGCCCCCTGGCACGCACGTGCTCCGGAACCAGCTGGAACGGTAGTTTCCCCAAGATCTAACGGGTTCTGCAGTTTAAATGTTGCAGGCACCGTCACGGGC
Organism: Anoura caudifer; assembly: GCA_004027475.1. Classification (NCBI taxonomy): domain Eukaryota; kingdom Metazoa; phylum Chordata; class Mammalia; order Chiroptera; family Phyllostomidae; genus Anoura; species Anoura caudifer. The sequence continues at coordinate 67,466 of PVKU01001825.1, read as the reverse complement.
AGCCCGCTTGGGTCCTCGCCGAAGGCGCGCGCTAGGTGCTAGAGGCCTGGCTGGCGGGCTCGAGCCTCACACTTTTTTTTTTTTTTTTTGGTAACCATTAGTGCGCGCGAGTTACGGGAAAGACGTTTGGGTCTGGAGACGGCACGGAGAAGATGGCACGGCTCCTTCCTGGAAAGGGAGCCGCCAGGTGCTCAAATCCGCCAATCCGTGAACAATCCCCCAGCCCCGCGGCCCCCCAGCCACCGGTGAAAAGGAGCCAATCAGAAGTACCTAGACAAAAGCCAATTGAGTGGGCGGAGAAAAGAAGTCCAGCCAATACCAAGAAGAAGAAAAGAATATTAACCAATATCGCCCCAATATTCAATAAAAAATATTTTTAAAAAGGGGGGACTCCCCTCAATCACTGTCGGACATACAAAGTATTTTTCAGGAGCTGTCCCCCTCCTTCCGCGCTCACTGGCGCTGAGTGCGCGCTCCCGCTGTCGACTGTTAAATCCAGCTTCGCGTTTCGTGAACGCTCGCTGCCACCGAGGGTGCGGCTTCCGGAGAGAGGCCCTCCCGCTAAGCCCCGCCCCTTTCTTGCGTACACCCTCGGGCGGGGTTACCAGGGAAACTAGTTTCGGAAAATGGCTGACCGGGTTGGTGGTTGGTGGGCGCCCGAGTTTTCTCTTCGTAATAGCAACCCCAGCCCTTCATATCCAAAAAAAAAAAAAAAAGGTGGGGGGGGACGACTGCTATGGATAACTGTAAATGTAAGGCGGAATACCGCAGAGCTCCTTCCGCGGCCTCTCCCGCACCCCGTACTCAGGCTTTATTTTCCGTTTACCCCTTTCCCTGTCCGTCAGTCCAGGGAAACAACAGCGTTTTAAGGCCCAGCTCGGGCTTAGAGAGCTTCAGAGCGTTCCTGCGCGAGCCCACACTGAACGGCGCAAAAACGGCGCGGCAGGCCTCACCTGGGCTTTGCGTCCTTCTGTGTTTGTATCCTCTGTGGGATGACCTCACAACCTAAAAAGCAAGTTGCTGCAGTTAAGCGGATAAGTTCAGGCCAATTCGTTTAATCAACCCGGTCTTTTGAGCTGCTCGATGTGTGCTAGGCATTTTTCAAGGCACTGGGCATACGGCATAAGTGACATAACGTTCTGTGCTCTAAAGGAGCTTTACATTCTGGGCAGGGACATAGGTGAACTAAAATTATATGAATGATAGGAAAAGTAGATAAAAGTGTGCAACTTTAGACGGGATCGTCTGGAAAGACCTCCATGAGTGGATATTGGAGTAGAGAGTTGAGTGAAAACGAAGGGATCCTTGCAGGAATCCAAGGGAAGGATGGTCTAGGCGGAACAGCAAGTTAGAAAAGTTCAGAAGCTTGATGTGCTTGGTGTCTGGGAAAGAAGCAAGAAGGCCAGGGTGCTTAGAGCACAGTGAATCTGGGTGAGATGGCTGTGGGAAGATTATTTGTGACATAGCGTGGCTTTGATTAAGCTGGGTGGATAGACTGCTGACCTTAAAAAGTGCAAGCGGGAAGGTCAGCTAGGAGGCTATTTCAGTAGTATGGTGCCTTGCAAAAAGGTGGTAGCAGTGGAATTGTTAAGAACTGATAGGATTTGGAATATATTTTGAAGTACAGCCAACAGGATCTGATGGATTATAAAAAGAGAGAGAGTGTGTGTGACAAAAACGACAGGTTTTTTTAAAACCTAAGCAGCTAGACAGTGCTTGGTTCTTGCCAAAGTGGGGGACATTGGGGATCTACAGGGTTTGGTGGGAGGGCCCTTGTTCTAGACATTAAAATTGAGATGCCTATTTCACATGCAAATAGAGATGTTCAGCCAACATATACCAATTTTGGAGCGCAGAGGACAATTTAGATTGAGAGATATAAATTTGGGAGTTATCAAAGGGCGTTTTAAACCATGAGACTAGGAGAAATCATCTAGAATGGTAATATTAATCCTAAAAACCTGCAGGGGATTGATGACTTTTTCCCTTCCCAAGCCAGGAATCCTGAATGTAGAGAACTTTCCCTTAACTTACCCACCTTAGCCATCCCCCTCCCCTGACCAAAAAAAAAAATGTTTTTTTTAAGTGAAACTTAGAAAGCTCCCAATCACTGAGTTTACAAAATGAACAATATGACATGCACAGTGATCTCTAAACTGCCTAAAGAGAAGTTAATGCTGCCACCACTTGGAAACATAGGCTCAAAACTAGTTTTTTACCAAACTTTCACGGGATTGTTGAACACTATTTGAGAGCACAAGGAGAAGCATCCCAACTCATTTTGAGGCCAGTATAATGGTAATACCCAGGATAAAGAAGGACAGAATTATAAAATCAAACTATAGGTCACTCCCTTAGTTTGCCATTGTTTGCCATGGACCGGAGTGTCTTATTCTCTCATACTAGCAAAATCATTGCTACTTTCAAATTCTACTAGGAAGAATAACCAATTCTAATTTCCTATTCTAATTTTCCCAGTTCTAGTTTTTCTATCTCAGTTGAGACCCTATTGTTTGTAGCCACTATTCTTCCTGTATTATGATTCACAATATCAGTCAAGGTTCATTTGCAGAGAATAAAATCCTTTACCCCTGGCATAAGTATAAAGGGTATTGAATACTTGAGAGTGTTGATTAAATAGACTCTAAGGTTCATTTTTCAGGAATGAGTCCCAAAGTCTTCACAGAACAGGCCACCAAGGGAGCAATGACTTTTCTATAATCAGGAAATGATGATTTCTGAGTTACATTGCCCCTGCAACTGCCTAGGAGACCACCACCATCCGAAAGCTGCTTGTGTGGGAACACGGTCGGTACCTGTTGTGATCTACATGAGCATGGGGACAGCCTAAATCCTGCCTGGCAGGGCCCACAGAACCAGCGGCTGGATACCTAGACTTTGTTAACGTTGCTTCAGAAATACCAGGCACCTCCCCAAATGTGCCTATCAGTAGCAACATCTGAAGCCTGTGGAAGTATTTCAGGCTTGGTGTATTTATGGCCCTATAATTCACACAAAAATTTGAAGGGTTTCTAAACCTTTCGCTTTCAGAGTTCTGTGTGAGAGAAATCCCAGCCACAGTTCTTACCTAGACATATCAATAGTTTTTAAGCCCAAACATTCCTTATCTTTTATTTTCTGGCTTCCTGTGCAAAGCAGCTACCTCACCTGTAACGACAGCTAACTTGGGGGCATCTAAAACAACGGGATTTAACAGGTTGGCAGCATTTCAGTCCCATATTAGTTGGCTTTGTATGGCTGAGGGGCGGGCATATTTCCTTCCAAGGCTTTTGTTCACAGGTGCTGCTTCTGTGTGCTTTGATTTGGAAGTAGAGAAGTAATAGTTGGGTTTTATTTTTTTTTTCAGCCCTAAGGCTCAAAATTCTGGGATTCTTAATCCACTTAGATTATAGCCAGAGAACCCCTCTTAGTAAAACTGTGTTCCTTTCCATATCTGCTTGCAGACTGGCTAGCTCTGGCCCAAGTTCATTTCTCGTAGAATTGTACTAAAAATGGCAAGAAAACGCTAGTAAATACCAATTTTATATTTTTTCCAATTATCTCCCTTTATGCCACAAATATCTTGCAACTACACAAGGGTCGGCAGTTTTTCACTGTGCAATATCTGAGTCTGTGCAAATGTTTCCACTAAGCCAACATGACATTCCTTTTAAGGTTATTCTACGTGCACCGTGAATTGTAGTCTTCTGGGCACTAGGCCGATACGTAGGGTTAAGTCACAGCCTAACCTGGCCGGGAGGTGCCGTGCCTGATGATGGAGGTAAAGGAGTGTCCCCCCCCAAAAGAGGCATGCCACCAGGAGCATGGGGTACCCATGGCTTTCTGCAAGTCACAGCTGAAGGTAGCAAAGGCCTCCTAGAACTTGGCTCACTGATAGTAAAGGGGATGATAAGACCCCAAAACAATAGAGGCCAGGCAGCAGTGCCCAACTACCAGAAGCCAGAAGCCAGGGGATTACAGTAATTATAATGTAGACCTGACCCACACAACTATGGAAACAGTTAAGAAAATCTGATCCTTAGGGGCAATATAGGTAGGCAGCCAACAAAGGTCTTATTAGTTTGTGTCAGCAGGAAAAATTAATAATAGATGACCCTGAGGCTAAGTTCTGTCGCCCAATCAAGTCACAATTCCTTAATCAGTTTCCACACCTAAGCCCGTTTATCAACCTGGAACCCATCGACTGAAGAGGTCCGCAGAAGGGAGGACCCTGCTACACTTCAACAACTATAATGAAAATGATTTCCCTAGTTCCTCCCCAAGGTGCAGGGTTTGGCAAAAGAAGGTTTATAGTTGTTCACATGGAAAATAATACAATAATAAATAATAATACAGGAATAAACTCCGTGTTTTGCATGTTCACAACTGTAAAGCTGCTTTTGCTCCATCCTGTATATTTGCTCATTTCTTTGGGTAATTGTGCCTTGGTGAGATGGAAACACCCAGACATTTCAATTCAGGGCCTGAATTGGCGTTGATACCCAGAGACCAAAAGTATCATCTCGGCTCTCTGTCAGGGTGGAGGCACAGAGAGGCCAGTTAATAAGAGAGGTCGAGGCAAGATCCAGCTCAGAGGGGTCCGTTGGGTCTCTGGCCTACATAGTGGTCATTTCCCCTGTCCTCAAATATGTCATGGGATTGACCTTTTTGGCAACTGGTACAAACCCAGTGGGACCTTTGCCTGTGGAGTAAAAGCTGTAATGGAGAAGTCCAAGTGGAAGCCTTTGAAACTGCCTCCCCTCCCCAGCCAAACATATGACGGGAAATGTAAACAATGTTGTATCTCAGGGGAGGACAGCAGAAATTAGCGCCGCTCTTATGCGTTGGGAAGGTACAGGGGTGCCGATTCCTATCATATCTCCATTTAACTCACCATGTGTCGCTGCAAACAATAGATGGACCCCGGAGGATGACAGTGATCATGGCAAGCTCGCCAATTAGCGGGCCTGATGGCGGCTGCTGTGCAAGATGCAGTATATTTGCTAGAATAAACGAATACCACCTCAGGTATTTGGTACCTGATTTAGTGAATGCATTCTTTTTTATTCCAGTCTTAAGAAAGGATCAGAAACAGTTGGCATCCCCTTGAAGCAGAAGGAAATACACTTTTGCAGTTTGGCCTGGAACGTTAACATTCCTGCCCTCTGTCTTAAAATAGCTTGAAGAGATCTAGAACTTCTGGACATCCTGCAGAACATCATGTGACTCTGTTACATCAGTGATACCCAGCTGAGTGGCCACCATAAGTAAATTATCATATGCCTCTATCAGGAGAGTTGAAGAACTAAAAGTGTACTTGTGTGGTAGCAGTGCACAGGAGTGTGGACAAGAAACCTAAATCCCCATCTTCCTTATTGGGAAATCACTAGATAATGGCTAACTGAGAAATCAAGAAGTAGAAATATGAACATGTTATTTAGACATGTGGAAATAAATACCAAAGAATCAGCTAAAAGTTGAAAGTGGTTGGGAAAGGGAAGTCTTGTTAGAGCCATTTAACTCTTTAAATCCTGTGTATGTATCGCTTTGAAAAAAGCAAAAAACTTTTTTTAAAAAAGCACATGCAGCCCAGGATGGCTGTGAGCACGGCCCAACACAAAATTGTAAATTTACTTAAAACATTATGAGATTTTTTTGTGACTACATGTTGCAATGTATTTAATGTGCGGCCCAAGACCACTCTTCTTCCAGAGTGGCCCAGAGACGCCCAAAGGTGGGCCACCCCTGGGGAAGATCTTAACAGTGTGAAGCCTGGTTTATTTTAACGATCTGTGGATCCTTGACTTGGGGTTACTTCGTGGAGTAGACAGATAGTTGGATGGCCAGGGCCTTTGAAATCACTCTTGGGGTCCTGCCATGGAGAGTAGCCTGACAGACTAACTCTGGTATAGGAATATGCCTTTAGCTGACAGATCTTGACTTACTCTTAGATTTTAAAAAAGTATAAAAAATGGTGTTTACGCTTTGGGGAAAATGCAACATCAGTGAATGAGTCTCCCTGTATGAACTGAGTTATAACCACTTCTGTTTATGTGAAGGTGCTGAGACAGTAGGTTCTAAACTCAAGACTCAATAAGGCAACGTGGCTTAATTTTCCCAGAGGTGCACCTGTCAGCTGCCTCGCTGCCCTTTGCGAGTGGTTTCAGGGATGAAGATCTAGAAGCTTTGGCCTTGACACTGAAAAAGTACGGAGCTAGGAAAAGACGCAATTTGAGTGTGCTGCTGTCCTGTGTGAGTTGAGGAAATACCCTCACAAACCAAGGCTGAGTAGTCCCGGGGTGTTTTGTCTTGTGAGAACTGAGAGAGAGGGTAGTCCCAAGGACATGCCCATTAACATTTTTAATGTACACATAAATGTTATTAATTCGTAACTGCTGGAAACCGGTGTACCACAGATAATTTGAGACAAGATGTTGTTATCTGAAGGATGCACTTGAAACTCAAGGGAACAGAACGCTCCAAGAAAACCCAGGGGACTGGACTTTCTAGCGTATGAGGAAACAAAGAAGCACTTGTAGAGGTCTCAGCTGGGAAGACTTCGAGCACCTGAAAGAGCAGGTCAAAGTTCTTCAGCAAAACTGGGTGTCAGCCCGACCTGCTGCTTCTACCCCATTGATGAAAAGTCAGGAGAATGACAAAGAGACAGCAGAAATTATTATAGATTCTATAATTCAAATGGAGGGAAGATTTAATTATTCATATTAGAAACTGTTAATGTAATACATTGTTTACTGTTAAAGATGAAGAACTGAAGGAGTGTGTCCTAAAAGCCATGTAATTTGTGCAAATGTTTTGCAAACTAATTGAGTTTTTAAGAGGTATTCAGATGTCTCAGGATCTCAAAAATTAATGTTTAGAAAACTTTCCTTACAAGCAACCAAATAAAATACTTAATTGAAAACATAAATCTTCCATTGGAGAGAGGTATAAAAAACTATTTTAAAATGTCTGTTTGCAAGGATGAATATGCATAAGTATGTTTTGAATGCAAACTTAGAGACATAACTGTTACTCGTATTGTGAAAATCAATAAAGCTAAGGCGTTATGAATTAAATTATTTTAACTAATAATTTTGTTTTCAGCATACCGTTACAGTTGAGAAGAGCTTCCAAGCTTCAAAAAAAATGGCAGGAGACAGATAAAAATTATGTTAAATTGTAATAATAATAAAATGAGTGCACACACACCTCCACACACACACATACCTACATATCTGGTAACACACACACAGTCCCTCCACGCCTATGAGAAAAAGACATGTCACTTGGAGTCTGGATCCCATAGACCCTGGTTTCTGGGCTGATAATAATGGAGTTAAGCCCCTCCTTTTTCTTTTTTGGTAGGAAGGGAAAAAAACTCATGTATGAGTTCTGGTTTTTGTTTTTAATGTAAATTTTATAATTCCAAATTTTAGAGCTTTTATATTAAAGGCAATAAAATATATGATACAAGTAATCTAGGAGCATTACCATTTCTTACTGTGGAAATGTCCTTACCTAATGTTGATAAGTGAAAGTAAAAAGAAAATCTATTGATAAAATTATTGTTTTTTTAAAATAAGCCTTAATTTTTAAAATGTGATTTTATGGTTCACACCTGAAGGGGAAAGTATAGATACTACAAAATATAAAATTGGGAATACAAACATGGTTTATTTTGTTCCTTACATTGTTTCAAAATCTTCTAAATTTAAGGTAGCTATAATATTTTATGATTGTGTTGAAAGAAGATGTAAGGTTGATGTATGTTACATTATAGTTGAAATGTAACATAATTCATATATCCACTCTCTTATAAATTAGTTCTCGTAAATCACAGATGAAAATATAAAATACAAACCCACGGAAAGCATTTTAAAGATCTTGTTAGGTAGCTTTTAAACTGTGATATTTGTGATAATTCTTAATTATAATATTAGTATATTTTAATATTAAATTGCTTTAAAATTTCTTAATTGTCTTTGGGGGCTATAGGTGAAGTAAATACATATATTATTTAAAGACTTTTTAAAGGTAAACAAACAGGGTTCAACACTGAATGGCCTTGGATAAAAGATTAAAAATGAAACTAGGAAATACATATTTGTATATAAAAATTAACTATAGTTAAGGAGATATTTAGATAAAATCTCATGCAAAATTCTGTATTAATATTAGGTTATCCGTCTGATATGCCCCTGAGTGGAAGGGCTTCTATTTTGCTAAGATAATATTCGTAGCGAGACTGGAGCAGACTGTAATCTTTCTGACACCAGGGTCAGACTCAAACCACCCCCCACCAACCTCCCCTCCTTGCCAAACACGCTCCCTTAACAGCCATGTCCTTGTGAAGCCCCTGCCACGCTGACTTCAGACTTGGCCCTGCGATTCACTTTGGCCAGAAGGAGTGTAATACAGTCATAAAGGCAGAAGCTTGGAACATGCTTGTCTCACCGGGGCTTCCCCGCGGCCCAGTGCTGCGGTCGTCTTGCGAAGAAGCTCCAGCAGTCTCCCTGAGAAGGGGCCGCGGGGAGAGGGAGGCCTTTCTCTCTAGCTGAGCCCACGCCCCAGGCTGCCAGCCGGCTGAATGCTGCCATCGAGGTGGCCAAGCGGGGCCAGCAGAAGACCACGTGTTTATGCCGTAGAAGCATGAGAAAGAAAAGATTATTTTAGGCCATGAAGGGTGGGGTGTCACACAATCTAATTACAAGATAATTGAGCTGAAACGAGCCCATAATAATCATCACACAATCCCCGTGTCAGAGCCAATGGTGTTCTTGTCTGACTGACAAACACCTGGGCTCTTTTCGAAGCCCAAAATGAAATGGTAAAGTAATAGATAGTAAATAGTATCTTATGACTTCGCTTAGATTTATTTTTTTAATCCAGGCTTATAATTAATTAGAGACTTATAATATTATGGCTTGAACATACAGCATGGTAAAACCACATATCACATGGTATATATGCAAGTCAGTAAGAAAGTATTTTGAGAGATGGATCTGCAATGTGCCAAGGGGCAAGGATGCTCTCACAATGTTGGGAGAACCTGGAAACTGACTGAAAAAGGAGTTCCCACAGGTTAAATTGTTACGTTTTTTTTTTTCCTTCAAAAAGGAGATTAAACTTATACTTACCTAAAACAAGTTAAGGATGTAAAAAAAACCATGAGTCCATAATGATAGTCAAAAGAAAAGAATAGCAATTTAATTTTCTCTTCAAATACTCAGTACTTTATTAAAGTCAGTTTTATTTGAAGAAGAAAAGATATTGCTCTTGAACTTTAATTGTAGGTCTCTTTTTTCAGGGTGGGTTAAACATGCAAAGAATAAGAGGATGTCAATGGTATGTGAAAGACAAGACTTTCTTCCCCTGAAGCATAAATAGGCTCTAAACAGGCTTTCGAGACTTCCTGCACCCCCTCAGCACCCACCCACTGACCGGACATTCAGCTACTAAATTGATAACAAGCCTTAAGGAGGTGGGGCAAGGCGTTCCTTTCAGAGGCTTGGGAGGTGCTCCCACCTGACCCTGGGGTTTGAGACGGTAGAAAAGAATTTAAGATCTCGAAGCCCAGTGGATTTTACCTTTCAAAAGACTTTAATTTGTGGAAATAATCTTTAAATTTAAATGCTGGATAGTGGTTTTACTAGCTGTTTTGAGGTTGCTTGCCTTCTGCGGCTACGGAAGATGCTGGATGACGGCCAAGAGTTCACATACTGAGCCTTTCTGTCTTTAACTTGCACACAGAAAGAAGGTGAGGGCGGGGAGAATTGTCACCCAACCCCAAATAGTCCTCCTCCTGTTGAGCCTCTTTGCGCTGACCTTTCCCGGGGATGAACTCAGAAAACAATTCATTCAGGTTGGACACCCCTGGGACTTTGGCTAATTTCAACAATTGCTGGGGAGAGGATGGAAAAGGTTACAACCGAGAAGATCTATATGCAGAAAACTGCCTTTGCTCCTAGAGTCACGAAAGACACGTCTTTACAGTGGAAGAGTCACATAAGGAAGTCAGCATAATGGCAGAGGGAGAAGACTCCTTTGTTTCCACTCTTAAATTTACACGTCAGACAACTATAACTCAACAAAGGGTCCTCTGCTCAACACACAAACACACCTGAAAGATTCACACGTTGGTCCATCTGATGGTGGGCGCACTGGCACTGTAGGAGGCAAAATGGGGGAAAGGACGGGATGTGGGCACAGATGCCGTTTGGCGCCCACCTTGGCTCCAATGAGTGTGAGGGGGGGCAGAAGTTGGGCTCTTTTCCATTACCATTTAGTCCTGTCATACCCCCCTCGCCCCACAATCGCCGCACTGTTGTCCGTGTCCATGAGTCCTCTTTCCTTTTTGCTCAATCCCTCCACTCTCTAGCCCTAAGCCCCTCCCCTGACTAGCTGTCGTCCTGCTCTCTACCTTTCCGTTTGTCTCTGTTTTCCTTGTTAGTTCAGTTTGTTCATTAGATTCCACATGTGAGTGAAATCATATGGTACTTGTCTTTCTCTGACTGGCTCATCTCACTTAGCATAATGTTCTCCAGGTCCATCCATACTGTTTGTTGCAAAGGGTAAACTTTTCTTCTTCCTTACGGCCAAATAGTATTTCATTGTGTAAATGTCCCACAGTTGTTTCATCCACTCATCCACTGATGGACACTTGGGCTGCTTCCACATCTTAGTGATTATAAATAATGCTGCAATGAACATCGGGGTGCTTATGTTCTTTCAAATTAGTGACAACTTCTTTTTAATCTCAACACCCAGCTCAATCTCCTTGATGAAACTTTTGGTCCTTTTCCTCCCCTGAATACAATCTACCAGCCTGGATTGGCGGCTGCGTTGCGGGCTCCGTACTGGCCCAGGGACCACAATGTAAATAAGACCAAGTTTCGTTCCTAGGGAGCTCCCATTCCGGTAGAGGGCTCACTGAGTGGTGGGGTTAATTATGCCCTCTTTGTTACCATTGCACCTTGGTTCTTATTCCTATTATACCAATAACACTAAGCACTGAGTTCTTGATGTACATCGGTCTCTGAGTCTCTTGACGTTTATATTTCCATTCCAAATCAACAAATTTTATTCTGGTTTTACATAAAGTGGTGAGGAAGTAATTTCTTTATATATCTGCCTTTCCTACTAGGCTGCGGGCTTTTTTAGAAAATGAGCTCTGTATGACTTACCTAAAGTGGACAACTGGGTCAGTTCCTACCTGTTCGGACATGCTGTATTCAGAGGTCTTCTCTGCAGAATCTCACACCGGACTAACTGCTCCCTCATCTCTTCTGATTTTACTTTATATATAATTTCATTTCCGCACTTCACATTTAAATATATTTTTATATTGTTGCTCTCTATTGATACAATTTTTAAAAACTCTGTGCCCCCCAGGTCTAGGGCCTGGCATAAAGAAAGCGATCAAGGAAGGTGGACTTGAAGCTGCATGTTCTAGCCCATAAATGCAAGGTCACCGAGCAAGTCTGAGAAATGCCAGTCACTCAAACCATTCAAAGTTAATGTAATTTAATTCAAATTTCAAACCCTAGAACTTCCTGAGTAGTTAAAGAGACAGAGCTTTCTAGTTAAAAGGGGACTTGTGCACAAATGTTTGGCCAGTTAACTAATAACTACTAGTCAAAAGTTAAATGGAACTTTTCAAGTTTTAACTTTTTAATTAGCTAACTGAAATAAGTGTCATCGAGGTTCCAGGCCCATGAAGGATCTCTGGAGTAAGTCACGCCTTGAACCCACAGGACCTTAGGGCTGTCCGAGAGCACCGTTAAGTTTCTCAGCAGTAGGTGGCACTCACATCAAAGTGTTGACTGGTCTTTAACCTGCAGGTTTCCCCAAAGATACGGACTTGAGGATGGGAAAGGGTGGTCCCTGGTATTCACTTTGTGTGCTGAGGGCAGAGTATGTAATTAGTACAAGGATTAAAAAAATAAGTATTGTATTAAAATAAGTATTTTAAATACTTTATCCAGCTTCTGGTTAGTGCTTCAGACGCTTCAGCAAATTTCTTTGCCTGAGGGTTTAATCAATAATCTGTGTCGCAGAAGGGAAAATTAGAGTGGCCACTTAGCAGGATGTGCAGTCATTTAATGGAGTGTTTGAAAGTTTGGAATTAGGCACACCTACAGTTATGTAAAATGGAGGTGTTAGTACTACTTCACCCTATTTTTAAATCTAATGTTTGTTTACTATGTACCAGGCACTGGGCTTAACCCTTCACATGGAGAATGCCATTTAATCATCAGACGATGCCGTGAGGTAGGAGCATGCCGGTTAACAACAAATCCTTCCTCAAAACCACACATGCCCCTTTAGATGCTGCTCTTCTCTACCCTTTACAGCCAAAGCTCCTTGCTAACACTTACTGTCCCATTTCCTCACCTCCCACTCACAGTTCTACCATTTTCCACGTGGCTGCCACCCCATTACTTCATCAAAACGGTTTTCTCTCAGGCAGCGATTTTCAGCCGGTGTTCCGCGAGAGTTTCTAAAACATCCAACCCCTGATTAATCGGGGCGCTGACCTCTTTTCTCTTAGACTGTCAAATAAGGAAATGACAACAGCCAACACAGCAATAGCCGTCCAGTGTGAACGAATCAAAATTACACCTGTATTTTTTGTCAGATCAGCAAAAAGTATACTATATTTTTTGGTGTGCTGCAGAATTTTAGTAATTAGCTTCTCCGTGCCACGAGATAAGAAAGGTTGGGACTGTCGCTCTAAGGGGATGAGCAGCCTCCACGTTTTGTTCCCACACTGCACCTCCCTGTCACACTCTCTTCCCTTGGCCTCTGATGGGCCTACGGTGTGCGCACCTTCAGGAAGACTCCGAGTGAGTACCAGGTGTGGCGCGTGCTGCTGTGTTGCAGAAGCAAAGGGAAAGAGGCGAATCCATCGCTCCTGTTCTTTCAGTCCTTCCTCACCGATCATTCAGGCAAAGGGGAAGAGCGTTGGTAGGGCGTGCGTGTGTCATGAAGTGCACGCAGTAAAGCCAGTTGTCAGCTTTGCGCAATGTTCCCGCTGTCCTGGTAAGAGCAAAACACATATTCGTGTGTGAGCTGTGAAATATGAGCTGGGTCATTTCAGTGCTTCCACATATGAGCTTAATATTCCTAAATTTACATCTAAGAATGCTACTGCGCAGTATAAGGATGAATGGTGATTCGTGCTAATCATTTAAAGTTTTAATTTTCTTTGTGTAGAACAACAGAAAATAGCAAATTAAAAGAGAGGTCTTGGAAGAAAGGGAAAAGCATTACATTTTTAGTACTTTCAGCAGCACACTGTTCCTGCTTTTTGAACAAGGGACCTGACATTTTTACTTTGCACAATGTCCTGCACATTATGTAGCTAGCCGTGTTTGCAGCCTGCTCAGGAGTGATAAAATGTGGCCGTGCTTTCTGTCACTCAGTCAGATCTGACTCTCCGCCCCGATTCTGCCTGATGCAAAAAGTCAATTGCTCCTATTCAGGGAAATGCAGTCCACTTCAATGATTTCTGTCACCTTCAGTTCAAACTCATTTAATTCTTTTCTTTATTTCTTCCTTCTGCTCCAAATCATTGATTTTTTGTTTGTTTGTTTTTAAATATATTTTATTGATTATGCTATTACAGTTGTCCCATTTCTCCTCCATCATTCCCCTCCACCCTGCACACCCCCTCCCACCCACATTCTCCCCCTTTAGTTCATCTCCATGTGTCGTAAATTCTTTAGCTTCTACTTTTCCCACGCTATTCTTGCCCTCCCCCTGTCTATTTTCTACCCACCATCTATGCTACTTATTCTCTGTACCTTTTCCCCCTCTCTCTTCCTCCTACTCCCCTGTTGCTAACCCTCCATGTGATCTCCATTTCTGTGGTTCTGTTCCTGTTCTTGTTGTTTGCTTAGTTTGCATTTGTTTTAGGTGTGGTTGTTAGTATCTGTGAATTTGATGTCTTTTTTACTGTCCTATTTTTGATCTTCTTTTTCTTAGGTAAGTCCCTTTAACATTTCATAGAATAAGGGCTTGGTAATGATGAACTCCTTTAACTTGACCTTATCTGGGAAGCACTTTATCTTCCCTTCCATTCTAAGTGACAGCTTTGCTGGATAGAGCAATCTTGGATGGAGGTCCTTGATTTTCATGACTTGGAATACCTCTTTCCAGCCCCTTCTTGCCTGGACGGTCTCTTTTGAGAATTCAGTTGACAGCCTGATGGGAACTCCTTTGTAGGTGACTGTCCCCTTATCCCTTCCTGCTTCTAGAATTCTCTCCTTCATTTTCATCTTGCCTAATGTAATTATGATGTGCCTTGGTGAGTTCCTCCTTGGGTCCAATTTCTTTGGGACTCTCTGAGCTTCCTGGACTTCCTGGTAGACTATTTCTTTTGCCAGATTGGGGAAGTTCTCCTTTATTATTTGTTCAAATAAGTTTTCCTCTGGTTGCTCTTCTTCTTCCCCTTCTGGTACCCCTATAATTCTGATGTTGGGACATTTAAAGATGTCCTGGAGGTTCCTAAGCCTCTCCTCACTTTTTTGAATTCTTGTTTCTTCATTCTTTTCTGTTTGGTTGTTTCTTTCTTCCTTCTGGTCCACTCCATTGATTTGAGTCCCAGTTTTCCTCCCATCTCTACTGGTTCCCTGTGCGTTTTCCTTCATTTCACTTATTGTAGCCTTCATTTGCTCATCTAATTTGTGAGCAAAATCAACCAGTTCTGTGAGCATCCTGATTACCAATGCTTTGAACTGTGCATCTGATAGATTGGCTATCTCTTCGTCGCTTAGATGAATTGGCTCTGGGGCTTTGATTTGTTCTCCCATTTGAGCCATTTTGGTTTTTTTTTTTTAAACTCATTTAATTCTTGGTACTACCCATCCCAGAGTGGCATCCCTTGTGCCCCTATGAGGTCTCTGGTTTGTTGTCATCCTTGGCCAGCATCTGTTGCTGATGTCAGTCTTTGTGTCTCATCTTCCTTTAGTGGCCTCTGCATCCATTGTGTTTGATGAGATGACAACTAATTGAGGCTCTTTTCCAAGTTCTCAATTAATTTCACTCATTTAATCTACACGATAATCCTATCAGGCAGGAACTATTGTTATATTCATGTTATAAGTCAACACAAGGCACAGAGAGGGTAGGCGAATTGCCCAGGGTCACACAGCTAGGAAGTATCAGATAGGCTGGCTCCAAAACCTCTGTCTTAACCATACACTAGACTACCTCTCTCAGCCTGATGTTCCCCAAAGGCCCCACTTGGTCATAATTAATGTTTTTTGTTGTTATTGTTTGTGTGGTTTTTAAAATAAAGTGTTAAATTTGACTTCTGATTATTGAAATTTAATTTTTTAATTTATAAGAGAGATTGGCCTATAATTTTATTTTTTATAAGACTTCAAAATTAGTTTATCTAAACTTACAACAGTTGTCAGGAAGCAAGATCTCAAGTGCTCTTATGATTTTATTTTTGTATTTGTTTGGCTAAGTTACACTAGTCTCATAAAATGAGTTGGGCACCTTTTCTTCTTTTTCTAGTCACTGAAAACAATTGTAAGAGCTTCTTTGCTCTATGAAGTTTTGGGAGAGCTTATCGGTCCAATTCTCTGGGCTGGTAGCTTTTTGAGTGTAGAGAGACTTTGATTTAACAAGCTTCCAGCAAGTACACATTTCACACCAGACTGGAGCCTCCTGCGAGGAGCACTGCTTGGCACCCGCCCCACCATCAAAGGTGCACAGTGCAGGTGGTTGAGGCGACGGCAGGGGAGTTTCCTCCAGGGCCCTACCACGATGTGATTAGGCATTTTACCCAGCCCTGACTGCTTCAATTCTGGCCACAAAGTATACACGCCTGGCTCTCTGGCCTCCTGGAGAATCAAGGAGCTATTAATAGCTTATTCTTTTCTGCTCGAATTAGTTTGAGTAGATTCTATCACCTGCAACTAAGGATAAACTTTAGGACATAATACATGGTCACTTCTGTACATTTATACTCTATTTATTTAGTGATATTTTTAGCCCCCTTGAGCCATCGTGCCTGATAAGAGTGCACTGAACTATAACATGCACAGCATTGAAGGAAAAGAGCAAAGCTGGAGGACTGACACTATCCATCTTCAAAACATGCTACAAAGTGACAGTAATCATGTGAGTTCGGTACCAACAAAAAAATAAACAAATGGATCAATGGAACAGAATTGGAAGCCCAGAAATAGACTCCTATAAATGTGGCCAACTGATCTTTGACAAAGAAGCAAAAGCAAAACAGTGGATCAAGATAGTTTTTCAACAAATAGTGAATAGGACACCCACATGTGAAAAAAAGAAAAGAAAGAAAGAAAAGAAACAATCTAGATTCAGAACTAACATGCTTCATAAGAATTAACTCAAAGTGGATCAGAGACCTAAATGAACAATGCACAACTAAAAAAACTCCTAGAAGATAATGTAGGAGAAAATGTAGATGACTTTGGTTTGGTGATGACTTTTCCAATGCAACATCAAAAGCATGATCCATGAAACAAAGAATTGATAAGCTGCTCTTCATTAAAATAAAAAATTTCTCTGCAAAAGACGCTGTCAGAGAATGAAAAGACAAGCCACAGTCTGGAAGAAAATCTTTACTAAGGACATAACTGACAAAGGACTATTATCCAAGATATGCAAAGAACTTCTAAAACTCAACAATAAGAACACAAACAACTTGATTTTTTTAAAAAAGGGTCAAAGACCCATATCTCACTGAAGAAGATATAGAAATGGCAATTCGGCATGAGAAAGAATGCTCCACATTATGTCATCAGGGAAAGGCAAAGTAAGACAGGGATGCAACACCATCAAGTTCCTGTTAGAATGGCCCAGATCTAGAACGCTGACAGCAGCGAATGCTGGTGAGGCCGGGAGGGAGCAGGGATTCCCATCCATTGCTGGTGGGGACACACAAAGGTGCAGCGTGGCATGCACCCAGAGGAGCAGAGAAGTCATGTCCACACAAAAACCCGCGCACAGACATTTCTAGCAGCTTTATTCGCAATGGCCAAAACCTCAAAACAACCAGATGTCCTTCAGTAGGCAAATGAATAAATAAACTCTGGTACCTCTAGACAAGGAAATATTATTCATCATGGAAAAAAAAGCTATCAAGACATGAAAAGACATGGAGGAAACTTAAATGCATGTTACTAAGGGAAAGAAGCCAATCTGAAAAGGCCGCATGTGGTATGAATTCCGATCGTGTGACATTCTGGAAAAGGTGAAACTATGGAGACAGTAGACCAACCAGTGGTTGTCAGGGGTTCGCGGGGAGGGAGAGCTGAAGAGGCAGAGCACAGCGGATTTGGGGGGCAGGGAAACTACCCTTTAGGGACTACAGTGGTGGACACACATCGTTTTGTGTCCACACCCATGGAATGTGCAACACCAAGAGTGGGCCCTCATGTGGGCTCTGCACTTGGGCGATGATGATGTGGCAGGTGCATCGACTGGGACACGTGTGCCGCTCGGGTGCGGGGCGTTGATGACGGGGAGGCTGTGCATCTGTGGGGGTGGGGGCAGGAGGGGTGTGGGAAAGCTGTGTGTCTTCCATTCGATTTTTCTGTGAGCCTAAAATTGCTCTAAAACATGAAGTTCATTTAAATGCATATCAAATTATGTTAATAAGTGCATTGAAGTTCACAATTTGGGGGCGCTGCTCCTTTTATTATCAGGCACTGCCCATCTTTCTTACTACTTTACCCACACATTCTATTTTATCTAATGTAGTCTTGCTACACGGACTTATTTTTCATTACACTTTCTTATTAGAGTTAGATTCAGCTGCAAAGAGCTGAGAACCAAAATAACAATAACCTAAGAGGGGAGACTTTTCTCCCTCCAGTCCTGAGGTGTGGACAGAGCTGATTCTGTCCCCAAGCTAATCTGCCCTCTGGACTCCTGCGCAAAGCCCAGACCCGACTCCCCTCGGGCATGGAAACCCGCACAAGGACTCTGCTCTCTCCGGCTCTGCAGCGAGCGCTACCATTCTCTGTCTCCTAACGAGCTCTGGCGCCAGAGCCTTCTCTGCACCTGGTGGTCCCCCTGCCCTTAGATTAAACACACATTCCTTTCCTAACACGTGGACTCGGTGCTTTTAGCTGTAAGACAGTCTGGGGTGGACGGCATAGAGCATATTCATGTCCTCTTGCCACTGCCCAAGACACCCCTCCTGTGGAAGTCCCAGCCATACACTCTATGGATCGCCAGACTGGAGTGGGCGGCCTCTTTCCCTCGGTCTGTGCGCTGCCCTCCGCTTGGTAGGCGGACTTTCAGCCTCTGGGCTCTTCCCTGGGCCCGCGGGTGTGAGCAATTGACGAACAAGCCAAGAGACGGAAGAAATGGGCTTTGCTGAAGAGGCCTCCTCGGGGTCAGTCCTCAGGTGGCCATCTGCTTCCACGCGGGGGGCGGTGGCCCACATGCTAGATGCTTGCAGCCTGCCGCCTGAGCGCCGGGGCTCCCCGAAAATGCAGGCTGGCCCCGGGCACCCGTCTGAGGGGCTCGGCTGCAGCAAGGCAGGGGTATCTCCGGCCCAGCGGCAGGACGCTGGTCCCGCTTATGGGCGGTTTGGCTGGCCCTGATGCCTCGGTGGAGGTAGACGCCAGGGTTAGAAAATGAGAGGAAAAATGGAAGCCAGGAAAAGATATTAGAAAGTTTGCAACTTCGTCAGCATCGGGCCTGGCCAGGAAAGGTTCTTTAAACAGAACCCACTTCTGTTATGAAACGATGAGGTCTCCGTGATCTGTGTGTCCACGGGGGTTTGCACACGTGTCGCGTTCACGCGGTATTTTCCTCTGCCGATGGAGGGCGTGTCGAACTCGGGAAAGAGCCACGCTTAGTTGGCTTAAAAGTAAACAGGCGCAGAGGGATTGGGTATTACGACATTTTCAAAAATACATAAACTAACCCAAATGCTTTTCAGGACCTTGGGATCAGAGAAAATATGTGATACTCAAGCTACTTTAAGTTTATTGCTTTAATTAAAACAAACATGTGTTTAGTTTCATGAAGGTTATTTTTTGTGTGTGTGAGTAACCTGTTAAGATTAAAATAGATTTAATTATTATAGATTCAAGTATTATAAGTCAGCTGATACGAAGATAGAGTTTGGTTCTCTTTCTCTCTGTTAAAAGGACAAAATTCTCCCAGATGATGGATCTGCTCCTGATAAGATTATACTCGTATTTTATGTTGTGTTAAACAGGTCTCTGATTACTTCAGAGTACTAAATCTTGTCAAGTATTAAAGCTAAATTTCCATATTTAAAACACCCTGGCTGGCTTTCATAAAAAGGCAGCGGCAACAAATCTATAAAGATCGTGGTGCATATGGACCAAGTCCATTCTGCTTCTGCACCAGCGACTCCCCGGCGCCAGACTTTTGCCACCTAATATCCTTGTAACGTGGCAGCAGCATGCCCCTGAATCAGGAGAATTAGAACGGTTATAAGTTAAACAAATAAATAGGCGAGGTGATGGGAAACCTACCACGGCCACTTGGTTCTTCCAGGCTCCTGGGCAAAGCCCATTTTTCAGTATTTTGCATTCCTTCAGCCACCATGGGGCAATTAAGCTAGATTTCATTCCACAGCCACTTAGTGTGGGTTTTCGACACGTTCTTGTTGTTGCACGTGTGCCTCCAGATGGGCCGAAGCCTTCCCGTGCCGCAAAGCTGATCCCCTCACAGTGGCAAAGAAGCTGTTAGAAAATGTGTTTCCCACCTGGAGTATATTTTCCGAGTGCTTCCTCGGGGCCATTTACGTAGCCCGACTGTATGTCGTGGGATAATTGCTAGAGACTTGTCTCTGGGTCCACACCCTCCCGGTGTCAAACGGTTTCCTTACACTGATGACGCGACGCTAACCTCTGAAGAACTGCAGTCGTTGCAGCAATGCCTGGACGTCCCGTTTGCTTATCTCCAAGCCAGAGGACGTGCCATCAATCCGCAGAAGATTCAAGGGCCGAGCCCAGCTGTAAAGTTCCTCGGGGTCAGCTGGCCAGGTAAGGTGCATTCTGGGCACTGTCATTGACAAGATGCAGCATCTTCCACATCTAAACATACTTTTAGGCCTTAGGATACCGGCGGGTTTTCATCCCCCTGGGGTAACAATATAGTTTGCACTCAGTGTTTGCACCCACTGTACTGACTGGTGAAGAAAGGTACTCGTCGGAGTTGGGAAGCCGATCCGAGGCTGGGTTTGGGGAAGCCAAGATTCTAAGAGCCCAGGCACAGACAGGCCTTGGGTTCCCCCTTGCTGGGTACCATGTCTCTGGATGTAATGGTAAGCCCTGAGGGAACTGGTTGGGACCTGAGGCAAGCTCAGGGAGAGTCACGCCTTGTGTGACGGTCCCAGTTATGGAAGGGCACAGAGAGCCGTCATTCCCTCATGGAGCAACAGGTCTTGGGAGCATATGGAGCATGGCAACCAACAGAGTCCATCACTGGGGCCCTACTGGTGCAGTGCAGATGGGCCTCCCACTAAAGGTTGCATAGAAGGGTTGTTTGCAAGGCCTGCTTTAGCTGTTGCCCCAGCTCCCACCCGGCAGAAATGGCACGCATATTTGCAGTGGTGCCCTTTCCACAGGTCCCTTAGGCTGTGGGTTACATGCCATGTGGGGGCCAGTGTATTACGAGACCACTCCCACCCCCATTGTAGGGTCCCCACAAGAGATGCCCTCATCAGTGAAAGATGGCACCTTTCCCGCTCCCAAAGAAGCATGGCTCCAGACGGGTGTAGCCGAGGTGATCCTTGTGCGTGGACTGCGGTAGCCATCCAACCCCAGACTGACACCTTGTGGTTTGAAATGAGAGAGCAACAGAGTAGCTGGTGGCAGAACCAAGGACCGCACGGCTGGTAGGTACACACGAACCCTGGCCTATTGTCCTCTGTACAAGCAGTTGGGCTGTATTTAAGGGTCTCAGACCTGGCCGGCACAATGGGCATGAGATAGCTGGCACGTCCTAAGGAAGCCATGTGGGGGGCCACAATGTAGCAGAAAGTCTGGGAAAGGTTCCAGGAGCCAACGGCTAGCCCGACAGTCCATCGCGTCTCTGCTCACTTGCCCAACCCTCCTCCCGGAAGCGTGGAGGTCGATGTCAGCAAAGATTGGGCACTGGCTCCACCACAAACACCCAAACTAGCAGACTGGGTGCCAAGCATAGCAGGCACTGCGGCACCTGGGCGGGACGGCGAACAATTCAGGGGCCAGGTTCCCCCTCTGTTACGCTGCCATGGTGGCGGCAGTAACCAACTGCCAGGCACGTTCGTGTTTGCACCCCCCTTGCATCCCACACAGACCAGAACATGCACACAAAGCATCTGTCCCTGCACAAGACTGGCAGGTGGGTGACACTGGGTCCCTGCCAGGGACAGAAATGTGCCTTCCTAACATGTGTTTGTACTGCAACAGGACTGTAGTGAGCCTTTCCTTGCAAAAGAACAAACCAAACAGCCCCACTTAAGGGCTTAGAGCAAGTTAGTGTTCTGTACGGCTACCTTCGGTGCGCTGAGAGTGACCGAGGCTCACATTTCATCCGACATGATGGCCGAGATTGGGCCCAGGAGAGGGACATAAGACGGATTTTATTGACCTTATAACTCATAGGGTGCTGGCTTGACTGAGAAAAAAATGGTGTTTTAAAGGCACAGCTGTTTGTGCTCTTACAATCCTCTACCCTGCGCGGGTGGGCAAACATCGTCATCGCTGAGGCAGTTAGAAAGCAAATTTGGCCAAACAGCATGGGCTGGCTCCCTACCGATACCTAGGAACTGTGACAAAGATCAGCTGACCATGTCTGTTAACAAGATGTGGCCTGAGGCCCTGGTGCCAGAGCTGATCAGGGGTCAATGCCAACTGCTCTTCAGAGCTCCTCGAGATGTAGGATCAGGGGAGGGACACTTGAATGGGGGGTTGGATTAGCAACTCCCCCCAGGCCGGATAGCATATCGATCGGCAGAGAGTGCGGAGTGTCCTGGCCGGCCAAAGTGGTCCCTGTCAGCCCTTCTGGAGTCCGGGCCCGCACACTCTGTGCACCAGTACAATGGACGGAAACCAACCCCGAAGGGCTCGAAGATGGAGACCACTGAGCATGCTCGCTTGCTACCCCGCTCACATTACAGACAATCCCGGCACCTTTGCCCTCGGGCAACATGCCTGGTGCGCACCGCCTGCCCTGACGCCGCAGGCTGCACACGCTTTAGTCAGCAAGGGCGACCCCAGGCTGCTGTCTGATTGCGGGGGAGGCCTCCCTGTCTGAGCGCCCACTCAGCACCCGCGTCCTCTCCCACAGCTTCCTGTCCCTGCTGCTGCTCCCCCTGCCTGTGGAGAAGTGCATGTTTTCCTACCTTGGGCTCAAAGTTAGGCCAGCAGCTTACAGAGGACATATGCGGGACCTTCGGGGCAGCACGGCCCCCGGCATGCCTGGCCTGTCCTGTCCTGGTGAGTCTCACCCATACGACCCATCCGGGGGGGATTTCAAGTGTTTATAAAGGCTCTTGAAGCGAAAACATCAAATTTAACACTAGGGTTACTACAGATGACACGTAGAATTGGCCTATAAATATAAAATACCTCTTTTAACAACACAGGACACGGCACACCTGTCTTTGTCAAGGCCACACAGAAACAGGTGATTGTCCTAGCAACCCCTCTGTTATAAAGAACAAAAGTCACACTTCCCACCATCAAATCCCAGGGCTACCGCTACAAGGAAAGAGTTTTGCAAATCCGGGACGGTTTCATCCGGCCCACACCCACAGCAGGGCGTCTCAGTCAGGTTGCCCCATCATTCCGGGAACAAGCCTGGCACACACCTGACTCAGGGGCTCGGAGCAGCAGAGAAATGGGCTGGTTCCGAGACAGCCATCTGAAAATATCGTTGCACTCCAGACCAGGGACTGGTTTGCTACTGGCCGGCCTCAGCGTCCTGGCATTGCCTGGCTGGCACTGAACGGGACAGAATGGCTATGCAGCGCCTGCCTGCGGCCGTGACTGCTCCCGGACTGGCTGGGGGGATGCGCCCTGGGCTTTTCCTGGGCGTGGAGATGGTGGACTAAAACAATGACTAAATCTATAAATTACACCCATTTGGTTAGTAGGTGGACAGGAAGTGTTTTCCTCTGGGATGGCCACCAGGCAGCTATTTCTGTGCCATCCCTGGATTTTGAAGGTAGCTCTCGGCATACAGAAGCTGTAACTAATGACACACGATGGGCTGTGGACGACAGCTTCCGGAGCATCTCACTGAGTCATACAGAACTGGTTTACACGACGAAAGATGTGCTACAAAATTACATGGTACTGGGAGTTTTGAAACCTGCACAAGGTGGGACGTACATCGTCATTAAAACGCAGTGTTGTGTCTACACTCCTGATAATGAGCCGAAGTCTCCCTTGCTTTCCGAGTCCCACGTGAGCAGATATGCATCTTGTCAAACCCTGAACTTTCTCTTTCCCAATGGTTATCGTCATGGTTTGCATCTTGGGGGATATGGGGACAACAGTTAGTCTTTATCCTTTGCGTTATACTTGTTATAGGTATCCTAGCCTGCTGCTACCAGTTGCTACGGTCTTTGACTGAAAGTTGAACAAAATTAATGTAACCTGCCATCCAGAGTACCCTCTCTAAGGCTCAGGGAACGGGGTAGAAGAGGTGGGGGCACGAGATTGTGAGGGCCAGTTAGAGAGGTGGAATGTGTGGATGGAGCGAAGTCTGTCTTGAAACTAATCCACCTTCTTGACTCCTGGGTAGAGTTGGAACCCTGCCTGCCTTCCCCCAGTCTGTGAATGTACATGACCGCAGTCTGTGAATGCATGGGAGAGCTCTGTGCTTTGCTTCTGGAGGGAAGGCTCCCTCGACATTATCTGACTCTTAACCAGCTCTGGTGCCAAAGCTTCTCAGCACCTAGTGGTCCCCCAGGCTTCCTTAAATTATATACACATTCCTTTCCCAGCAAGTAGACTCAGTGTTTTTAGGTATAAAACACCGAGTCCGGGGGGTAGAAGGTGCAGAGGGACATCCATGTCATCTTGCTGCTGCCCAAGATGCGCCTTGTATGTAAATTCCCTTAATAAACTCTTAATGTGATGACGGAGTGGTCAGCCATTTCCTGCAGTCTCTCGGCCCCAGGAACTGCTGCCTAGCAGCTGAGATAGGCAGCCTGGGCTGGCACGGGGGGCTCTGTTTCACAGGTCCTCGGGGACCTACGTGTTCCAGCCTTGCTACTCAGCCATCCACAGGACATGGCTCATCCGCATGGTCCTCAATTGACCTTGGAGCCTTCTCTGCGTAACTGGAGGAGAGGCCCGCACACCGGCAGTTAAGACCATCCCTGTGCACAGCTGCCTGTGTGCAGCAGGTTCAGGACGGCGTCTGCACTCTTCATCGTCTTGCTGTAAATATCCCACTTGCCCGTTGCCATCTGGCCCTTGACAGGGGAAGTTTGCTGACCCCGGAGGTTGAGCACAGCTTGACTTCTTTCGCCTAATAATTAATGGATTCAAGCTACCCAATTGTTTACCCCAGGGCTCCCAAGTTTGCCAAGTTAGGCTGGGGTATATTTTTATCTGCAGTATTTCCAGTTCCTAATTTCTTCCTCCAGGAATACTTGATACCACTTAACATTTGCTGATGTTTCTCATAGCTAATGTCATTATTGGTGAGGTTAAAAGCCACCCTCAGGGGTTTTCTTTCCTGAAGGAGATGCTTCCTTATGTCAAAAATGTGTTCAGTCCATGGGTACCAGCCCATGAAGAGGGTCCGCTACGCCCAGCACTGAGACGCCCTATGGAGTCCCTGCTAGTGACTCAGGTCTGGCTGTGCACAGCCCGAACTCCCAGATTGGGAAGTGGGGTCTCCTGCAGTGAAATGGTATCACTGTCCGAGGGTAGGGCGGGGAGCTGCTGTCTCTTCAGGAGTATTTTTAACTGGGACTTTGTGAGCCTGAAAGAATCATCTCCATATTTTCCCTCCAACGTTGTTTCCCATGTTGTTGCCGTACGATTCCCTAAAAACTCAGCGGCTTAAAACAGCACCATTGATTATCTTACAGCTACACAAGCCAGAAGTCCGACATCACTTTCCCTGGGCGCATGTCAAGGTGCTCTCAGGGCTGCTTTCCTTCTGGAGGCCCAGCGGGGAATCCTCGACTCTCCAGCTCCTAGAGGCTGCCCGTGTTCCATGGCCGTGGGCCCCTTTCATCCTCAAGGCCCGCAATAGTATCCCTCCGACCTGTGACTCTGTTATCACATCTCCTGCTTCCCTCCTATGGAAACTGGCCCACCCACCTGAATAACCCGGGATAACCTCCCCAAATCGAGGTGCTTAGTTTAATCACGTTTGCAAAGTCCCTTTTGCCGTATAAGGAAACACTCTCCGGTCCTGTGGATTAAGACAAGGACATCTTTGAGGGTCTGTTATTCTGCCAGTCACAGTGAGGGCGCCAGGTAGTGGGTCTGCTGGTGGGGGTCAAATGGAGTGGTATTAATTGGAGGAGCTATAACCATTACCATCTCTCCTCAGGTCCAGAAAAAATACTCAGACCAACCTTGGCCCAGGGTTTCCTTACAGCTTGTCCTTTCTAATAGCTCTAAACCGGGTGTTTGAGTGCCATTTATGACTTAGCCCGTGTTCTCACAGGACCCGGAAGGATTTACTTACACTTGCAGTTTCACCATCTCTGAAGATCTGTAGTTCTCTAGATAAACTCATGGAGCGCCCCCAATCCCTCCCCTATCCCTACCCCTGGTCTGTTCAGCATGCCATAGAGAGCCCTGAAGAGTGGCCCGGAGGACAGAGATGTTTAATTAGCCACCTACCTTGTGACATCCTCCCCATTTTAAACCCCATTCCACAAGCTTGCTCTCACTGTGGCTTGTCATCCAGAGTTAAAACCCATTCCCCTACTGGTGGACTGCTGGAAATCAGGGCACGCCGTGCTTTCCAAGCTAGATCCTCCTCAGGCCCAGAACAGTGTCATGGTCCCCAGGGCTGCCTCCTGGCCCTGTAGTGGGAGGGCAAAGTGTCACAGGAAAGAGGGCTGTGGAGCCTTCCTCGCTCATCCTCCATGCAGAGTCCCGCCTTTTTCCTTTGCCCTGCTTTTGTTTCCGCGCCCTCCTTCTGGCGTTGGAGCCAGTCCTTCTACCCCATCAGCTCATGGTAACCAGTGCGGGTTCTGTACTTGCGATCTAGAGGAAATTTTGTACTTGCAATCGATAAGGCCACAGGGTGTGAGTGGGGACTCAAAGCTCCTGCAGCTGGCACCTCTGCCACGGGAGCTGCTGCGGTCCTGGTAGGGAACCTGCCCATTAGGGAGCGCTGGGGGCAGAGAGAAGATTTGCCTTTGAGCCATGTTTGAAGTGTTACCTAAGATTCCTGTTAGTGTTGTATCTGAATTAGACTGTGTTCTACTGGCTTTAAGAGTGATCCAAAAACTCCTTGGGTTTTTGAGATATGGGATGCATTTCTCCCACTGAATCCATTCAGAGGGGTGGTGGGAAACAAACTGAAATTGGGTTTTGATGACATGCCACATGCTGGGCTTGTCTTGTACGACATACCCAATGCATACCGTGCCCCGCATACCCCATCATTTCCTCTATGAGGGCTCGGTGTAAATGCGCTTCAAGTGATTAACAAGAAAGAGTTCATCTACCTGCAGATTCTAAGTATTCTCTCACATGCTATTTCAATGAGCACTCTTTTCAAATTTCCCCAATTTTTAAAAAGATTTTATTTATTTATTTTAGACAGATGGGAAGGGAGGGAGAAGGAGAGGGAGAGAAATATCGATGTGCAAGAGATACATCAATTGGTTGCCTCTCCCACCTGGGGACTTGGCCTGCAGCCCAGGCATGTGCCCTGACAGGGAATTGAACCTGTGATCTTTTGGTTCACAGGCTGTTACCCAATCCACTGAGCCACTCCACCCAGGGCTAAAAATTTCCCCAAGTGGGAAATGTATTGGGAAGCTAGTTCAAGTGCCCTTCCCTTCCGAATAGCAGCACCCATTCCAGGCCACTTGATTACTTTAATGGGGGCAAAAAGACATTTGGAAATGGAACGATTTCCTCCTTGGGAGACAATTGGCCAGTGTGGGGGCACCGGCCATCTGCGTCCAGTACAGAGGCAGCTTTCTTCTGAGAGGAATGCTGAGCAGACGGATGCTCTGACCCTGGCTGTTCCAGTCCCTGTTAGGGTCCTCTGTCCAGGGCACTGTGATGGGACCTGCAGGTCAGCCCTGTCCTGTGGCCACTGACTGGAGCCAAGGCCCCCGCGGCAGCTTTTTATCTTAAGACCAGGGCCAGGCATTACTTCCCTCTGCCCTCCTCAGTCTGGATCACTGGAGAAGAAGCAGGAGGATCTCTGAATATATATGGCTGTTTGAAGGACCGGCAGAAAGAAGCAGGACCAGTCATCTCTCACTCTGTAAGCACGGCTGGGTGCTCTACACACTCGTGTACTTTCATTGAATGCGCTCAGCAGCCTCGTGGAGGGGGTCGCCATCGCTGCTTTGTAAGGAGCCTGAAGTTCTGTATTGTCAGGGACCCACCAGGAGGCAGGTGGCGTACCCAGGAGCTTTAATTGAAGTGAGTTTAGGAAATGAAATATTTATGAAGGTCTAAACAGAGTTAAGAAAACTAACAAAAGATGACGAAGCTTTGAGGGATTAGCAACAGCTGGAAGCTGTTACCATCCCTAGAGAGGAAAGGAAAGAGAAGGGCGAGAGTTCCCCAGAAAGCCAGAGACCTGGAGCCAGGTAGGGAGGGGGAGGGGGGGAGGGGGAGGTGGGGCATTGATTACTGCTGCTCTTACCCGCTGGTCTCCCACCAGTGCTTTCTGTAGGTCAAAGCCAACTGATAGCCAGAGGGCAGGGGCACCTGGGTGATGCAGTCTTCATGGGTCAGCCCACAAGGGACATAGGGGGGACTAGCCAGCATGTGTTCTGAGATCAAATAATTTGACCAGCAGTCTTGAGCTCAAATTTAAACTTTGGTCTTCCTGAATCCAGAGCATCACTCCCATTGTCTACAGGATCAGGAATAGCGCTGGAAACTGGAAGCAAAGATTGACAAGAAAATTAAATTCCAGCTCATAGACCAACCACATCCAAAGTGCAGTCCAAAGAACACTAGACTTTTGTTGCCAAAAAATTTGACAGAAGCTTTACTTTATACCCTCCAGCTGGAGCTCCAAAAGTGTGTTTTTGTAAATGAAAGACTATGAGGTAATTAAACCCAACTAATTCTCACTCTTTTCTCCAACTTAATTGACCATGAAAACTTTTTTGTTCATCTAACACCAATCACAGCACATAGATTTGTATTCTCAGAAACACACCTGGGAAAGTACTGCCGCAAGCAAGGCAGGGGGTCAGTGCAGGCAATGTAGCTGTGGAGTGGAGCGGAGATTTGACGATGGCCGTGTGAGAGAGCGCAGACCGAACGGGGGACTCCTCCAGCAGTCCAGGTGGGAGATGAGAAGGGCTGGAACCTGGAAGCTGCCCCGGGAGGGAGAGGTGAACTCCTCGTTCTTGATCGGGGTGAATGGCGGCATCGCTCACCAGGAGGAGGAACCAGACACAGGCTGTGAGATTGTGGGCCAGTTCTGCACACACTGGCGTACGGTGCTTTGAGATAAACGGATGTTTTAGTTCGAAGCTGCGGCCGCAAGGTTACTCAAGGCACACGTTTGAAAGCCACGAACATATGGGCGACCCCTGAAGCCCGGGGAGTGGAAGGCATCCCCCAGGTTGCGAAAATAGAGCAGAGGACCTGACTTGGCTTCAGCACATGAGGGAACATCTTGAAATTACTTAAAAAACAGCGTGTCCATGAATATAGCCTTTTTTTTTTTTTTTTTTTTTTTTATGGAAGAGTGTCCCATGGCTTTTAGCAAATTTTCAACAGTGTCCTTAAAAAAAAGTATAAGAACCATGTTGTAGACTGAGAAGGGAAAAGGATCAAGGGCGGAGTCACTGAAGGAGTCTGACACATTTTGGCCAGACTGGTGGGAGCAATCTAGGGTGCCAGGGCCATGGGATCCACGGCAGCAGGAAAGACCAACAATTTCCAATGAGCCAAGAGGTCCATGAAAATTAGGTCTAGAGACTGTCCTCTGGATTCGGCAATGAGGTGGTTATTGGTGGACTTAGCCGGAGAAGAGTCAGTAGGGTGCTGGATGGGTGGGATAGTGAATGACTCCGGAGGAGGCAGAGGGCGTGAGAAGAGGCCCATCCTCGAGGTGCTTGTGGTACAGGCAGGACTCAGATTAAGTGCTGGACTGGTTTGTGATTGACACCAGTAAGAGCAGTTTTTAGGCCCGCCCCTGGAGACACTTATAAAGGAAAAGTGGACCCCACATGCTGAGAGATAAAACAGTTTCTCTGCGTGGATAGCAAATACCACTCATGAAACTCATCGACACCACACACATGCAAAGGCAGCAAGTGGAAGTAGGGAGACTAGGTCACGGTCAAAATAAGTGTTGATGGTCGGAGTCATGAGGACCTGCTTTTGACCTGAGCAGCTGGGTGAATGGTGGTACTTTCCACAGAGTTGGTGCTGACCGGGGAAAGAGCAGGTAAGGAGTAGAAAACGTAAGTTCCATCCTGGATATCTTTTGTTAAGAAAACTCAACTGAGTTTATTTTTCTCCAGCTTTAATGAGAGATAATTGACATATAACCTTTAAGGTGTACAATGTGATTACCACCACGAGGTTAGTTAACATCCATCCCTCACCTTTTGTGTGTGGTGAGAATTTTTAAGATATACTCTCTTAGCAACTCACAAGTACACAACACGGCATTGTTTACTATACTCACCATACTGCACCTTGGATCCCCAGAACTTTTTCATTTTGTAACTGGAAGTTTTTACTGTTTAACCCCCTTTCCCCATTTGCCACTCTCTCTACTCTTAGCTAGCGCCATTCCACTCTGTTTCTCTGAGTTTGTTGTTTTTTTTTTCTTTTAAGATTCCACATATGAGTGAGATAATACAGTATGTGTCTCTCTCTGTCTGAATTATTTTACTTAGCATAATGCCCTCAGATTTCATCTATGTGGTGGCGAATGGCAGGACTTCCTTCTGTCTGTAGCCAAGTAGTGCTCCATTCGTGCAGGTGCCAGGCTTCTGTGTCCGTCCGTCTGTTGAGGGCCACTTGATTTGTTTTCCTGTCTTGACTGCTGTGACCACGGAGGTGCGTGTATCTCTTCAGGATAGTGATTTTGTTTTCTCAGGCTAAATACCCCGAAGCGAGGTTGCTGGATCACATGCTGGTTCTGTTTTTGGTTTTTTGAGGAATGCCCACACTGTTCTCCACGGTGACCGCACCGGTTTCCACGCCCGTGAACGCTGTAGAAGGCTTCCCTTTTCCTTACGGCGTCACCAGCTCTTATTTAAGGTCTTTTTGATGACAGCCGTTCTAACCTTGGTGAAGTGGTATCTCGTGGTTTCGGTTTGCATTTCCCTGATGATTAGTGATGTTGAGCACCTTTTCTTACCCCTGTTGGCCATTTGTATGTCTTTTTTGGAAAGATGTCTATTTCGATCCTTTGCCCATTTTAAAATCGGATTGTTATTATTGTTGTCGGTGTTTTGCTATTGAGTTGTATGGGTTCCTTATCTATTCCAGATATTAATTCTTTATCAGGTATGTGATTTGCAAATATTTTCTTCCATTCCATAGGTGGCCCTTTCATTTTGTTGATGGTGTCTTTCGCTGTGTGGAGCTCTTTAATCTAGCCCCACTTCTGTATTTTTGCTTTAATTACTTGCTTAGATAACCCAAATCATGTTGAGTTTCAGGGTCCTCTTAGATGCCCAGTGGGGGTGTCAAGGTGAACACAGAATCTGGAGTTAAAGAGAGAGTGAGACTGGAGACAGGATTTCAGTTGTCACACTTGGATGGCATTTGAGCTATGGGCCCGGATGAAATCACCTTGGTAACGAGGAGACGTGCCGGAGGCGTCCAAAGACTGAGGTCTTGGCACTCCTGCGTCCAGAAGTTTGGAAGGAGGAGGGCGAGCCTAGCACTCGGCCAAACCCCATTCAAAGTGATCTTCTGTCCCCAGGAGGAGCATTCGGGGACAAGTTGCTTTCTGGTTACCGTCCTCGTGAACTCTGCATTCGTCATCACTGTAATAGCCGCTGGGGTAGCAGTCATCTTAGCAGTATTGCCTGTTCTGTGTTTATTGGCAACCCCAATTTGCTTGTGATTAGGTTGAAGCCTAGAGAAATAAAGCAACTTACCCAAGGTCAAAGATAATAGGAGCTTATTTAAGTTTTAAAGCCCATGCCCATCAAGGGCATATGGCCATGCTGGTAGCACCCATACGACTGCAATGGCACCATTCTATAAAACTACAATGTAAATGGCGCCCCCTGGAGTTGTGCAGTGCACAATATGCACAACCATATGGGGCAGCCTGCGCCTTTTTTTTTTTTTTTAATATTTTTTTAATTGATTCTAGAGAGAGGGAAAGGTGGGGAGAAAGAGAGGGAGAGAAACACTGATGTGAGAGAGAAACATCAATCAGTTGCCTCTTGCATGTGCCCCCAACTAGGGACTGAGCCTGCAATCCAGGCATGTGCCCTGACTGGGAATTGAACCTGCCACCTTCCAGTTTGCAGGAGGACACCCAACCAATTTAGCCACACTGGCCAGGGCAGCCCACGCCCTTTCTTACTGTGCTTTGCTGCCTTGGCATCTTCCCTACAACGTTCTGTTGATTTGAACATAAATATCCAAGTCCTTCCAAAGCTTCCTGATGAAAAGGTTTTATCATGGTGATTATTGGTTTGAGCTTTGGAGTAAAACCAAAATCTGTTCCAAGGCTCAGCCTTTTACTAATTGTAAGCGCTTGGAGCTTCAGTTGCTTTGACCGTGAAGTAAAGTAAGAGCAGCTGTCTCAAAGGGACATGGGAGCGTTCAAAGAAAGAAGGCCTGAAGAAAACTTAGCGTACTTTACCCAATACTTTGAGACTGGTAAGAACTCTTTTTCGTTTTCAACTGCAACTTCCTCAGCCTAGACCTTGGTTTGCAGGAGAGCGTGAAGATTCTACGGAAAGGACGGCAATCAGATTTGGTTCAAATCCGCCAGCAAATCAATGAAAAGGTACCGGGGATCAGGAATCAGTGTGCAGAACAAGATGCACAGCTCAGCAAGTGTGGAAAACAGTTCAGGTGACTTTGTTTGGGTCTGTTACTTTTCCTGTTCAGAAAAATGCTTCGCGTTTTATTTCAAGTTTAAGAAAAAGTCATTTGTCATGAATTTGGTTTTGTTTCTCTTCAGTCTGCGCATATACGGAATTCCAGGGTTGTGTGAAAAGGAAACTTTTGAAAACCTCTGAAATCTAGGATATTGGCCCTGTCATCCCTCTGCCGGGCAGGGAATTGGGAACTAAAGGCAGGCGGCCCAAGAGAGGGAAATCTATTTACAACCTGGTTACAGTGTGTCCTGTTTTCTCCCTTCTGTGCTTGGCTGAGCATGTAACAACGATTCTCCTGCACATCTGAAAAGAAAATGAGGTTCTGGCTACATTGTTTATGAGGACCTGATGCTGTATATTTGTATTTTATTTTTATCAAAGACACATAATGTTTTCTAGGTTTGTTTGGTCTTTTTTCCCCTCTTCTCTATTCTTTAGGGAAATGAGAGGAAAAAGGATAGTCTTGAAAAGGGGGAGGCGCTGGCCAAGAGCCCAGAATTGTCCTTCTGGCCTCCAAAGAAAATGTGAAGATGGCTTGAGTTTTAGATGATGTCGGGGGGAAACAACTGTGCTCTGGAGTCTGACGTCAGAGGCCTCTGTGGCCCCCGCCCCCACCTCAGTGACTGGGCAATACCTTGATTTTAGGGAAAGGGACTTTGGAATACTTAGTCGATTCACTTGTTTTTCAAGACTTCAGGGTGGTGTAATGGGTAGAGAAGGGTCATCCTTCTTCTGCCACTTCCACACACACCTCATTTCACAGGAAGAGGGACAAAGGGGACTTCTTTGGCCACCTTCCAGAATGTGCAAGTGAATCCTTCCAAGAGAGGGAATGGCCAGTCTTTCTTATTAGTATTATGGAAAATTTTTACTGTGGACCCATGTAGAGAGAACTGCCCAGTAAGCGCCCACATAACCATCACGCAGCGTAACAGTGACCCTTTTATAACCCATCTGTTTTCCTCTGTACCCACCATTCTCCCACACTAGGTTGTTTTGAAGTAAATCTCAGACATGAAATCATTTCTTCCCCATAAATATGTATGAATCTTTAAAATATAAGAACTATTTTTAGGCATAGCCAGAACCATTCTTACCCTTTAAAAAAATTAACAGTCCTTCATATCATTGTATATCTAGTGAGCTTTCCAGTTCCCTGGCCGCCTCCTAATTGTTTACTATTTTTAGCTAGAATTTATTGGGGTGCCAATAAAACCTATGTATTGTACAATTGATATGTTTAAGTCTATTTTAATGTAATAGTCACTCCTTTTTTTTTCTTTTTCTTTGCAGTTTATTCATTGGCCAAACTTACAGGTTTTTCAAAACAGTCTCTGTTTTGCCAATTTTATCTTTTTCTGAGCCCTGTACATCCTATAAACTTGTAGTTAGATCTAGAGACTCTGGTTCCAATTTGAGCTGGTTTAGGAAAGAAAATCTTATAGATGATGGTGTGTATTTCCATCAGGAGGTGCATAGTGCCTGGCTGTCTCTTTCTTGTGTGTGTTACTAGCAGCGCACAGATCTATTAAGAAATGTAATTTGGTGGTAGTCAAATTGTATGATTTCTTTCTTATGTATTTAACTGGAACACTCTATAAAGATAGACTTATCTACTACTTGGCTGAAATACAGATTACCTAGGAAGGAGGCTAAGTACTTGACTCTTTTCTTGATTTCCCAGTGTTCAACATAGAAGTTGATTCCCCAGTATCCTCCAAACAGTAGCAGTGCATTTTACTGACCAGTGAAAATTTAAATGGATCATAATAAATTGAGGGATTTTTAATGCATTTGATGGTTTCAAATATTGCATGATTATTTTTATTGATGTTCAAATTGCTCCATCGTTGACTAGTGGGATTCCTCTTTTTAAAATTTATTTTTCAATCACAGTTGACATTCAGTGTTTTATCAGGTTCAGGTATACAGCATAGTGGTTGGATATTTACATAACGTACGAAGTGATGGGGGATCCTTTTTAAGTTAGTTCCTGGGTCCCTCTGACACACCCTAGTGGTCTCTGATGGGCTCCTTGCTTTCTACATGGCAGCACAATTCAGCTCGCCTTGTAATTTTCTGCCCCAGATTTGGAAGCAACCATTTCTCCAAGGAACCCCAGTTCCTTTTGGTGGAAACAGGATTTAGCGATCACAACCAGAGTACTACGTGCTCATTCTACTGGATTGGTTATTTGCCTCTATGGACAGAACTAGAAAATAAGTTTTATTAAAAATAAAATATTATCATGAGTTTACTGATACTGCCATTTCAAATTCAGGACTCTAGGGTTTTTCCTTAACTTCAACAGTATGTATTTCCTTTCTCCACTCTTAATTATTTTCTCTCACACTGATCAACACTATTTTTAAAGCCGTAAAGAGAGATTCCTAAGTCTTTTGGGAACAGAACCCAACGCTGCTGCCTCCAGCACAAGGACCTGTGGACGAAAAAGGGTTTCACCAGAAAGTAACCTCCAGGATGATCTGATCATAAATTTCTCACCAAGGAGGACCTGGTCTGTCGTCCCACACCAGGCATGTAACTTCTTTAGTAAAAGGCTTATCTTTGCCTTTTGGACACCCTGTCCATTGTTTCTGTGCATCTAGGTTAACACACCTTTAAGATTCCTTTTCTCAGACCCCTCAGAAGCAAAACCACCCTCAGGAGACACATAACCTTGTAAACTACCGAGTAATCCACTCCCCATTTTGCTTTCTCCCACCTTCATGTGATCTTCCTTATATCTCCTCCTTAACTCCAAGTGCATCAAAGAAACTGCAAACTGTCATTCTAGAAAACATCCTTCTTGGTCTGTTGCAATCCTGCTTCTAGGCATATCCTGTGTTTTGCTCAAATAAATTTTTATGAAAATTCTTTACAGATTTGCATGTTTTTATGGTGACATTTACTTGTTGCTCAAGGCAAAAATAATCCTTTCACTCAGGAGGGTCTGGGGTATGACTTACCTGCCAGGTCCCACCCAGTTAGGAATTATGATCAAGTCACCCTGTGAGGTTACCATATTTTGCTGTGTATAATGCACACCTTTTTGCCCAAATTTTTGAGGGGAAAATAAGAATGTGCATTATACATGGGTAGTACTAATGATGTGTAAATATCGTAAATTTGTTACCGGTACATAACATTTCTTGTACCTTGTATTTGTTCTTGTGCTTTGTAATTATTTGTTACATAAAATTTATTGTACCATAATATGTTAAAAAATAAATGCTTGAATTCCTTTATAATACAAAAACCAAGTATTTGAATATAAATAAATAAATAAACAAACAATTGAATTTAAAAATTAAAATGAAAGGTTTTTTTCCTGAAAGTTTGGGCCAAAAATGTAGGTGCACATTATACATGGCAAAACATGGTACTTTCCCTGGATCACTGATGTGGGCAGGGGCAGGGCAACTTAAAGTTTTTAAATTGGAATTAAAATGACTGTGTTTGGGGGTTCCACTCTAGGTTTTCTTTCAGAGAAGTACAACTGTCAGGAATTTTTAGCCTTATGTCTTCTGATTATCCCAAAGGACTGACTGGAAAACCACTCTCATTCTTTCAACCAGTTTCCAGGAACAGGCAGGTTAGCCTTCGAGGGACCAGCTGGCTTCCAGAGGAGCAAGGCTGAGTGACCAGACTTGGCATTTGCAGGGGTTCGAGGTTTGACTGAAGGTCACCCCTCTCCTTACCTGAGGAGCCAACCGCGGAGTTATGAGGGTCTGAAACCACTTGGGGATGTTGGAAGTTAGTAATCTGAGGTTTGAGGACAGATGCTAGGATCCTGCTTGGGACGAATATGCAGGAGAGCACATCAGAAGAGTTAAGGGAAAGAATGTTCCCAGCTCTAACAAGCCCAAAACAACTTGGGTTTACGGTTTCTAACAGGGCTTATCATCTTGTTGACTTTTGAGAAGTATGACGGTATCTATTTCATACAAAATTGTCTGGGTGCCACTTTATCCTGGGGGAGAACCTAAGAAACAGAAATCGCCCAAGGTTTTGTTTTAACTGCAGCAGCTTCTGATGAGGGGAGGTGCGTCTCAGCTATCGGTGAATCAGAGCGTTTCAGAGTGGCAGGGCTGGGAAGTCCCGGAGTCATCTAATCCGAGTTTTCCAAGTCCTCGAAGAGAAGGACCTAGAGCCTTTGTTTTAAAACAAACAAATGAGCAAACAAGTATATAAGCAAGCAAGCAAGCAAACAAACAAAAACAACCTAGATCCATTTAGTCATAACTTCAAGGGAGTGTTTAGCATCTTCAATATTTAACCACTACCCCCAATGATTCTTATCTTTGAGGAAGTTTTGGAAACACTGTAATCAACACTCTCATTTTTCAGATTTGGAGATTGAGATGCATGTAGGGAAAGTGATTTGTCCAAGTTCCCCAGCTGGAGGACAACAGTTAATATTCCCCAGTGACACACACCACACAGTTACTACCTATGAACCCACCCACATACGGATGACTGTAGGGGGTTTCTTTAACATGTTGGTTATATAGTTGCCCGATGGGTTCATAGACAAAGAAGGCCGTGTAAATAAATAGTATGGATCTCTTGTGACTTATTCTATGGTAAGGAAGAACTTTTTAATTTATTGTACTTTTGTTTAACTTTATAATCTCAGGTTTTTTATCATAGCAAAACGTGTTTTCAGAACTTAGCTTTATTGGGAAACACGAGACTTTGAAATGCAAACACACCTCGCACAAAGAGTCTTTGTTTAAAGAAAAACTGACATTTAAAGATGAAAGCACAATACAACAATTATTTCCCTTATTTTGGACATTGGCCAGAGTTTATTCACCTCTGTGTATACATTATATTAGATTGCTGTGTCATGAAGAATATCGTTCTGGAGATTAACAGCTGCGCTGCCAACAAAGAACTTCCTGATCAAAGTTTGGGAAATGCTGCATTAAGCTACCCTGTCTTGGAAATACAGGAAGCGCCGTAGCCTACGGCTGCTGGGCCCGAAGGCAGAGTAAGAAGAGACGGCCTAGACCAGGGCACAGCAGGACTCCCTTCTGTGGAAGCAGGTTGACTCCTGAAGGCTGATGGCCCCTCCCCAATTCTAGGGATGGGAAGGGCAGCAAGCCCAGCTCCTCCTGGTTCCCTGTTTTGAGGCCCAAACTTCAGGCACACCTCTATGAACAATGCATCAAGGAGCTCTGCCTTCTCACTCTTCTGGATGAAAAAGGGTCCTGTAGAAAGTAACCTCACATGGTGATCTGATCATATATTTCTAACTGAGCAGATGATTATGGGTAGTCACATGACTTTCTTCATGAAAGATTTATCTTTGCTTTAAACAGGCTCCATCCATTGTTTCTGTGCACCTAGGGTAACATACCCTTGAAATAAATTTAACTAACCTTAAGAGAGCACATAATTTTATTACATATTTTGTTGTGTATAATATGCAATATTTTCCCCAAATTTTTGAGGGAAAATAAGGATGCTCATTATACATGGGTAGTATTATTACACGCCATGGGGATAATAATGAATATAATAATCCCATGTACAATGTGCACAAAACTGTGGGTGCACATTATACATGGCAAAATACAGTAATTACCCTGTAATCTAATCCCTGCCTTAGTTTCTCCCATCTTCATGTAATCTCCCTTACGTTGCCTCCTTAATTTGAAGTGCATAAAAGAAACTGCAAGACTATCATATCACTCTCCGGAGTATTTCAGATCATGCTACTGGGCAATTGTCTTCAGCTTTGGTTCAGAAAAACTCTTATAAAAATTCTCTACAGGTTTTGATATTTCTTACATTGACACTCATAACCTTATTTTGCAATCTCTACTTTTTTGTGGGTTCTGCTACTAAAACCTACTACCTCTGTGTTCTTCCCAATTTTCGGGAAAATACATTAAGCCAATGGTTGCAGTTTTAGAGTTTTTTAATTTTAATTTTTCCATAATTCCTTCTTAAAGTTTGAACCTTCTACTCTTTGTGTCTATTGAGAATAGTATAAAGTGATGCATGATTTTGCACACAGTGGTGTCAAAGGTTATTTTCATTTGAAGAGATCATAGTAGTTAATGGTCATGCACTAACCCTGTAGTGCTTAACCCCATCAGGACCCGTGGATTAAACATTCTGTTACTCGACTTCTTGGGGGCCAACAACAAAATCGGTCACTCAGGCAGTGGTCATGCAGCGTTGCACCAGCTGTCCTGAAGACCTTGTTCAGCAGGTCATCCCATACTCATCCTATGAGAAACCACTCTGTAAATGTAGCTGTGAGTTCAATGTCAGGAACAAGTGTGTCTTTTGAAGGACTGAAAACTGTCTGGAAATTGTAGATATTTACTGTTTTGTTGATGAATAAATGTGAAAGAGAGTGACAAATTTAGGGTGCTGGAAGGGAAAACATGGCTTGGTTTTTAAAATCAGATACAATCTGACATGTGTTTTTCATTTTGCCTTGGTTGCTGGGAAGCTTAGATATAAATGAATGCTTGAAACTATAACTATTTTATCCTATATTCCAGTCTCAATTATTGGCTTCCTTCCTGGAGGCTTTATTATTTTTATCCTTCTCTTGTACATGCTTTTTTAAAAAATGTTATTTGTTTATTTATTTTAGAGAGAGGGGAAGGGAGGGAGAGAAACTTCGACATGAGAGAGAAACATCAATGGGTGGCTTCTCGCAAGTGCTGCCACGGGGGACCGGACCGGCAACCAGGCATGTGTCCTGACCAGGAATCGACCCAGTGACCTTTCTGTTCATGGGCTGATGCTCAACCAACTGAGCTGTGCTGGCCAGGGCTGTACATGCTTTGCTGTTAACAATAGCTCCAGACTATCTTAAGAGATAGAATACAGTGATATAAGCGATCTGAAATTGGACATACCTGGGAGTGGTGAGTTAAATGGGCTGACTCTTGGGCAAATCACTTATCTGCTGTGTGTTCCTCATGTGTTATGGGGAGTTCTGAGAGGGTTGAATAGGGCAGTGCCTAGAAGGTGCCTAGCAGAGTGCTTGGGACATAGGGAGCACCTGATGTGCTAACCGTACATTGCAACTGTACATAACGACACTAGAAACCAGGCAGAACCGTGCAAATGGTAAACACCGTAAACAAACCCTTCGTGTGTCTATTTTGATAAAATCATTTCTTTATTTTAGAACTACTCCTAATAAAAAAGATAATATTTACATAACGCTAGGTACTTTTTGAGCGCTTTATACATTAACTTATGCAAACATATGTTTCTGATGCGTATTGATAAAAATGTGATCCTTACAACCCTCTGAGGTGTGACTACCATTTTTTTCTGTTTTACAGTTGAGACAATTGAGGAACAGACAAGTCACTGGATTCCCCCAAAGTGCACGGTAGAGTTGAGATTCACCCGCACACACTCCAACTCTGGGTGGTTTAAATGCTTTTAGTCTGTATTTATTTAGCAATCGCTACGTGCTGAGCTTTGCAATAAAGGCATCATTACCTGCAGCATCTCATTCAGTCCTTCCAAACACCACAAGCAGACCCATTACAAAGTGCCATTTGAAAAAAAAAATGGCTCTAATCCAAAGATAAAAAATGAAACCATCCGCAAATGAAAAATATGGTCAAGATTTATACATTACAGGCATGCCTTGTTTTATTGAGCTTTGCTTTATCGCACTATGTTTTTTTTTTACAAATTGAAGGCAGACCTTCCACCAGCAAGAAGATGATACCTCACTCCATTGCGATGCTCGCTCTATAGCGGTGGTCTGAAGCTGAACTCACAATATCCCCGAGGTGCGCCTGTATTTCCTCTCTGGCTGTGGAAACTTTTTATCAGTAGAATTCATGGTTGAAGGATAAAACGCTTTGTGTGAAAAGGGAACAAAGTAATCAACAGAGCCGCAAAACCCTAATACATATTCATCTGTCTGAAATTAAGCCCATAAAGTCTAGCTCGGTGGACTAGCTGGGGTATTTTCTACCCCTCGTTACTAACAGCCCAGATACCTGCTGTGTCTCACACCCAGGCTGAGGCAAAAATACGGCAGCTGCAACAAGGCGTGGGATGATTTGCCCTTCAAGTTCACCCGATGTGAAATTTGGGGCAGCGTGGAATTGTGTACAAACGTATGAGCGAGGCCTAGACTTTCTCTTAAGGGCAAATTCGCATCCACGGCGGGAAGGTGACATCAGGGGAGTCCCAGGGTCCATATCCGCGGGTTGGCGAGTGAAGCCCTTGCCAAGACTGACATCTGCCTCCTGAAGGCGAGAACAGTGGCAAGAAAGGGAACCAGAAAAGGCTCGCTCTGCTCGGGGACTCTTTAGGTTTAAGATGCTCTGATAACAATCCGGCGGATCCTAGTGCTCAGGACAAACTGTTTTGCTAGTATCCACACATCACCGAAAAAGAAGACTCCATTTCTTTTAAGTATAGGCCACTTGAAATTTTTCTAAGACCGCCTCAGGTTTTGAGTTACTCCTCAAAGACAGAGCGATGAAGGCCTTCACGAAGCAGCTCAGGTTGCCGGTAAGCATTTCTCTGTGTCACAGCTGCTGCTACTTGGGTTTTTCAGGAAGCAGACTCCGAGGCAGAAGGTAGAGGGTGGACAGGTATTGAGGACGTCCTAGGGATCAACACCCATAGAAGGAAAGGAAGGGTGCAGAAGTGGACAGAAAGAGATGTGTCACAGGTGTCAGCCTGTCACTGACACTCACTGGGAGCTCCGGGGGTGAACTGGACCGCCGGAGTTGTCCTGCTCTAGGCCAAAGTGCCCAGGTCACATGACATGAGATGCAGGCTGCCCCTGGAAGGGCATGGCCTTGGAAGAGACATCTTCCCTCCCCTAAGGCAACCCCTGAAGTTTGCCCAGACTGCTTCCCACCAGCTGGGCCATGGTGCCCCTCCTGGGAGGGGACCCATGTCCCTCAGGTGCTTATAGGACCATTTTCCCTTGGTTACGCAATTCTTGTTAAGCCTCTGCAAAGGGAACACTGTAGCAGGAGGAGAGAAAAGTTCTATTATCTATTGTCATCAAATCCCTTCAACGTAGTGGTGCCTTTCCAAGACCCAGGAGTTGAGAATCTGTTTCCGAATCTCTCGGCTGGGTTCATAGGGAAATTACCGATAGGTATGTTTTAACTGGAATGAGGGCAAATTGTGCTCTATGAAAAATAGAGAGGGGGAGGAAAGTTGTTACACTTTGTGAGGGGGGAACAATTTGAATGTATTATTAATTGTATTGATAAATTTTACTTTTCAGAACTGGGAGAAAATCAACCAAGCTATATTCATAGGTTGATAGTTATATAAATGACAGATAAGACCAATACAGTGTTTAAAAAAGTAGATTTTAAGGCTTTAAAATTTTTTGTTGTATGGAGATTTTCAAGCATATACAAAAACAGGAAGAATAACATAACAAACTCCCACGTGCCCACAATTCTGACCCCACAATTATCAGTCTGCGTTCCCAGCCACCCTCCTCCCCACATTATATTATTTTAGAGCAAATCCCAGACATTACTGTATTTATTACATTTCATTTATAAACATTTGAGATGTGTGTCTAAAATATAGAGCCAAGCTCTGGCTGGTGTGGCTCAGTGGATTGAGTGCCACCCTGTGAACCAAAGGGTCACTGGTTCAATTCCCAGTCAGGGCACATGCCTGGGTTGCAGGTCAGGTCCCTAGTGGGGAGCACACGTGAGGCAACCACACATCGATGTTTCTCTCCCTCTTTCTCCCTTCCCTTCCCCTCTCTCTAACAATAAATAAATAAAATCTTTAAAAAAATAAAATATAGATCCAAGAACACACAATATCATTAATGCGTATAAAAATGGGCAATTAACTCGTTTTTTAAATTTAAATATTTTAATTTTAAGAAAATTAACTCTTTAATTTTATCGAATATCCATTCAATATTGCTATGAGTTCCTTTCTAGACCTAAAAATACTTTTGACAATTTGTTAGAACAAGTACCCAAATGGCACACATTAAAATTGATATGTATCTTGAGTTTCCTTTAATGTATGGGTTTTTTTGCATCTCTTCTTTAGTTCCTTGCCATTTACCTGTCAAAGAAACTAGATCTTTTCTTTATAGAATGGCCTGAGGTCTGGAGTTTGCTGACTGCATTCCCATGTGCCCTTTGCCATGGTCCGTCTCCTCTTTGTCTGTCACTGGTGAAGAGCTTGGCTGGAGCCGGTTTGATTTTTTCTTGCATGTGGCAAGACTGCATTATATAGATGGTGATCCGTACTTCCATTGTTAGTTTGTAATATCTGGCTGGTTCCTTTTCCTGTCAGTAGCTTTCGATAGTCATTTCTATACAGAGGAATTTATCGGTGGTTGCAAAGTGGTGATTTTTTGACTCTATCATTCCTTCTGACAGTAGCTGAAATACTTCTATAAAGAGAAACTTGTCCTCATCAACAGTTTGCACAATTAATGTATATTTGAATATTTAATTAAGTACATTTCTTTTAGAAATGGTAGGATAAAATTTTGATTCTTTAATTTACCATTTTACAGAGTAATGGGGTGGTTTTCTGCTGTCCTCCAAAGTAACTGGGCAGTCCTAGATAATTGTGTTTTAAAATCATTTTTGAATAGTTTTTATATGGTTATGCCTTCAACTCTACACAATTGGGTGTAAGTGCATCATTTGGTTTTATTTTCTTTCAATTTAGCAAAGTAGACAAAAGCGTGTAGAGGATGCCACCATTAACCTAAGAAAGACATTTGCAGATATATAAGCTGGAAGGATAAATCATAAGAAAAGACGTTACTTAGGGGTGAAGGATGAAACAGCATGGAAGGGAAAAAAGATCAAGGCTATATTTTTACATATTTGACTTTGGACCCATGTTCACATTTTATATAATTATAAACATATTTTAAAAACATAATTAAATTAAATGAAAAGCAATCCCTAAAACTCAAAAGAAGATTTCAAGGCTGATTCAGCCACTTCAGAACTGGGGCGCCCTCAGCAAGTCACCTAATAAGCTTCAATGGTCTCATCTCTAAAACTGGAATAGTTACAGTGACATCCTCGCTGGGTTAACGTGAAGATTAACTATTGCACATAAGATATACTTAGTACAGTGCCCGGCATGACATAGCAGGTGTCCCAAGCACAGAGGTGAGCAGAAGTAGGTTTACAGTTGTTTGAATGGAAAAAGTCATTGCGTTATGGCTATGGCGATAGCTCTATGAACTCAAAGGAAAGTCACTCACAACCGTAAACCTCCTTTTCTTAGCGCTGTATACAGCCTATAGCTTATAGCCCTAAAGCTCGAAACAATGCTTTGGAAACAGGTATGCATTTTATTCAAAGATTCTCCCTGAGGTCCCTCTTAATGCCGAGATCCTCCAAAATATTTTAAGAGTCTTGTGCAGCCTTGAGAAGGAGACTGGTGGTCTCCGTCAGCCACGCGCAGAGAATCCGCTGAGAGCTGTATTCACCACGCCTCGCTCCCTTGAAGAAGAGGCCACGTTCATCGCAGGCAAAGGAGCTTCCCGCCTTCTTGTGCAAAAGGAAGTCTCTGGAACTGCACACACAGACGAGTAGGGCTTTCATCGGTGAGGGGCGTGGGACTGGCTGGGCCAAGGCCCTGAGTCTCAGCCCCATGAAAACGTCCTACTAAACCCAGATTAAATGGGCTTTTAGGCCCAACGCATTAATTTTTTTTACCTAGATCTCAAAATTGCTGTCAGACAGCTGAAAAACCACCATACAAGGGAAGCGGTAGGGGGAGACAAGTTGCAATGAAAAGAATCAATAGCAGTTAAAATACTGTGCATTTTGCAAATGTGTAGAAAACATATGAGCATATAAACACATCGGTAAGGAGTCTCCCAGGACCTCGGAAGGACTGCAAATGAAAGAGACCTTGGAGCTTGACCTTCGTCAGCTTCGTAATAAATCTGCCTCTGCTTTATCAGGAAAGCTCAGTTTTCAGAAGGATTTTCTGAGAAATCCTTTTATAGAACAGAGCTTCATTTCTCAGTTTATTCACCTGTGGGCTGAGGTATTTCCGTGTAGTTTTCTAAAAATACAGAGGCACTTGCATATAATAGCTAAAAACTATGCATGGTGGTTGACGGGGAGAAGAGAAGTGGGAGGAGCATCAGCTGCTTAAAGAATGGCTCTGAAGGTTTAACAGCCACGGCTTGGGCCAGGGCTGAGCAGGGAGGCAGCACTCCAGGGAGGAGATACAGCCCAGGCACTGGTTGGGGAACCACTAGTGACCACAGCTCTCAGTAAGGTCAGCAATGGCAGAAGGAAAGGCTCCTGAACAACCTCTCCTTCCCAGCTGCCACACTAAGCATCTTTATCCCCTGGTCCCTTACCAGGGAGTTATAATTACACTGGATGGGTTGAGCTGGAGAATTCTGGTTATGTTCCCATCATGGCCCTGTTGATACCCCCTCTGTGATCATGCCTGAGGCCCCTAGACAAAGGAAGAACTTGGGTCTATTTCTATCTATCGCTAGATCCTTAATATCTTCTGGGAGAGTGAAGACTCCTCATTCCGAAGACTGCACAGGCCAAGAGTATTACGACCTGGGCCCAAATTTCTGTTTTGCATTTTTATAAATGGCTAAAAGGTTAGCTTACTTTGCATCTGTTAAAATCATAGCAATTTAAATTTCACCTGAGGTTAAAAGTAGCTGCTTTCAAAAGTAGCTGCTTCGTGATTTCAGAATATCAGGAAGTGACAAATGAATTAATTAGAATTACTATTAAAATTAATGA
This sequence comes from Anoura caudifer, assembly GCA_004027475.1. Taxonomy (NCBI): domain Eukaryota; kingdom Metazoa; phylum Chordata; class Mammalia; order Chiroptera; family Phyllostomidae; genus Anoura; species Anoura caudifer. The sequence goes on along the minus strand of PVKU01001825.1, from coordinate 22,481 downwards.
AGCTTTCAGAACTGACCCTGTGAGCTTTATAACAAAATCCTTTTTGTTCGAATTTCAAAAAAGTCATCCAGAAGACGGCTCAGAGTTCCTCAGATGCCCATCTCTGCAACGAACAGCAGGTTTGAAAATGCGCCCCGCCTCTGCACCGGCTTCTTTTGCTTTTCGGGATGGAAAGTTGTTCAGCTTATAAAAAACAAGAAACAAACAAACAAAAAAAACAACCACCACCGTTTCCCTCTATAATTCCCCTCCCTTCCATAGAAACACACGGTGAAAGAATGAGACTGTTGGGTGGACTCTTAATGGCTTCCTGTGGCTGGAGCTCCATTGTGAGACAGAAAGGGCACTCAGAAAGACAAAGTGAGATTGCATCTGCGTTTTCGCAAGGAAGTAATGCAAACCGGTCTGCACATAAGTGAGACTGTGAAACATACAGACGTGTTGTTGTGGGAATGGATCACTTCATAACTACATTTGTATAATTATTTATCCCATACTTGTTTTCCCTCCTATGGTGTAAACTGCACGTAGACAAAGCTAAAATTTTTTTAGTTCACCTCTATGTCCTTAGAATGCTAGCACAAATTAGATGCCAAAAATATAAATTGAATAAACACTATTAAGGTCCCAAAGAGTGATTTTAAAAAACCATATCGAAGGCTCACATTTTAAAAAATCAGTAATTTTTAGGAAAGAATATTCACTAGTTTTTGATGACTTTCATTTTGCAGTAATTTCAAACTTACAGAAAAGTTTCAAAAGTTATATAAAGAACCCTTGGATGCTCTTCATCCAAATTTGCTAATTTTAACATTGGCCACACTTGCTTCTACATAAATAAGGATGGGCAAATGGGGGTTTACAATTGTGAGTATGCAAAACATGGAGTTTATACTTCTACTATTATTCATTAATGTATTGTTTATTTGTATTATAACTGTAAACCTCCTTTGCTCACCCATTTATATCTGAGAGTAAGTTGCAGATCTGCTGCCCCTAAACACTTGAGCTACCCCTAAACACTTGAGTGCATAACTGCTAAGAATAAGGACATTCTCTTACATAACTATCACGCAACTGTCAAAATCAGAAGACTAACATTGACAATATTATTACCTACTCTATAGACATTATTGAACACTTGCTCACTATCCTAATAATATCCTATACAATAGAAAAATAACTTTTAGCGATGCAGTCCAGGATTACACATTGCATTATCATATCTCTTTAATTGACTTCATTCTGGAACAGTTCTTCAGTCTTACTTAGTCTTTCATGATGCTGACATTTTTGAAGAGTATAGGCTAATTTTATATGGTGTTTTTCGGTTTAGGTTCATTTGCTGTTCCTTCATGATTAAACTCAGATTTTACATCTTTGGTAGGATCACAGGATAAGTGACATTGTTTCTTTTGCAAGGCATCATATCAAGAGGCATACTAAGAACCCTGAAACACCAATCCAAAGGAACCTATGCACCCCAATGGTCATAGCAGCACAATCTACAATAGCCAAGTGCTGGAAGCAACCTAAGTGCCCATCAGTAAATGAAGGATCAAAAAACTATGGTACATTTACACAATGGAATTCTATGCAGCAGAAAGAAAGAAGGAGCTCCTACCCTTCGCGACAGCATGGATGGAACTGGAGAGCATCATGCTAAGTGAAACAAGCCAGGTGGTGAAAGACAAATACCGTATGATCGCACCTATTAGTGGAACCTAATCAACAAAACAAACAAGCAAGCAAAATATAACCAGAGACATGGAAATAAAGAACAAACGACAGTAACCAGAGTGGAGGTGGGAGGGGATAGTGGCAGAAAAAGGGGAAGGGTTTTCAGGAACATCTATAAAGGACACATGGACAAAACCAAGGTGGGGGGGTAGGATGAAGGGTGGGAGGTGGGGATGGCTGGGGTGGGGGGCAGTGGTGGAGGGAAGATGGAGACAACAATAAAAGATGCACTTGAACAACAATAAAAAAGTATCAATGTGACTCATAGATATAAAAATGAATGAAAATGTGAGTGTGTATATGTTTGTATGAATGCACAAGCATATGTACATATATTTCTAATCTATCTTTACTAAAGCACATGGAAGAAATAAAATTCATATAGAAATAAAAAAAAGAGGCACAGATGTCAGCATGTTCCGTTACTGGTGGTGCTTGCTTTGACCCCTTGAATAAGAACGGTGTTTGGCAGCCTTCTGCACTGTATGTACGTTTGCTGTTTTCCCCTTCGCAATTCCCTCTTGGAGTTAATAAATGTTTTGTGGGGAGATACTTTGAAGCCATGTAAATACTCAGTTCCTCACCAAGTTTTCACCTACTAGCCTTTAGTTTCCACTGATCGTTCTCGCTTGAATTAATTATTACTACTATACTTGTCAAATAATAATTATCTAACGCCATTGTTCATTCTACATTTTTGCTTGGCATTCTACTAATACAAAACTATTCTCTTTTTCTTGTATTTATTTATATTAGCATCGACTTGAATTACTGTTTTAGTCATTGGGGTCATAATATGTTAATATTATTATTTATTTGATGTGCATATTTTCCCAAATTAAGTTGGTTCCCATGTTCTTTTCACATGTTCCATTATTTTTACGCATTACCTTTCCCTGTAAGGTAACGAGATATTCCAGGGTCAACCTGGACCTTCTCTGCCCAGCCCTGAAATCAGTTATTCTCTCAGAACCCCTGGTTCCTTTAAATGGACAATGCTGCCAAATTTACTTTTAAAATAAAAGAAAAACAAAGCAGAGAACACACAGCTACTCAATAAATGTAATAAATATTTAAAACATACTCTGAGCTATGCTATTGCCAGTTAAACAAAAGAGACACAAAGTTAGATTCATTAAGACCATGTAGTAGAGGTTTGGATATATAAATATATAAATAAAACAGAATAGAGCATCCCAGGTTGGGTAGTTCAGTTGGTTGGAGTGTTGTCTTGATGTGCCAAGGTTGTGGGTTTGATACCCTGTCAGGGCACGTACAAGAATCAACCAATGAGTGCTTAAATAAGGGGAACAACAAATCAATGTTTCTCTCTTTTTCCCTTCCTTTCTTTCTCTAAAGTCAATAAATAAATTTTTAAAGAATGGATTAGAGCTACTATAAATAGATTGTCATGTATAAGACCTCAGAATACGATAAAAGAATCACTACGATGAACTATTCAATTAATGGTGTCCATCATTTTTTAAATATTAAAAGGAGCTCCTTCTCACTGTTCAAAAAATAAGCCCTTCATAAATTAAAGTCTTATTTATAAAAACAAAACAAGCTTATTAGGAGAATGTTTGAGGTGGTGCAAGATTTCCTAATAAGCACAAAGTACGTCCAGGATCGCAGCTGTCATATCTTTTCAGTGCTCTTCACGTTGTGTGCCGGTCCCCCCACCGCTCCTACATTCTTCATTCACTCAGGGCCGCCCTCCCTGATACTGACATTTGACATTTGTACATACACGTGCTTTTGATTTTTTGTATACCAGCTTGATTTTGACATTTATTTGATTTGCTATCTGATTTATATTTTCATATCGGTGGTGTGTCTTCTTCTGTCTCTTTATGTTTAATCATTATCTGTCATTTTGTTGAATCATGACTCCTGCGAGCAAGTTATAGATGGCTTTTTGTTTTTAAAAATCCAACCTTGAATTTTGTCTCTTGATGAGTTTGTTTAATCCATTTATACGTATTATCATTCTTGCTGTATTTGGACTTATTTCTAACATTCCTTTTTTTTGTTTTTGTTAACCATACTTTTCCCTTTACTTTTGAAAAAGTTTTTCTTAACTTCTTGAATTGGTCATTTGTGTCTTTCTAGGAATGTCTTTCAATTCACCTTTGCTTAATTTGCTTTGTTTAATTTACTGACATAAAGTTATTAATAATATTTTATCATAATCTTTTTAATATCTCTAGGATCTAAATTTTAGTAAAGTGTACTTCTTTACTTTGTTTCTTGATCAATATATCCAAAGGTATTAATCCTAGCAAAAAAATTTACTCTTGGTTTTATTCATTTTTCCTATTACTTTGTCTGCTCTTTATTTTATTAATTTATTCTGATTCTTATTATTTCCTTCTTTCTACTGACTTTGGGGTTGATTGGCTTTGATTATTGATTTTTTCCTTTGTAATAAGCATTAAAGAGCTAAATTTCCCTCCAAACCCTGCTTTAGCAGCATGACAATTATTAAGATAGATTATGCTTTCATTTTCATTTGGTTCAAGGTATTTAAAATTTCTCCCTTGTAGGGGTGGGAGGTGGGGATGGCTGGGGTGGGGGGAAGTGGTGGGAGGAAAATGAAGACAACTGTACTTGAACAACAATAGAAACAATTTTTTTCTTCCTTGTGATTTCTTCTTTGACCTGGAGTTATTTGGAAATGTCTTGTTTAATTTCCTAGTATTTGGGAATTTTCTAGGTTTCTTTCAGTTGTTGATTTCATATATATGTGTGTGTGTGTGTGTGTGTGTGTGTGTGTGTGTGTATTCATCAGAAGGCACACTTTGTAAGATTTAGATTCTTTCAAATTTACTGAGACTTGTTTTATGGCCTGGACATAGACTATGGTAGAAAATGTTCTATGTGCACTTAAAAAAATGTGTATTCTGAGGTTGTTAGGCAGAGTCTTCTATATGTGCACTAGCCCAAGCTCTGACAATCTTGAGTTTATGTCTGGTCCCTGGCTCACCCCAACTGGGCCAACAACCTGAGGCTGACAAAGCTGTGGGTTTTCTCCTTCTGCTCTCCCGCAAGGCCTGCTACTATTAGCTGGCGAAGCTGGGGGATTGTGTCCCTCCACTGCACCCTAAGTGCAGAGTCCCCAAACACCCACACCCACGTAGCTTTGGCAGCAGAGCTGCTGGTCTTCACTGCTGGCCCAGGTTGGAAAAGCTGCTGTTTTTGCCTAATGAGCTGGGATGGGCCCGGAGACAGGGTGGTGGCAGCCCCAAGTAAGAAAGCCAAATACTCTTACTACATTACCCAAAGCTTTAAATGTTTTCCACAAATCAGTGTTTCTCAATTTGTTGTCTACTTTTTTTTATTTCCCGTGCCCTGAAATTGTTATTTTTGACAATTTCATCCACTTTCATATTCATATTTACTTTTTCTTTTTTGCAGAGGGAAACTGTCAATCTTTTTACACTATCATTATGTAAAGTCTCTGTTGATTTGATATTTTCCTATCTTTTTTAATCTGGTTTTAAAGTTATAGATTCTATTTTCTATCCTTTTACTACTGACCTTATATTATATACAATGTTTAACATTTATATATATTTTTACATAGTCTAGTTATTCTATTTCATTTGTATCCTCCTTGAACAAAATAAAGATCTTAGCTTGTATTAGCTGTTTATCCTTATTTTTATTATGATTGTTTCGAATTTTAGTTCTGTATCTTTATAACAAAGGTTTTATTTTTTTAATTTATTTTATTTTTATTCATTTTATTTATTTTTTGGAGGGATAGAGAATAACATTTTTACTCACTCTCCAAGAAAGGAGAGGGGCTTAGTGTGGAGAGATACACCAGCAATGGGGGCCCGGGGGTTGAACATTTATTGGGTTAGAATTGGATTAAAAAAGGGTGTGGGGGTTGCTGCTGAGTGGCCCTGAGCGCTGTGACCCAAGGCTGTAGTTTGTTCCAATGTTATCTTCTGCCTGTGGCTGTAGGGAGCCCTTAGTTAGTTCGGTTCTAGCTTCCAGCAATTTCCAGTCCTGGGGACAAGCTCAGAAGAGTTAAATGGCTGTCATGTTTAACAGGGTCGCAGGCCTGCTGGGCAAATGTGCCACAACAGCAATCGGCTCTGGCTTCACGCTTTCCACGAGGTGTGGGAGAGGCGCAGGGCTGCCGGGCGCTCTGCGTGAAGCCAGGGCATATCACTCTCCCAGCACACTGATGTGCTCGCCAGCCACGAAGCTCTCGGTGTCCAGGGTTGGTTGGTTTGTTTTTTAAGATTTTATTTATTGATTTTTAGAGGAAAAGGGAGGGAGAAAGAGAGGGAAAGAAACATTGATGTGAGGGAGATACATCGATTGGTTGCCTCTCGCACCCCAACTGGGGACCCCCTGGCCCACAACCCAGGCATGTGTCCTGACTGGAAAGCAAACTGGGCGACCCTTTGGTTTGCAGGCCAGCACTCAATGCGCTGAGCCACACCAGCCAGGGCAAAACTTTTATTTTTCAAAAAGTTAACAATTATGTAGATTTACTAGGATCTTTTACTATTTTTTTTTAATTTTCCATATCATATTTCTTCCTGTGGTGATATTGGGACTACTCAAAATTCGGTCACTGGGCCAGTAAATATCTTAGCCCAGGACCAGTTAACATGAATTTTCATTTAAACCACTTATTACAGGCGCTGGTCCTGGTCCATCCTCTTTTAGTCTCTTCTGTAAGTCAATGAAAATGACATTGTTATTTCACACAACATGCTGGTCCCTGTCCCTAACTCTTGTGGGGTATTTTTTTTTGTTTCACTTGATTTGGGGCAGGGGCGTGGATATCAGATTTCTAAGCATCTCTACCTATTTCTAGAATCACAGCCCAGCAAGTTCATACTCTGCCTCCACTTCTTGTTCCATTATTATTTATCTGTTCAATACCCTGTGCATGGAAATGTGTGGGGGTTTTTTTTGTAGTGTTTTGCTTTTGAGGGTGGTTATATTTTTATAACTATTTTTTTTACCTTATCTGTCATTTCCTGATTTGAAGCAGAGGAATGAAATCATAGCATCCTCATGTGTTGTCAGGCTTCCTCACCCCCACCGCCCGGCCCAGCCTGATTTAGCAGTTTGGGGAAGGAGCTGGGTGAAGCACTTTCTGAATCAACTGGAGTCAGTAATGATGGTGTTGACGATAGCAAAGCTGTTGGTTTTCCTAGAAGTGGAAGAAATGACTTTATCAAGAGTGTTACTTGACTTTCTAATCTCTGTCTCAGCTCCAGGAAACTCTGTTTTGGGTAATGTGTTAGATAAAACTGTTACAGGATATTAAAAATTGGCCTGTTCTTATCTCATTTTTAGCTGGGGGACCAAGATAATAGATTCCATATTCCAAAGTAATGTGTCAGGGCACCTTGAAGAATTTTCACAGATGATGTAGGAAAATCGGTTTAGCAACACTAAGCTCAGCACACATCTCTAGCCTGTAAACTAGGTTGGAGGTGCCAAGAAAAGTACAATAAGAGATTAGGGGAGGACTTTACTTTCTTGAACCTGTCTAGTTTCGTGCATTAGAATATGAGCTCCACAAAAGCAGGAATTTAAAAAAAAAACTATTTTGCCCTGGCTGGTGTAGCTCAGTGGATTGAGCGCGGGCTTTCGAACCAAAGGATCACGGTTTGATTCCCAGTCAGGGAATATGCCTGGGTTGCAGGCCAGTTCCCAGCAGGGGACGCAGGAGAGGGAACCACACATTGATATCTCTCTCCCTCTCTCTTTCCCTTCCCCTCTAAAGATAAAATAAATAAAATCTTTAAAAATTTTTTTTTAAAAGCAACCTATTCTGTTATGCTTAAGGATGAATGAATGGGCAAATATTTAGGGAAAACTGTTGTGTTATGAGTTTCAGGTGGAAGAAAGAGAATTGCCTCACCCCAAGTCTGGGGGAAAGTACTTCAACAAGGTCACACAGAAAAGTGAACTAGCGTCCTGAGAAATTTAAAAGGCGAGAGCCCAGCTAGCGGCTCACTTGGAGTTTGGAGTAACAAGGTGGGCTCCGCTGGAACGGCCTGCACCCTCGGAGTTCGTTTGTCGGGGAAAGAGATGATTGGTTTCCACCGATCAAATGCAGACTGGACTGGACGTGTAAGAACGAGAGCTGGAGCTGGCTGGTCTCAGACGGGTCCGAGAGGCTGGGGGGGAGGAGGCACTCCAACACGGAAGGGAGCCGCACGGCTTCCAGGGACCAAGGAAGAAATTGTGAGCGACTGTCCAAAGTCTTCCTCGCTCTTAGGGGAAAACACAGCAAGAAGTAGACTCTTTGTCTTGTTTTGCAGAATATTTAATTTTTTCTAAACTTTTTCTAATTTTTAAATATCTAACACAATTATTTTAGAATTTATGATTTTATTCTAAAATAAAAGAAGCTTATTTAAAATATATTTTATTATATTTAAGGTATATTGTTGGCTTTAAACGGAGAGATTAGAAGATTTGCTTTGTCAACCACGACTATATAGCTCACATCCAATCCCCCTGCCCCCCAAAAAGGGGGAAAGTGACATATCAAGGAGTTCCCTGACTCACAGAAGGGAGAAATATACTCTGAAGACACTGGCAAAACTGTAAATAAGAACTAAAAACATGACAAAAGCATCTTTTCCTAAGCTTTTTAAATGCGAATAATTACCTTGGTGTTTTTTATGCAAGAGAGTATTTCTAATAGGAGATGGTGAGCCCTAAGGTGCAGCATTGTACTGGGTCTAAACATACAGAGTACAAAAAGGGAACTAAAAAATGTAGGCATAGATATGATGCACTCTTTAAGATCCAGTAATTGCTAGTTACATCTTTTCAAACTAAGAACAAAGAAGTTACTGAAGCACCTTACAAGGCAATTTACCACACTGCATCACCTGGAGAAGGGCACGCAACAGCAGAGAGGCTAATAAAAACTTGGACAGTTGACGTTGCTGATCGTGAAGGGAACCACGGAGCTGGCTCCTTCCAGTGATTCAGTATCTCAAAGTAAAGATTCAGCTGTAAACAAAAAATGGAGTTAATATCTCCTCTGTGGCACTGAACTTTTGCCTTAAAATGAACAAATCTGCGTAAGTGCCTACTTGCAATTTGCTTGTATTTATTTGTTCAGGTTCAGCACCAATTCATCATCAAAAATCTTCCTTTATATGCTGGAATTTTCAAAGTGCTAAATAATGTTCTGAACTGCTTGGTTAATCCTGGGGCAGCTGGGTTGACATGTGTCCTTGTGGTACGGAAGCAGTGGTGAGTAACAATCGCTGGTGTTTCGGGTGATGGTGTCAGAATATACAAGTGGTCATGAGACTTGTCACTACCAAGTGCTTGCATGGAGAAAGTTTCTCTGAAGAATATCCCTGATGAAGCAGTAAAGGTTATCAATTTTTGTTTTCATGGATATATACTTTAGTAAAGTTATAAGTTTAAAACATAGCTTTTTAGAAAGTCCTAATCACAGTAATCAGGCAAGAAGATGAAATGAAAGGTATCCAAATTGGAAAGGAAAAAGTAAAACTATCAATATTTGCAGCTGACATGATACTGTACATAGAGAACCCTAAAGGTTTAACCAAAAAACTACTGGAATTGGTAAATTAATTTAATAAAGTAGCAGGATGAAAAATCAATATTTAGAAATCAGTTACATTTTCATTTACCAATAATGAGCTATGGGAAAGGGAAACTAAGAAGACAATCCCACTTACAACTGAAACAAACAAAAAACCTGGAAATAAATTTAACAGAGGAGGTAAAAGACAGGTACTTGAAAAATTATATGACACTGAAGAAAGAAATTGAAGAAGATACAAATAAATGGGAGCGTAATATTGTGCTCATGGATAAGAAGATATAACATCATTAAAACATCCATACTACCCAAAGCAATCTATAGAGTCAATGCAATTCCTATCAAAATATCAATGTCATATTTCACAGAACTAGAACAAATAATCCAAAAATTTATATGGAACCACAAAAGATTCTAAATAGCCTCAGCAATCTTGAGGAAAAAATAGTTGGAGGTACCACACTACCTAATATCACACTGTATTATAAGACCATGGTAATCAAAACAGCATGGTATTGGCATAAAAACATAAATGGATCAATAGAACAGAATAGAGAGCCCAGAAATGAATTCATGCCTATATAGTCAATCAATATTGTCAAAGGAGGCAAGAGCAAAAAATGGAGTAAAGATAGTCTATTCAATGTTTGCAGCTGACATGAAACTATACATAGAGAACCCTAAAGATGGTGTTGGGAAAACTGGATAGATACATACAAAAAAAATGAAACTAGACCATCTTCTTACACCATATATAAGAATCAACTCAAAATGGATTAAAGACTTAAATGTAAGTTTGAAACCATAGTCCTGACTGGTGTGGCTCAGTGCGTTAGGTGTCATCACACAAAGCAAAAGGTCACTGGCTCGATTCTCTGTCAGGGCATGTGCCTGGGTTGTAGGCTAGGTCCCCAGGTTGGGGTGTGCAAGAGGCAACTGACATGTTCCTCTCACACATCAGTGTTTCTCTTCCTTCTCTTTCTCCCTCTCTTCTCCTCTCTCTAAAAAGAAATAAAATCCTTTTAAAAAAAGATTTGAAACTGTATAACTCCTAGAAGAAAATATAGGCAATAAAGTCTCTGACATTCCTTTCTCAATGTTTTTTTCCTGACATATCTTCTTGGGCAAGGGAAAAAAATAAACAAATGAGGCTACATCAAATTAAAAAGTTTTTGCACAGCAAAGGAAATCATCAACAAAATGAAAAGACAACCTCCTGAATGGAGAAGATATCCATGGAGAATGATACGCCTAGTAAGGGATTAATATCCAAAATTTATAAAGAACTCATACAAGTCAACACTAAAAAACCAAACAGTTTAATTAAAAAGTGGGTAGAGAACCTCAACAGATGTTTCTCCAGAGAGGACATGCAAATGGCGAATGGACAGATGAGAAAATGCTCATCACTAATCATAAGAGAAATGCAAATTAAAATTACAACGAGATATTACCTCACACTTGTCAGAACGACTGTCATCAATAAATCCACAAACAACAAGTTTTGACTAGGATACCCTCATGCACTGTTGGAGAGATTTTAAATCGGTATAGTCACTATGGAAAATGGTACGGAGGGTCCTCAAAAAAATTAAAAATGGACCTGCCTTATTACCCAGCAATCCTACTTCTGGGTATATATCCAAAGAAACCCCAAACACTAATTCAAAAGAATATATGCACCCATATGTTCATTGCAGTGTTATTTACAATAGCCAAAATATGGAAGCAGCACAAGTACCCCTCAATAGACGAGTGGATAAAAAAGCTGTGGGACACACGTATAGTGAATACCACTTGGCCATAAAAAGAATGAAATCTTACCATTTGTACTATGCTGAACACCTGAGACTAATAGAAAATAATATTAATTTAAACAGTAATTTAAAAAAGAAAAATTAAAACGTAGCTTTTTTTCTTAAGCATTTAAATGCAATGTACCAATCTAGTTAATTTATTCATAACTCTAGTAATTTTGTGTAAAAATAACATCACTCTTGTCCTTTAATTAATATTTAATTAAGTTAAACAGATAATATATTTTGTTAAACAATTAATCCATTTAACTATCACGTTAATTAAATCCCTTAAGTGTTTTAAATTATAATCCCAAATTTAATACATTTGATTCTCTCAAGCATGATTTTCTTGAGCAAGATGCTCAGCAAGGCTGATTTACTGATAAGACAAACAAAACCTTCTTTATCCTGGAAACTGTCGTTATAAACCTAAAATGCCTGAAAAGACCTAAACATTTTAATCTTTTAGACAGTCAAATACTGTTTACAAAATTAAAAAATCTTCGTGAATTTTTAAAGATAAAGTGATATTTAATAATAAAACTTTCAAATTAAAATAATACAATTAATATGTTGGATTATCTTAAATATTTCACTGTAAATAACCATCATACAGAATTTTTCATGATGGTTATAAAACTTATTCCTAAACCTCACATGAAAGTATTAATTCTATGGGTCTAATTTACTTTATCATCTCCATAGTGATTATAAACTTTCCTGAGTAAGAGTCACTTCCCCAACTTTAGTGAGCAGATGTGCCATTTCAACCTTCGCAGGGCCTTGGCTGGGGCTGGGGTCACAAATTCAAGTTCAAGTCAGCCATTTTGGCCTGCAATTTGCAAAGTACTTCTGTGCTGATGCCACTCAAGATTCGGTTCACCTCCCTAACCCTGTCTTAAGGTCATGGGAATTAAATCCCCCAATTTTCTTACGACTTATAGATTATGAATCATGAAAGGTCATTTCACTTTGTCAAATTTTAAAGCTTTTACTGTAACTTCTTTCATATTTCTCTGTTGTCTAGGAGGATTCCATGTTCTCCACATTTTTTATTTCCTTACCTATCTCACTGATCGAATTTTTATAATCATTTTATTGACATCCCTCCTCCTTTGTGTCCCATTGGAATCCTGTGTGATTTTGCATAGCTCTTGAACTGTTTAAATTTATTTATTTAATGAAAACGCACTGAGCCCCTCCTATGTTCCAGGCATTGTTCTAGGCTCTGGAAATACAATAGGAAACAAAACAGAAACAAACGTAAAGAAACAACCCTGCCCTCCTGGAACTTCCTTTCCGTTGAGATCGCTACTTTTCTGCTGCCCTGTGCCACCACTTGGAGTCAGGACTGACCATGTCAGACCCGACTGGTTCAGGCCCAGCACATAACAATAACACGGTGCTAGCAAAGACTTCCGAGAGCTTTGCTTGTGCGTCTCGTATAGTCCTTGTAAAAGCCTGGTGTTGGGAGGTGATATTTTACACATAGGAAAGCAGGCACCCAGCAGGCAGCCTGACGTTCAGTCATTTGCTTATATCCCATAATTAGTAAGTAACAGGGCCTGGATTTTAAACCAGCCAGTTTTCTGGCTCGTATTTAAGGGCTATGACACACTGACTCCTACAGTAGTGCGAAATAAATGTTCAGAAAAAAAAAAAAAATCCGTGAGAAGCCCTGAGTCCCTAACGGGCTGGTTACTGTGGTGTGTGTTGACAAAACATCCGCCCATCTGCCCCGCCTGACCCACCTCGTCCTTTCTTCTGCCCTGCCTGACCCGAGAGTCTGCTGGTGTTTTATTTATATACAATAAAGTCAGTATAAACCATCTGTACACCAGGTGTCCAAGTCAGATTCTACCAGGAAACTTGATCTACATTTGCAAGCAGGAAAATGGGATTAGATGAAACCAAAAGGGAAAAACTATGTGATGTCTTCTATTCATCTCCACCTACCCCTTCCGTGGCTGATCCTGCACAGCCCAGAGGTGACAGATGTCCTACTGGGAAAGCCACAGGGCCCGCTTGTTTATACATTCGCCCTCCCTTGGAAAAGTAGACAAATCAACTTTATTTGGATATCTAGTCCCTGAAGGACATGACCAAGGTCACTACATTAAATTTCAAATAAAGCCAAGTTCAAGGGTATGGGCTCCTACAGCCCATGTCTGTGCTTTCCCCTGAGAGTGGCAAACGGGAAGCTCCCTGCAGGCCTGAGGGCAATGACAACGACTTCTAGCAGCCCCCAGAGATTGGGCAATCTGAGTCAGACTCTGGCTAGGTCACTCTCTGCACAGCGGCACTTAAACCTCAGTAAGCTGATGTCAGGAACTTTGCAGATGAGGAAACTGAGGCTCAGTGGGCTCTCCCTCTGCATACCATACCCAGGCTTCTGGTGGAGCCCTCAGCATGCTGTGCTGTAACCATTTTGTTCCAGAGGTTAAAGTGGGGCTTTGGCTGTGCCATGATTCTGAAGCTTGGAAACCTCACGAGCAGGAGTTGGAAAGCCTGCTATGCTGAAGCGGTGAGTGGTTTCAGTCTTCTCTGAGACGGAGGTGTGACTTTGTCTTCGGAGCAGGCTATCGCCTCGTTGTGGCAGAAACTCCAGGTGTACGTTGTAGATGTAAGGCACCAGGATGTAAGCCAGGCCCACCCATGGATGGTAGCGGGGAGTGGTGAAGGCACCTCTCGTAGGTGCTCTGGGCTGGGAAGCGGATAGCCGGCTTTTGATCACCACTAAGCAAAAGCCACAGCAAAAAACGGTCAGCAGCCTTTCCATGTTTTTGTAATATTGCTTTAAAACAAAACTATAATTCTGCTTCTCACCCAACAGTTAAATCTCAGTAACGCCAAAATGATTTTAACAAGGACACAGGACAAATAAGTTGGTGGGGGCTCCAGGCCATGGTGATTTGGACACTGACAAAGGTGAACGTAGCAGTCCTTGACGGCTTGTCCCCCCCCCCACCTATCCGAGGTCGGACTGGATTCAGACGTATGTGACAGGAGATCCCAAAATTCAGTGGCTTAGACAATGGAGATCATTGCAATAATGACCTTACAGTGCAGCTATGCCCTTGGATGACCTGGGTAAACCCAAATGGGACACAAACCAAGGCTTGAAAGCACCTGCCTATTGGGACCTGCCTTCTCTCTCTCTCTCTTTGGAACACTGAGACTGCCGTGAGAAGCTTCGGCTCACCTATGCAGGATAAACCAGATGCAGCAAAGACAGGCCATCCCAGCTGGGCCCCCTAGACCCACGGACGGTCAAGCCAGCCTAGACCATCCAGCTGTGCCCACTCCTCCAGCCACCCAGCTGACCCACAGAATCAGGAGCCAAATAAGGGGATTGAAGTTTGAAGTAGTTTGTTACGCAGCAAAAGCTAACCGATATACATGGTATAGAAACTTGTTTTCTTTCTTTTATTAATGACAACTCTGAAGCTCAGGGGTGGTCCAGCATTACATTTTGTCAAGGACTACAGCTTCTTCCGTGTGTTCCTCCATCCTCGGTCTGTGGCACGTATTCAGGATCCAAGATGGTTGTCTAAGCTCCAGAAGGTGCTGTTTGATTTTTAGCCGGCAGGAAGTGGGATAGGAGAGGGAGGGAAGAAAAGAATGTTCCTTCTCCTTACAAATACTTCCCAGAAGTTTCACACACCCCATAAACTTACATGTCAGTGACCGGAACTTAGTCACGCGGCCATAGCCAGTTACAAGAAAGATTGGGAAATGTCTTATTTCTGGGAGTCATTCATCCAGCTAAAAACTTGAAAATTTCTTGTTCTCTTTTTACTGAAGAAAGGGCGGAAGGAATTTCGGGGGAAATTGGCAGCTTCTATTTAACTTCTCTCTGCTGTGAAGTACTTCAGCACAGGGCTTTACTCATCTTTGAATCTTCAGCACTTGGCAGATAGTCAGTAATGTTTGTGGGATGTCGCTGAGCGAGTGGAGGAGGAGGGTTCTTCCCTCAGACTGCTGAAGGGCACTCACACGTTTAGGAATTATGCTCTACCTCCAGCAGATGGTTGGCATCACCCTCCTATCAGCAGCCAGATAATAGATCTTGCTAGAGAGGCTTCAGAATGTAGCAAGAACACCAGGAGCCCTAGAGTCAGAAATCCTATCTCTGTCATTTATTTTCTTTTTTAATTTTTAATTTTTATTTTTTTTAATTTTAATTGTTGTTCTTGTACAGTTTTCTGTCTTTTACTCCCATCCCAGCCCACCACCCCAGCCCTCCCCACCTCCCTCGCATTCCCACCCTCCCTAGTTTTTGTCCATGTGTCTTTTATACTTATTGCTCTAAACCCTTCCCCTTTTCCCCTGAAATTCTCTCCCCTCTCCTCTCTGGTGACTGTCGGCCTGTTCTTGATTTCGGTGTCTTTGGTTATATGTCATTTATTTTCTTGGTGACATTGGGCAAAGGGACTGATGTTAAGTATCTTTTCTTAAAGAGAAAATAAAAATGTCTATCTAGTGGGGAGTGATTCCTTACCCAATGCAGAGTTTTGGTTTTGGGTGATGAAAAGTTTTGGAAATAGAGAGTGGTGGTGACTGCACAACATTGTGAATGAAATGACTGCCACTGAAATGCACACTTAAAAATGGGTGAAAACGGGACTTCTGGCCAAGATGGAGGCATAGGTAGACACACTGTGCCTCCTCGCACAACCAAAATAAGGACAACAAAAATTTAGAAACAAAGAAACACCAGTACTGACAGAAAATTGAACTGTATGGAAGCCTGACAACCAAGGGGTTAAAATAGACACTTCATCCAGACTGATAGGAGGGGCAGAGTTGGGCAGATGGGTGGAGAAGGGTCCCGCCAAAAAAAAAAAAAAAGTGGACCCTGGGCACTCGGGTGGCAGCAGGGAGACCCTGGTTCGGGGTGGCAGTGGGTGGACCCAGTGAGGCCCAGTATTGTGGAGGGGCTTAGCACACAAGGGAGCTAGCAGATTGGCAGTCCCACATTCAAGTGCAGATAAACCAGGCGAAACTGGGGAGCGAGACAGACTGCAAGGCCCAGGGCTCCAGCATGGGGAAATAAAGCCTCAGGATACCAATTGAAAACACCTGTTGGGGTTGAGGTGCTGGGAGAGACTCACAGCCTCACAGGAGAGTTTGTTGGAGAGATCGCCAGGGTCCTAGAACATACACAAGCCCGCCCACATGGAAATCAACACCAGAAGGGCCCAGTTTGCTTGAGGGAAGCTGCAGAAGGGGCTGAAATCTGGCAGGGAGCGGAGCAAGTGCCATTGTTCCCTCTTGAACCCCTCTGCTACATACAGCATTACAACCCAGAGACTGGGTTGCCCCACCCTGGTGAACACCTAAGGCTCTGCCCCTCACTACATAACAGGTACATCAAAAAGTAAAAATGGCCCAAATGAAAGAACAAATCAAAGCTCCACAACAAATACAACTAAGTGATGAAGAGATAGCCAACCTATCAGATGCACAGTTCAAAGCAGTGGTGATCAGATGCTCACAGAATTGGTTGAATTTGGTTGTAAATTAGATGAAAAAATGAAGGCTACGCTAAGTGAAATAGAGGAAAATGTACAGGGAACCAATAGTGATGGGAAGGAAACTGGGACTCAAATCAATGGAGTGGACCAGAAGGAAGAAACAAACAAACGAACAAACAAACAAACAGAAAAGAATGAAGAAATAAGAATTCAAAAAAGTGATGAGAGGCTTAGGAACCTCCAGGACATCTTTAAACATTCCAACATCCAAATTATAGGGGTACCAGAAGGGGAAGAAGATGAACAACAAGTGAAACTCATTTGAACAAATAATAAAGGAGAACTTCCCCAATCTGGCCAAGGAAATAGACTTTCAGGAAGTTCAGGAAGCTCAGAGTCCCAAAGAAGGTGGACCCAAGGAGGAACAAACCAAGGCACACCATAATTACATTAGCCAAGATTAAAATAAAGGAGAGAATTCTAGAAGCAGCAAGGGACAAGGAGACAGTCACCTACAAAGGAGTTCCCATCAGACTGTCAACTGATTTCTCAAAAGAGACCTTCCAGGCAAGAAGGGGCTGGAAAGAAGTATTCCAAGTCATAAAAGGCAAGGACCTACATCCAAGATTACTCTATCCAGCAAAGCTTTCATTTAGAATGGAAGGGCAGATAAAGTGCTTCTCAGATAAGGTCAAGTTAAAGGAGTTCATGGTCACGAAGCCCTTATTATATGAACTGTTAAAGGGACTTATCTAAGAAAAAGATAAGAAACATGTACAGTAAAATGACAGCAAACTCTCAATTATTAACAACCACACCTAGAACAAAAACAAAAATAAACTAAACAAACAAGTAGAACAGGAACAGAACCACAGAAATAGAGATCACATGGAGGGTTAGAGGGAGTGGGAGGAGGAGAGAAGGGGAAAAGTTACAGAGAATAAGTAGCATAGATGGTAGGTAGAAAATAGACAGGGAAAAGGCAAGAATAGTGTGGGAAAAGTAGAAGCTAAAGAACTTGTAAGACACATGGACATGAACTAAAGGGGGGGGAATGTGGGTGGGAGAAGGTGTGCAGGGTGGAGGGGAATGAAGGGGGTAAATGAGACAACTGTAATAGCATAATCAATACAATATATTTTTTAAAAAATTGGTGAAAAAATTTCCAACCTCACAGGCTTGCAGTGTTTCTGCCTGTGCCTCATATGAGTTTATGGAAGAACATGACAAGGGAGACTATAAAAAGGCAAAACTAGAAAGCAATCACAAAATGGCGGCCTGGGATGGTGCAAGGGGGTGAATGGCAATGGTTGGAAGAGAGTAATTACATTTTCCAAGGATATTTGAGTCCCTTTGCGGTCTCCTGGCAGCATGCAGACTGTACAGAGAACTGCCTAACCTGCAGATTTAGCGACGCAGTGGTTCTCTGGCGGCCTCCTGTGCAGAACTGATAGTGCTTATGTTTGCAAATCCTCGAAAGCTGTATCAACCAAGCTAGGTGAGACAGAGTTCACTTAATCTGGTCAGACCCAGGCATTCAACTTCATTTTGACCAAGTCTTAATGAGCACCTATGTGCAGTCATTAGGGCTAGTAACCAATATTCTGGTCCCTACCTCATGATGTAAGGTCAACGGTCATTTCCCTACTCCTCTGCTTTGTCAGAGGAAAGAAGAGCGGAAGTAATGTGTGTTGTGCGGAGTGAAAGTACGTCCCTTCTCTCATCCTGCCTCGGGATTCTGTCCTGATTATAGAAGTGCCGGACGAGATCAGGCCTCCGTGTCCCGTGTCTACGCATGACTGCAATGAGCCATACTTCCGCCCTGCACTAAACAGGTAGCAAGAGGGAGGAATACACTTCCGTGTGCAGTGCCACTGAACTGTTAGCATTGCTGGTCACCACAGCATTTCTTAGCCCAACCTGGCCAATGCTGTGTGTCTCTCTCCCTGGACTGAGTGAGTACTTTACC
Organism: Anoura caudifer; assembly: GCA_004027475.1. NCBI lineage: Eukaryota > Metazoa > Chordata > Mammalia > Chiroptera > Phyllostomidae > Anoura > Anoura caudifer. The sequence goes on along the minus strand of PVKU01001825.1, from coordinate 3,923 downwards.
ATAGAGGTTAAACTCTAGAGTTAAGGAGTGTGAGTTTCAATCTGGGTTAGCTACTTCCCCTCAGTGTGATCTTGGACGAATCAATGAACTTCGCTGTGCCTATTTTCTAGAAAATGAGGATGATAATGAAAACTACCTCACTGAGTTTTTATAAGGATTAAACTAGGTGAGCAACATAGCCCAGCACATAGCAAGTCCTCAAAAGTGTTGGATGATGATGCTCTCGTTTAATTCTCACAACTCTAAAGCTTGCTGATGTATCAAGCCATTGAGTTTCGGCACTGTTACTGCAAGTAATAAGAGAAAGTTTTGAGATTAGAATTCAGTCCTGGCCTATCAATCCACCGTGCAGACACAGGTCCATGTCCCTGGAAGCTGCCCAGCTCCAGTGTGCAGCCTCTTCTCCTGTTCTTGTCCTCTCTAGAGGGTCCTGGGGCAGGGACTTGGAGCTGCAGCCTCCAATCCTTGTCCCTCAGCCACAGGCCAGGAATCAGACCCTTACACATGGGATCCATTTGATTCCCTTCTGCACCAGACTCCCCATTTGGTCTGCCAAAGCCAAATAATTTATTTAAACCATTTAAAATGGGATGCACAAAGTAAAAATAACCAGAAGGTGCAAAAGTGTGTAGAGAGAGGTCTCTCTCCCCTCCTGATCTCCAGACTCCTAGTTCCTCTCCCCAGAGGCAACTATGCTGACCCGGTTCCTCAAAGTGGGATTTCAAATCAGTTCCTGTTTTTTCTCTGGCTGCACCATCAGGGGGATGTACTTCGGGGGCAAATACCCTTCCTGCCCTATCGGTGCCCCACTGCTCCCTCCCGGCAGCAGGAGCCCCCGTGTGGCCCCCTAATCCTGTCCCTCCTGCTCCATGTGGTCAAGCCACCTTCTTCAGGAAGTACTTTTTAGTAACTCCAGCTGTTCCTCACCACTCTTCTTTTTGAGAACAGTACTATTTCTGTGACATATCCGGACATTTTGTCATATTCTGTTTATCAGGTGCTAGTTTCTAATTGCTTGGTGTGGGCTACTCTCCCTTCCGCAACCAGCCTGAAGGTCTAACCCCAGGGGTTTCTAGTACCAACCGTGCCCTGATGACTCCCAAATCCACTGTCCTGAGTTTCCGATGGATTTCCAGTAGAAACTGGGCATCTTTCTATGTCCTTATGGGGATGTTCAAAACGGAATTCTTGCGTTTTCCCTTAAATTGCTTAACTTTCTGAGCCTCCTCTCTGAACAAATGGCATTAATGTTCACTTAGTCATCCAGACTTGAAACTTCAGTCCCCTAACCACAACAGCCTTCTCCGCAGCCCCACCCACGCTCCGGTCCCAGAAGGCAGGAGGAGGAGCCCTGTCAAGTGTGTCACAGAAAGGGCCGTCCCGGGGTCCCTTTCTCTGCACTCCCACGAGCCCTGCCCTTGGTTCGGCTCCCACCGTCTCTTGCCTGGTTTATAGAAGTTGCTTCCAAATTGGTCATCCTTCTTACCGTCTCTCTTCCCCCAACTCATTTTCTCATCCCCTAGCAGGGTCATCATTCTCAAGGACAGCTGTAAATCATCCCACTTTCCTGATCAAGAACGTTTCAGGGTTTCCCTCTTGCCTACCAGCCCCTCCAGATTCCCTTCTTGTATTCCTCCTCATCATCCCCCCTGGCACTCTCCCCCTGCACCCCTCAAATCTGGATGAAGTGACCACCTGCCATTCTCCAGACAGGCTGTTTTAAAATGGTCTCTTTTCCTTGGTGATGGTGCTGACGTTTCCACGCACTCTCTGCTGTTTCTAGGCCCGAGAAGGCTGTGATGTGTCTTATGGAGAATATAAGTTTTAAAAATACGTTAAATAAGCTTCATTCACTCCGATAGTTATGGCTAGAGGTTATAATGCTGTTGGCTCTGAGTGCAAAATTAATGAGTCGACAATATATATTAAATTAGGCATCTTTAAGCAGAAGCATATGAAACGAGGCTGGGTATGGATCAGTTGATGAAAACATCATGACCAGGGGCTCACGGAAATCAAACCCTGTATTTCTTTTCCCGAGAATAATGGCTCGGTATCCGCTAATTCACGTTCCTGGTGACTTTAAACAGCATAACTACTGCGAATAACAAGAATCGACTACATTTACCTCTGTGTTATATGACTCACAGCAAGAATGAAAACTGAGTGAGGGCAGAAATTTTGCCTATGCTGGAACAATGCCTAGCACCTACTAAGATTTTAATAAATATTTGTCAAATGACAATGAATAAATGACTTAGAATACACCTTGTCTGGACCTTGGAAGAGGGGAAAATTGCATCTTTATTTTTGTTACTCTCGAACCGAAATAAAACAGTGCGTTCAATCATGCAGATAGGCAACAAATCACAGTAAAATTACCGGTATCTGTGACAGTCACAGTAGAAGTCATTGGTATTTTTAATCACAGCATAGTTGTTGTAGATACTTGAAATATAATTTCACACTCATCCATACTTCAGATTATAGTAGTACTTTACCCACTAACAAATACCATTATTTTTCATGTAGTAATAAAGAAACATCTACACCACACATTTTAATAATTATACTTGAGAATAATTGTATTCCTTTGAAATGGTATAGTTTTTATTTCCTGCATTTAAAACACTGAAACAATCTGAGATGATCCCCATAAGCCTCCCTAGACGATCAACTAGGTCGGTGGCACAAAAGAGTTTAAGAACCTTGGTCTAGCTGGAGGTCACGGACACACCCAGGTAACACATCCAGGGTCATGAAGCTGCTTAGAGAGCAGAATCAGTGTCCATACCCGACTCTGCCTGCGGGCACCACCAGAGTGAGTCTCCTCGTTCTGCGGGCTCCTCCGCGAAGACCCTCCTCTGCGCGTCCCCTCGGACAGCTGGGAGAGCACTGGTGGAGAGTTTCCAGCGAATTCCACAGAGTGCACCAAGCACTGGCCATGCGCAGATCCTTCTCACGGCAGCAGGAGAGCACCGCTCTTCCAGGTACGGCCTGAGAACTGTTACGGGCCGACGACGAGAAGAGTGCAGAAATTGAGAGCATGGGTGTAGGAACTGTTAGAGCCATTTGAATCGAGCGAGAACATAACTAAGGCTCATAGGTGGTATGTCTTTGGCTTGTAAATTTCATTTTGTTTTACCAACTCATCAGTCTGCAGTGCATTGGAAATTTACAGAAAACAAAAATTAGGCAAAAAATACTGGTCTTTCTTCCATACAAAGTTTGAGAAACACCGTCATGGGAGGACACAGTGGACAGAAGGTTCGGAAAGAGACATGGACACTGCTGGGCACGTGCTCTGAAAACGTGAATCCAATGAAGACCACAGAAGCACATTAGACAAGCAGAAGCAGGGAAGACGCAGGGCTGAGGAGGCATCTGAACTGTGTTTTGACCAGTATCTATAGGTGGAAGTGATGCCTTAGAGGGTGGTGCAGGCAAGGAGGCTCAGCAGAAGCTAAGGCAAGGAGTATGGCGTACAAAGTGCATCACAGAAAGCTGCCATCAGGCATGACAGGGACAATGTCTACGACGAGTGGGGACAGGAGATGGTGCAAAGCAGCCTGGAGAGGCTAGTGGGAGTGAACCTTGATGGCTTTGGAAACACGCTGAGCCTTTGGGTCTTTCTGAGTAGGCCATGAAGAACGGAGGGCCTATTTTGAGTAGGGAATGAAATGACCACTTTTGAGTTTTAAACGATAATAAATGTTGAGCCAAACTAAATTTTAAAAATTCTCAGGCACTGACGTTCGGGGGAAGAATTTCTCTCTTCCATCAGAATGTGCAAATATACAAAGATTGCTTTCCATGCCTGGATGAGCACGTGCAAAGAGGTACATGAAGGGGGAATGCTCTGGAAAACCAATGTGTCTCTCCTCTCCTCTCCTCTCCTCTCCTCTCCTCTCCTCTCCTCTCCT
>PVKU01001824.1:226292-267813 GCA_004027475.1 Anoura caudifer | reverse complement strand
AAAAAAAAAAAAAAAAAAAGAAAACCAATGAACTACAACAACACATAGAGAGACAATTTAACAAAATCAGGAAAACAATATGCATACAAAATTAGAAAACTAACAAAGATACATATGAAAAATAAAAACAAACAGAAATTCTGGAGATACATACTTCAATGAAAGAAATACTAATAAAAGTGCCCTGGCTGGTGTGGCTCAGTGGATTGAGGGCTGGCCTGTGAACCAAAGGTTGGCTAGTTGATTCCCAGTCAGGACACATGCCTAGCTGCAGGCAGGTCTCCAGTAAGGGAATGCATGAGAGGCAACCACACATTGATGTTTCTCTTCCTCTCTTTCTTCCTCCCTTCCCTCTTTTTAAAAATAAATAAATATGCCCTGGCTGGTGTAGCTCAGTGGATTGAGTGCAGGCCTGTGAACCAAAGGATCATGGTTCGATTCCCAGTCAGGGTACATGACTGGGTTGCAGGCCAGTTCCTGGCAAGGGAAGCACGAGAGGCAACCATACATTGATATTTCTCTCCCTCTGTCCCTCTCTCCTTCCCTTCCCCTCTAAAGATAAATAAATTTAAAAAAATGTAAAAATAAATATAAAAATAAATAAATAAAATCTTAAAAAATAAAAATAGATACTGGTAAGTAATGCAATAAAGAATAGTAACAATAGAATAGATCAAACAGAAGAAAAAATATTTGAGTTAGAACATAGGACTTTGATATTACCAAGTTAGAGGGAAACAAAGTAAAAATATTAAGAAGAAAGAAAGTCTACAGCAGGGGTCTACCACCCAAAGGCCCTGTACATACACATAGCCTGTTAGGAACTGGGCCTCATAGCAGGAGATGAGCAGTGATGAAGCCTTGCTCACATTACTGCCTGAGATCTTCCTCCTGTTTCTCCCAGCCCTGTCAGTGGAAAAATTGTCTTCTATGAAAATGGTCCCTGGTGCCAAAAAGTTTGGGTACCACTGATCCACAGTACACCATTAAAAGAACCAATATGTGAATTACTGAAAATTCAGAAGAAGAGAGAGGAAGATGAGAAAAAGCTTATTTAAAGAAACAATGATTGAGAACTTCTCAGATCTGGGAAGAGATTTGAACATCCACATTCATGAATATAAACATCATAAAACAAATAGGCCCATTATGAATGAAGAAACAAGAATTCAAAAAAAAAAAAATGAAGAAAGGCTTAGGGACCTCTGGGACAACTTTAAATGTTCCAACATCCAAATCATAGGGGTACCAGAAGGGGAAGAGGAAGAGCAAGAAGTTGAAAACATATTTGAAAACATAATGGAGAACTTCCCCAATCTGGTGAAAGAATTAGACTTCTGGGAAGTTCAGGAAGCTCAGAGAGTCCCAAACAAGTTGGACCCAAGGAAGCACACACCAAGGCACATCATAACTAAGTTACCCAAGATTAAAGATAAGGAGAGAATCTTAAAAGCAGCAAAAGAAAAGGAGACAGTTATCTACAAAACAATTCACATAAAACTATGAGCTAGTTTCTCAAAAGAAAGCTTGCAGGTAAGAAAGGGCCAGAAAGAAGTATTCAAAGTTATGAAAGGCAAGCCTTACATTCAAGATTGCTCTATCCAGCAAAGCTATCATTTAGAATGGAAGGGCAGATAAAGTGCTTCCCAGATAAAGTCAAGTTAAAGGAGTTCATCATCACCAAGCCCTTATATGAAATGTTAAAGGGACTTATTTAAGAAAAAGAAGATGATCAAAACTCTCAACAGTAAAATGACAATAAACTCACAACGAGCAACAACTGAACCTAAAAAACAAAACAAAAACAAAAGCAAACTAATCAAACAATAGAACAGGAACAGAATCACAGAAATGGAGATCACAAGGAGGGTTATCAGCAGGGATTGAGAGTGGGTAAAGGTACTGGGAATAAGAAGCATAAATGGTAGGTACAAAATAGAGAAAGGGAGGCTAAGTATAGTATAGGAAATGGAGAAGCCAAAGAACTGATATGTACAATCCATGGACATGAACTAAGGGGGGGGTGCTGGTGTGAGGGAGGTGCAGGAGGTGCAGGACAGGTGAGAATAAAGGGGAGAAAAATTGGAGAATTGTAATAGCATAATTAATAAAATATACTTTAAAAAGATTTATTCATTAAATTAGAAAATATTAACAGACCAAAAATGAATGAGGACAGTGAATCAATAATCAAAAACCCAAGGAAAGCCCATAACCAGATGGTTTTACTGCTGAATTCTATATTTGTAAATATTTAAAAAATTAATGCCACCTCTTCTTCAAATCTTCCAAACTTTTGAGGAGGAGTGAGTATTCCCAAATTCCTTTATGAGTCAGAGTTACCCTGATGCCAAAGCCAGAAGGTACTATATAGATATTTTAAAAACCTACAGCTAAATATCTTTTATTAACTTATATGCTAAAATTGTCAAACATTTGGAAACAAAATGAAAAAGTACATTAAAGGATCATGCACTCTGTTCAAGTGGGATAAATGCAGGGACATATACAAATCAATACATTTGATAATTCCCATTAATATAATGAAAGATAATCACAGTATCATCTCAATAGATGCAGAAAATACATTTGACAAAAATACAACTTTTGTTCATGACAAGATATCTCAACAAATTGCATATTTTGTTGGAATACCCAAACAGAAGGAACATACCTCAACATAACAAAGTCCATATATGACAAACCCACAGCTAATGTCATACTCAGTGGCAAAAGGCTGAAAATTTTTCCTCTAAGGTCAAGAACAAGATAAGAATACACACTGGTAACATCCTTATGTAACATAGTACATAGCAAACAGGCATGGCTGGAAATAAAAGTCATCCAAATTCATAGGGGGGAAGAACAATTTTCTGCTCTCAGATGATATGATCTTATACACAGAAAATTCTAAGGACCTCCCCTCCAAAAGTATTAGAACATAATCAGCCAGTTAAGTAAAGTTGCATGATACAACTGATTATAGAAATTATAGAAATCAGTTGTGCTTCATTTGGTCAAGATGGTAGAGTAGGTAAGCACAGTATTGGCCTTTTCCCACAACCACATCAAAATTACTACAAAACTGTGGAACAAACATCACTCAGAACTGCCTGAGATCTAGCTGAATAGAACTCCTACAAATAAGGATATAAAGAAAAAGCCACATTGGGACTGGTAGGAGAGATAGAGACACAGAACAGGTTGAACCCACACCCACATTTGGTGGATAAAAATTTGGAGGGCTATTTCAACTGTGGAGATGCCCCTGAAAAGTGAGGAGTCCCAACTCCCACCCAGTCCAGGGTTCCATTGCCAGAAGAGAAGTCCTTATAACTTCCAAATGTCAAAACCAGCAGGAATTGTCGTTGAGTGAGGCAAAGAGCTTCTGAAATGCCAGGTGTTCCTCTTAAAGGGCCCTTCACTCACATTTACTTGGATTCACTTGCTCTGAGTTCCAGCACTAGAGCAGCAGCTTGAAGGGTTCCGGGCACATACAGGGAAGAACTGAATTGTCTGGCATTAGGGAAAGAGGTGGAGGGGAAGGTTTCTTTCAGATAGAAGTGCTGGCAGAGGCCATTGCTGCTTTTCTGAGCCCTCCCTACACAGTGCTGGCAGGCAGGCACCATATTTGAGTCTCCATTAACTTGGCTCACACTGTTTGTCTCATTGTGGTGATTACTGAAGGCCCCATCAAACCCAACCTGTGGTACCACCCATGCTATATTTCCAAAGTCTTTTCTATACGAATAGCCTATTTGGGCTTGCACTTCAGACTTCCCTAAAATCTCTCAAAGAAGCAGCACCTAGCCTCAGTGTGCCCTGTAGCCTCAGGCATGAAACTAGTGGCAGCCAGCCTTTGTTGGAAGCTTGGCCTTTCCTAGGTACCTCCAAGCCCAGGACAAGTAGCAGTCATCTGCACATAACTTTGTAGTTCATGCCAGGTGGCCCCAGACAGAACACAGGTTGTGGATGATCTTGGTCTGCACCTCCTGGGAGGCCCCAGAGCTAATGCACCTGGTGGTCAGCTTCAGAATATGTTGAAGCTCCATTCAAACACCTCCTCAAGAGATATACTCAAGGGGCAGATTCAGTAGGTTCTAAAGCCCTGCTGAAGTAATTTCTACCTATTGGGGTGGGCCCCTATATAGCTGATCCTCCATGGTGGTTTCAGCTAGTCTTTGTAGCTGATCAACCTGGGGGTAAATCCCTCCCACTGACATGTCAACAGCAATCAAGGCTCATCTACAGCAGGAGGGTGTATGCAGCCCACATGGGGTTGGGGTGCACCTGAGGTGCCTAGCTTGGGTGATTGAGGAGGCTGTGCCACTGAACCCTACAGCATACCAACTACATAGTGCCACTCTACCAAGTCCATGAAATGTAACTCTTCTATCCAATACATAGGTGGGAAAAAAACAAAAAACAAAAAACAAGGAAGCTGCAAAAATGAGGAGAAAAAGAAACATCCCAAATGAAAGAACAGAATAAAACTGCAGAAAAAAGAACTAAACAAGATGAAGACAAGATATCTACTAGACACAGAGTTTAAAACACTGATTATAAAGATGCTCAATGCACTTAGGGGAAGAGTAGATGAAGTTCTCAGAGTTTTTTACACTGTATTATATACTAGCCTTATTTATTCAAAAGTTTCATTGAGAGTCTTTTGTGTACCAGGAATTCTTTATGGATTGGATCAGGATACACTAGATTCTTTCAGATTGTGATAAGTACTACAAAGAAGGAAAAACAAATAGAGGCATTTCCTTGGTGAAGGTGGCAAAGAAAGAATTGTTTGAACAGATATTGATGATCTGGACATGTATGAATGGAGGGCATTATCCATTTGAAGACCAGAGGAAAGAATCATTAAGAGAGTTAAGTTAGCCAGGTTCAAGGAACAGAAAAAAGGCCAGTCTGTTTTAATGCAGTGAATAAGATGTACACTGTCATGAGATAAAATCACCAAATTAATCAGAATATAAGATAAAAATAACAGTTTTCAATATGAAATCATATTAAATTCTAAGGTAGAACTGATTCCAGTGTGGCTTAAAATTTAGCAGATAACTTTAGTCACAATCTTGGGTATTGAGAATGGAAGTTAAGAGGTTATTATAAATTACTCAGATGAGAGCTGATAGTGACTTAGACTATACTGTAGTAGTGAAAATAAGGAGAGGATTTTATAAATATGTTGATGTGCAAGAATCTATAAAATTTGATCATGGGTTGGGTTAAAATCTGAGGAAAAGAGAATAACAAAAAAAATTGAAAATTCATGACATAAGTGCTTTGTAATATCAAGCATTTGGTCAAAGAACAACCAATTATTTTTGTTTGAGCAACTGGATGGATTAATTGTTCCATTTACTTAGATGTTGAAGGCTGGAGAACTAAGTGGAATTATTACTTTCATATTGTATTAATCAATAAGCAACATAGTAGTATCAGAAAATTGCTGGGAATCTAGGATTATTCAGTTTTTTTTTTTAAGGTCATGCACTTTGAATATACTATAAAGACATTTTCATCTGGATGCTCAAGAAGTCAGATTAATTTGGAGCACATGTTGCCCAGGATGTATTTCAAAGACAAATAAATGAATAATCTCAGTGGGGAAAACCTACTTATACAGTATTTATAGTGTATTTACAAGCTTAGAATAATAACTGTTATCCATCATAAATTAAAGCATTTAATTAAAGCATTTGGATCCCATGGACCTTTATATATTACTATAAATTAAAAGTTTCTCTTTAAAAAAATTACCTGTGTTTGTTTTGTTTTTGGACCCAAGATCATAGAACAGTAAATAAACATAATTAAGAAAAATAGTTCTTTAATAATTCTCTTTAACATTTAAGGAGCCTCTTGATTATTGGCATTTTGTTTGCTACTACAAACAAAATTGCTTTGTACTCTTATTTTAAATTAAAAATTAGGTCTGGAAGTATAAAAGAGCTAATCAAAAAATATCAGTCATATGTGCTATTTTTCTGTATATTATAAAATGTCACTATCACTTCTCAAATTATAGCTGCTTATTTTAATGAGTATATTCTATTAATGATGTCAATCTCAGTCAAATTTAGACAAGCCCCAGGTTTCACATAATTGTACTATCAATATCATTGAATGTTAATATCTTCTTGATCATAACTTCTTGATTTAATCATGAATTTTATGTGTGTATATAAACTGATCTTACTACTTAGTTTCTTAGATATTGGGCTCTTCTAGGCAGATATACATTTAAGAAATGCAACGTAAAGCTAAAATAACTTGTTATATCACTAATTAGTGAACTATAAAGCCACTAAAAATTAAAAAAAATATGAAATATTTGTATTCTACCCGGTACTAGCATATTCTGGGATTGTGTACTATGGTATGACTAGTTTTCTATAGGGACTATTATCAATATATCCTTTAATGCACAATTGTATTCTATATTCAGGAATTCAGAGGGGAAAAATAAATAAAGGTTGTTAACCCACTGATTTACAAACATTCAGGAACAGATTTTTGGAATTGAATTTTTATTATCAACTGGTTGGATATTAAAATTTTAATTTATAATTTATCCTCCCCAAACTCTCAGACCTTTGAAAAGACTGACTGAATACATCTTTTCACAAACAGTTTAACTTGAAAGAGAAAATCCTCTCTAAGGACTCAATAGGAAATACACATGCACACTCACAAAATAAGAGTCCTGAAGATAATATCAATGCACTATATCTAGAGTGTTCCACAGAAAGGGGAAGGGAGAGTATAGAGAAAATGGATTGTAGTAAAATAGGAAAGATATAATTCTAGTGAAAAGATGATGACTGGGGTGAATGGGACCAATTCTATCTTGAATTTTGGAGAAGCTCTTGTGAAATTTGTCAAGAATTAGCCACTGGAGATATTAAAAAAGGAGATTCTCACAGAATAGCTCTCATCTCTCATTTCTCAAGAATTGTCCCACAGAGTCACAGGGTGGGAACTCTCCAATACTTGCCCATAGAGCACAAGGAAGTTTTGAGAAAAGGAGCAGATTGTTGTAATTTGAGACAAGCTAGTTGCTTTGTATTTACAGATATAGTCTCATTGAGAACTCCAGGAGGTAAGTGCTATAGTTTATCAATTTATAGAATGGATGAGGTTAATTAATTTAATCATGATTGCTGATTGTCTTAATGGTGAATGTATGAGAATCTATCTCTGATTCATCCCAAAGTCTGAGCTCTTAACCGCCACTTTATCCAGTCATGTTATGATTTATTTCCACAAAAGACCAGCTTTTCACGAAAGACGAAGATATCTAAAACAAGCAGGATAATACTGGGGAATGGGAATAAAACTGGAAGTGCACTATGGTAAGAGTGGAGACAGCAAAATATTGTAGTTGTGAAGGCGATAGGGATGAGACTATTTTGCTATACTACTCCAATAAACATATGTGTGTGAGAGTATTCAGAAAGTTGTGTTGACCTATATTTTGTAGATATAAAATAAATTATATATTTTACTTGTATTTATTATACAGTATAATTGATTGCATAATAATATATTTTAAACAGATTTATTCAAAATGCAATAAACTTCCTTTATTTTTCTCCTCAGATAAATAAACTTGCAGTATTTTTTTTACTTATGTGTCAAAATATAATTGGTATTGTGTTAGAGATGAGCTATTATCTTTATTGTACCACAGGATACTATTGAGTTATTGAAACTACTAACATCAGACATTTAACAGTCTTCAGTATTCTTTTGAAGCTCTGAGTCCATTGTGCCTTTGAAACTGGCAATGAATTTCACAAACTGAGTTATCTAAATATTTTTTTTCTGTACACATTAAGTGAGGGATACCTGGAGTAGACTAGGGAACTGTAAAACCAGTCATTAAGAGTTTTTAATTCTTTATGCCCATAAATAACTAGGTTTGAATTTGAAGGTCATCTTAATATGCTTCAACACTTGGATCACCCTCTCCTTAAGGTTTTCAGCGGTACTCCCTATCTAGTTTGCCTCTCCACCAGTGTTCTGTTGCCAGAACTCAAAGTGTTCAAATTCAAAGACCAGAACAACTACTTATATTTTATTTTACTGAGAAGGGGAATGTTTGTTAGATGAATTCTATTTACTGGTAGTTGTATTATTATAATAATTCAAAACAAACTCAATTTGTTTTTATCAGTTTTTCCTATTTCTTCATCCTTTTTAAATAATGAAACAAGTAGGCCCCCACAAAAATTATAAATATTTTCACACTTAATTGAATACTGGAGCATATAAAATCTTGGTATAAATTCCTTGATTGAATTTTCTGAAGTTTCTGATAATTGTTAGTTTTTTTTTTGTCATTTAAATACCTGTTGTGGGGGGGGTAAAAGACAAATTTAATTTAGCATCTAACTCTGAGTGGATCTGATCAGTATTATGGAAGAGGAGTCCTGTAGGTTTTATTAGGTCCTTATTCCAGAGCGTAAGTACATCCCTAAAGGAAATACAATGTAATATTTATAATGCATTTATAAAGATGCTCAACTCTTAGTATATATATTTATATAGAAAAATTCCAACCTGAAACTCTGAGGCCTTGGCTAGATACCTTATTAAGAATGTCAGTTTGTCCAGGAACAAATGAGGTTTTCTGCCCTATGAAAATCTCATAGGGAAGTTTAGACAGATCTCTTAGTATGCTTAATTTTGTCTCAATATAAGCAATGCTTTTTTGTTTGTTTATTTTTTTTCTAGTTTTTTTAGGCATGTTTCCGTCACTAGTTTAAGCAACACTTTAAATTTTAGTGAACTAGTCTCTTAAGCTTTCTGAGTACTTGAGGGATGTGTGTGTGTGTGTGTGTTGGCATGGTAGTAGTAGATAAGGAAGTTAAATTCTATGTTATTTATTCAAAACATTAGATAATTTATTCTAAGGAAAAAAGTACCTCCTTTTTTCATATAACTTACACTGACTTGGACATTTCAAAGAAATAATTTAGGAATAAAATGATATATATCTGCATAGAGATATTTACAAAATCGCATAAACGGAATACCCTCATCTATATTTCTGAAGTTTATGAGATTTTTAGTGTAGCTATTTAAATGTAAAAGGGTCTCCATTAAATCATTACCATGATTCCATTAATTTTATTACCATCAATAATTTAAATTGTTTAAATAAATTTAATTAGTTTTTAGTTATATGCTTTGCAATTAATTATGATATAATTAGGATACTTATATTATCAACAGTATTTAAAGAAGCAGCATGTTATCACTCTTGTCAGAGTTCCTTAATGAAATTCATTTCATTCTTATTAATTTACTTAGGAAAGGATTTTTTGTTACATTAAAAAATGATAATATGATCAAGAAAGAGAACACTGAATATAAGTATACATGCCATTCAGATGGACAATTTACCAAAAAATAACAGCGAAAAGGCCATGATATCAAACTCTTAGTTCCAAGTTGACAAAAAAACTTTGTAAGATTTTGTATAGAGTCAGTAATCATACACTATCTTTTTAAAAATAATATCAGCATTTCACCCTGGCTGGTGTAGCTCAGTGGATTGAGCGCGGGCCTGCGAACCAGAAGATCGCAGTTCGATTCCCAGTCAGGGCACATGCCTGGGTTGAAGGCCAGTTCCCAGCAGGGGACACATGAGAGGCAACCACACATTGATATTTCTCTCACTCTCTCCTTCCCTTCCCCTCTAAAGATAAAATAAATAAAATATTAAAAAAATAAAATATAAAAATAATATCAGCATTTAACACCAAATTTTCTTTTCTTTTTGACTTGTTAACTTTTAGAATTTAGCAGAATTTACATAATTGTAAACAATAAAGTCCTTTTCCTGTGTCAGCATCATGTGGTGAGTGTCTCTGTAATACACCCACTGCCATGCCATCAAGGACCCTCAGCAGACCAGGGCAGGTCTTTGGACGGATCCAAGGAGAAGGCCACAGCTGTGGCCCACTGTAAACCGGGCAATGGCCTCATTGCAGGTAAATCGCAGGCCTCTGGAAATGACCAAGCTATGCATCCTGCAATATAATTTATTAAATACCATAATTCCCAGGCCAGTAATATATAAATATTTATAGTATTAATAAAGTTTGAGTGGATAGTTGAACTAGATTGCTACAAACCAGGTCCTCAAATCTGGGTTAAATTCAAGTAATAGTATTAAGGAGAAAAACATTAACTATCTTATCTATCTATCATCTATCTATCTATCATCTATCTACTATCTATCATTTCTATCACTTGTTTAAGTGATAGCGGTTGTTTTGGCTACAAGAAAGAAGCTGTGTAAAATTGCCTGTGAGTGTTCTTCGTGAATTATTTTTAGAGGTCACGTACGAACAGTGTTCCTACCTTTCCTGAAGTGCTTGTCACTTGGGTTTCATAACACACCCAACTCCCAACTCCTACAGTTCCCCAAAAGTTACAGCATTTAATTATCTGTCATACATGATGAAAAGAGATTGTATGATATATATGACAATAATTCAGCAAGTTGTCAAACTAGATTATTAGCTCCATTAAAATTCAGACACAATAATTGAGATACTTGATTAATTTTACCATATGTTGACTATAGTTTGACCTCTTCTGAAGAAAAATATCTATATATTGAAGGGATATACATGTACACAAACAATTATTCAGGGGAAAGTTTTATTTTAAATGGGAAGGCAACAAAAAAGTGTTCCAAGTAGCTTTGTTTTTTGAGTTATTTTAAAAATTGTCATTCATTTCTTATCTGAACATGGAGTATTCATTGACATCTCTGCATTTATTTTCCTTAAAAGTGACAGGCTAGATTTCTCATCTATGGCACAAGCAAATAAAGCTAGCTTTCTAAGTCTATAAATTAAGTGGCTTACTAGAATGTGAGGTTTTCTGTCAGAGCCAAATGGGCCACATGGTCTATGTTTTTATAGTACAAATAATTTTTCTGCTTATAAATATTTTTCATCATAAGAAGGAAAACAAACAAGCAAAAATAATTCTTAAAAATTTTTTTTTCTGGAGATATTGCATGGCTTTGTTTTAGAACATTTTTGTTCGATAGTTGTGTATTTTTTTAAGATTTTATTTATTTATCTTTAGAGGGGAAGGGAAGGAGAGAGGGAGAGAAATATCAATGTGTGGTTGCCTCTCATGCGTCCCCTGCCGGGAACTGGCCGCAACCTGGGCATGTGCCCTGACTGGGAATCAAACCTCAATCCTTTGGTTCACAGGCCCACGCTCAATCCACTGAGCTACACCAGCCAGGGCTAGTTGTGTATTTTGATTCACTTTGTTTGGGGGGGATTTTTTAGCTTAATAGAGTCATTACTTGGAGATTTTACTCTTGTTATAAAAAGTAACATCTATCCCTAAAAAATGTTTTATTTAAGATTACAGAAAAAAGTTACTACTCTGAATATCAGAAAACCTGGGTTTACAACCAAGCTCTTCCACTTACTGTTTGTTTAATGCTCATCAGATTATTTAATCTTGTGGAACTTTAGTTTCCTTATCAGTAAACTAGTTTAAGTAAACCTATCTTACATTTTTTGTGAATATGAAATAAAATTTTGTGTATGAATAAACTTTCTAAGTTTTATAGGGCTGTGGAAATGCAAATTAAAATTATATTCATAATACTGTCATTGGTCTCACCTGGTTTATGAATTATAAGCATCATAGTATATTCACAATTATTTTCATCAATGGTACAGAAAGCCACTTATTTAATAAGGATTTAATTTAATAAGGATTTCTTTGTAGCACTTATCCAATTTTCTTTCTCATATTTTCCATCCATGGAGGGCTAAGCTACAGCATTATACCTAATGTTAAATTTTGACATCATGCAAAAAAAATTGCTGCCATTATGTACAAAAAATATCTATAATAAGAGCTAACTTTTACATGAGTAACCACCTGAATTTAGACATGCCGCTAAGCATTTTATATAAGATTACCATATTGAAGCCTCATCACCTTCTAAATTAATTTCTATTATTATCACCTTAGTTTTACAGATGCAGAAAGTGAGCCATAGGTAGATCAAGTAATTATCACAATCAGTCATCTTATAAATGAGAAACTCAGGAATTGAACAGGAAACTTTGACTTTAGGGCTTACAGTATTAGTCAATGTGCTATACCACTCTTAAAATATAAACCAAAGTGTGGAAGTGAGCTCAGATACTCAGATTTTAACTACTATGATTATTATTTCACAATTTACAATAGACTAAATGGACATGCAAATGCCAGCACTACAGGAATAATAGCTAAGGGGGTAAGTTATGGGCTCAAAGGTTGCATGACTGCCACGTGTAATTCTTATAATATATTGTAGTTATTCTAAATACCTTTGAAAAAGAAAGATAAAATTTAAGAATTAGCCCTGGCTGGTGTAGCTTAGTGGATTGAGCGCGGGCCTGCGAAACAAAAGGATTGTGGTTTGATTCCCAGTCAGGGCACATGCCTGGGTTGCAGGCCAGTTCCTGGCAAGGGAAGCACAAGAGGCAACCGTACATTGATATTTCTCTCCCTCTCTCCTTCCCTTCCCCTCTAAAGATAAATAAATTAAAAAATAAAATCTTAAAAAAAGACAGAATTAAAATAAAATTTAAGAATTAAATAAATCCTCTTAATTATATAGAGAATAAGGAAGTAGCTGGAATTTGAGTCAATACTTGTCTTGTATCTAACCACTATACCATCTCAGAAGTTTTAAAGATATTTCTTTAAAAAAAGAAGTAATCATTTCTTCATTATATTTTACATTCTACATCCTAAAATGTGTTAAATAATATTTAAGCTTTATGATAAAAACACTTTTCAAAGTACAAAATTGTTGGATAGTTTTAAATTTAAGCATTACCACTGTGACTTAGAGGGTACTTCATAGGAAATTATGATCTTTTCCAAAGTGCTTCAGCATTATAGCTTGGTATCTGGGTCTTAAGATTTAGAATAAGATGATTTAGTCATTTTTTTTCTTCTGTCTACAACAGAGGACTGTTGTGAGAAGAGAAAATGAGATCAACTATTTCACTACAGCTTTATAATAATGTAAAACAGAATAATTTGCTGTGACTGAAGAATGTTAGACAGCAAGGTTTAATAAATGCTTTATTAGAAGATTAGAAACCAATTGCTTTCATTAAGAGGACATAATAATTGCAACTTATTTGAGTGCATATTACTTGAGGAGTAGTATACTGTGTACCGTGAGGTGCTTTAGTACTTGGGCTTTGATAATTATTGCAAGATGTAGAAAAGCAAGTTTTTCAGACTGACAATCTGTGAGAGAAGATACCCATCTCCAGCTTAGAAATTGCTGGAGTTGCTGATTCAAATATCTAGGTCCATATTTTTTAATATGTGTTATGTTTAAAAAATTAAGTGTAATTTGTTTTGTTAGCAAATCTGTGTTCAACAAAACAACTGAAAAATTCAGAAACTACTCAGCCAAAAGAGACCATATTTTCACTTCCACATACCTAGAGAAGTATACAAGCTTTATAAAAATAGGCCCCTGTGTCTCACTTATCTTTATCTAGTTTATAAATCAAAATGAGATGATTGCAAATGGGATTTTAAATATTTTAAAATTTATAAGTGATGGATCATATTTCAGTCTTGGAACAAAAGCTACAAGAATTGCTTTTTCATGCCATTTATTCCATGTACTATTTTCTACATTATTTAGTATATTTTCTTAATTGTCAATGTATATATTTTTAATTTTTTTCTAAATATAATACATATTTTATAATTTATAAATGTATTTTATGTAGTGGTATTTAGGTTTTGTTTTCATCAAAACTGTAATATAATTATAGTCCTCTAAAAATCCATATCCTACTATCATTTCACTGTTTCTATAGATGTTTATGTGTGTCTACTGAGGTTCAGAGTCTGTGTAGATAGCAGACATGTAACAACAAGACAAAGATGATTCCTTTTTACTAATAAAGTAAATAGAATATAATTTTAAAATTCTTTTTTATTTTTTTATTTTAATTTTTGTTCAAGTACAGTTTTGTGCCTTTTACCCCATCCCAGCCCAGCTCCCCAGCCCTCCCCACCTCCCTCACATTTCCACTCCCCTTTGTTATTGTCCGTGTGTCCTTTATACTTGTTGCTGCAAACCCTTTCCTTTTTCCTCTGATCTTTCCTCCCCTCTCCTCCGGTCACTGTCAGCCTGTTCTCAATTTCAGTGTCTTTGGTTATATTTTTCTTGCTTGTTTGTTTTGACTAATTCTTTATTAAAGAATCTTTACAGGCCTCATTTTAAAGGAAAACAAGAAATTAGAACTCTTTTTGATGTTCACATCAATACAACTGTGATCTATTGAAAAAACTATGTGTTCAAGATAAAACCAAGAAAATAAGAGCTAATGCACACCAGCTGCTTCCCATACCACATTGCTGGAGCCAGAGATGGGTCCAAGAAGATGAGTGCAGCTCCTCTGGCTGTCACGGAAACCAGAGATTAAAACACAGGCTGTTCTTTATGTTCGAGTGTTTCGTTCCTATTTGTCTTATTTAAAGATCAATTCTGAGCTGTTCTCAATTTACATGAGAAAAGAGCTATCATTCATACATGGGGAGTTAAATTTGAACAACCCTGTAGGACCCATTGGCTGCTACTTGTACTTTAACCAAATTGACCTCAGAATCTAAGGCAGGGGTATCAAACTCATTTTCACTGGGGGCCATATCAGCCTCCTGGTTGCCTTCAAAGGGCTCAGTGTAATTTTGGGACTGTATAAGTACTCCTTAACTAGGGGCAAGGATGTTGGTACTGCTGCCAGGTAGAGGTCCTTGTTGGCCCGCAGTCCTTGTTTTTGCCACCTGTGGTCTAATGTATCTTAGTTTTGTGATGCAACTCTCCCTGTTTTTACATACTGATACACTTCATCATGTTCTGCATGATATACTTATGGTGCCAGAAAGGCTGGCCCTTAGGAATCAGTTAGAACATCCACCCAGACTTCTTCCTTTTCTGTGGGAACTCCCCTTTAGAAGCTCCTGTGCCCATCGATGTCATCCTGGCTCACTTTTATCGACTATCTCAAGCCATCAGAGTTGGTCTAATGAAATTGGATCGAAGAGTGGTATGGTAGTCTTGAAAATTTTCCTTGCAGGGATTCACTGAACCTCATGAAGATTGGACCACCTCACCCCATTAAGTTTTCAGTCCTCTAGAAATGAGGGGGAAAAGGGCAGGTTTTATAATGCCAAAAATTCCATTATAACTTCCCCCAGGCTTTAATGCAAGTGTGCTGTCAAAATTTGTAACTACTCTTGGTACAAACATTGACTTATAAGAATATAATCTAGTACAAAATTTCTGACTTGATGACTTATCTGGCTAGTCTGCATGTCCCACACATGCATAACTAAACATTATTGATCAAGTAATTCTTTCCAGGATGACTATGCTACAAAAAATAGTAATATCCTCAAAATATTTAAATATCAGTATTTTCCCCCAAATTAGTAAATGGCTATTCTTTGAACTCCCTCCTGAACACAAGTATGGTAAGTACATATGGCAGTAGAAGGTGCTCTTAGTACAAATAAAAGGAACATATATTCTAAATATAACATTTCAGGGAAAGAATTGTAAAGGAATTGATGTCATATGTGAGTCTGGAAAAATAAGTAGGATATAACTATGGACAACCAGGATTGGGAAATTGTTACAAATTTGCTGTCAACAAACTTTCTCTTAATTTTTCTTTCTTTTTTCTTTTTGGAAGCATCATTGACCTGTATGCAAACAAATTACTGTTAAGGAAAATGTGACTGTTATAATTGGTACAAAAGTGACAGGTTATGGGGTGTCAGACACCTAACAGTCATTGAAACTGGCAGACATACAGGGTTCAGGGAGTGGAATTTTTTAAAAATGGTGTGAGAATTATTTATAGGAGATTAACAAAGCTATTGGATTTAATGATGTGGAGTTTGAGCTTCATTATGAAGATAATTTTAAAAAGGTAAAATATCATAACGACAAAAAGCAAGATTAAATTTGAGTTTTTGGAAACTATAGAATAAGAGTAGATAAGATGCTATACAGGAACAGAGGAAACAAGGTCAGTTTAGGGGGTTCTTTCCTATTTCACAGCATGCCTTCCTGACAGGTAACTACAGTGAATGCCTTGGAGTTGTAATTTTGGGGAAATGTATGATTTCCTAAATCAACGTCATTATTTGTGTAAGTAATTCTGATAAAAGCAGAGGAATGGAGAATACTTGTGACTTCTTTTTCAACTGCCATATCTATATAAATCTTATTGGGTATGTATATTGTACATGTTAGAGTTCACTGTGTGAATATAAAATATCACTTTTACTAATAACAAATAAATAAAAGAAGATTGACACCCTTTGCATGTCAGGTAAAACTATGATCACAGGCTGGGATTGGTTAAAAGTTTGAGGGACAGATATCAAAATCCATGAAATGGAATATATAACTCAGCTTTTAAAAGGAGAGGAGTAAACTGGCCATGGGAAAGCAGTATATCATTGCCATCCATCATGCAAAAACTTTCCTCGATCAACAGCCCGTTTCTGTTGGGAGTCCAAGTTATTTCATTTTGATTTCTTCACATATGAATCGCAATAACAGGTAGATTCTACATTCATTCTTATTATCATATCTCTGCCATCCTGTCCTGAAAAAAACTGTTTCTGTTTGCTGAGCCTGGCTCAGGAATTATGTTAATACATAAAACATTAAGGACCCAGACTCAGCACTCCAGGAGTTCTGCCTATGTGGAAAGAGAGGAGATTCCAGGTAAAGAAGACAACTATGAATATTGTGAAATTGATCTATGTTAAGCAGATAGAAATGAATTCCAAAGAAGTTTGATTGGATAGATTTGAAGCAATGGTTCACATTTAATCACAGAATCCTGAATATGGGTATATGATCTTAGAATTTGTAATAGTCTAGGAAGTTTAAAACAGAAGGATAGTCAAATTTATATCCTTATTTTATAAGAAAATATTCAAGTCGAGCATATCAGGAGCTATTTTCATTTCAAATATTGCTACTACTAGAGGTATAGTCCACTCTGTGATAACTTGTTATAAAAAAGAGGGCTTTAGAGTAAATATCTCCTACAATCCTTCAATCC
Source organism: Anoura caudifer (assembly GCA_004027475.1). Taxonomy (NCBI): domain Eukaryota; kingdom Metazoa; phylum Chordata; class Mammalia; order Chiroptera; family Phyllostomidae; genus Anoura; species Anoura caudifer. The sequence goes on along the minus strand of PVKU01001824.1, from coordinate 250,636 downwards.
TAGAATCATGTAATTCTAATTCTATATTAATTGTTTTAAAATATTTATTTTAAGCCTTTAAATATGTATTTTATTTATATAATTTAAGTAGGCTAACAACATAGCACTTCTATATAAAGAAAAATATTCCAAACTCAATGGTAGAGAAACAATAAAAATATAATACATATAATTATAAGGAGATTATACAATAAAATATATATAATTATAATCTTAGATACAATCAGAATCTATAAATTTTTATGACTCAGGGTATTTAGGATGAAACCATAAAATGTACAATTATTAAGGATAACAAAAATCTCTGAGTGGGATGATCTTACATTTAAAAAAGTTTACAGTGTATTCTGACCCTACAATTTTTTTAATAATAGTAATCATTATATAAAGCTGCTCAATATTAATCTTCATTTTGAAAATATATGAAAATGTATACATTTATAAAGAATAAATAAAATAACAAATAAATGAATAAATAAAGAAGAAGAAAATAAATAACCTTAGAAGTCCAGGTTCCTTCTTTCCTTAGTGTGTCAGGTTAGCTGTTCTCATCATGATGCAGAGGGCTGTTTGGCATCATATCTGAGGGAAATATTCAATCAACAAAGGGGAATTCCACTCCCACATACTAATCTCTTTTTGTATAAAAAATGTTCCAGAATGCTCTCAACAAACTTTCTCTTAATTTTTCTTTTTTTTTTTTGGTGTTGGGGATTGCACTGCATCATTGACCTGTATGCAAACAAATTACTGTTAAGGAAAATGTGATTGTTATGATTGGGTACACATGGTTGTTTAAGAAAGGGATTGCCAAATACAGTCATGAGAGTACCATCACTAAGAATAAAGGCCAGGAGGTCAGTTTCTCACAGATACATGTGCCATCTTGTATTTAATATTTCAAGCTGGCAAATAAATTATTTAAAATTAAATAGAAGGCATATTTTTAGCACTGTAAGAAATTAAGTTATTTAAAACAAACCAAAATGTACAAAAAATCCTGTCTAGTTCAGTGGTTTGGGCATCATCCTGCAAACTGAAAGGCCCCCAGTTCGATTCCCAGTCAAAGTCCTGGCCTGAGTTATGGGCCAGGTTTCTGAGTGAGGGTGTGCGAGAAACAAGAGATTGATGTGTTTGTCTTGCAGATTGATGTATCTCTCCCTTTTCCCCATTCCTTCCCCTCTCTCTAAAAATAAATAAATAAATTCTTCAAAGTGTACAGAAAATACAAAAATATATGTAAAGATTTTGTGTGTGTGTATATATGTACATATACATACATATATACATACATACATACATATATATGAAGATCAGAGGCCCAAAATGTACTAAAGCTTATGAAACCAAACCTAGATGTAATATTTGACCTAATTGCTGTTTTATTCTTTTCCATAAACATAATCTTAATCAGCCAGTCTGGAATTTTCTATTGAATCCCAGTGAGGTCATCTGCCACTTAGGCCCTCTCCATTCCCAAAGAAAGCAGAGGCAATTGCATGATAAAACCTCTTGTCCTCCCTTCCCCCCAAAATAAATGATTTAATAATGATCTAAAAATAAACCTTTCTTTTCTTTTGTTAATAGATCTCTTGTTCCACCCTTCTTCCCATTTAAAACAAAACAAAACAAAACTTTCATTTTGTGTAATACCTCAGAGAGCCCTTCTAGTTGCTAGACGGGGTGCTGCCTGATTCATGAAGCCAATTTGTCCTTCAAATTTTGTTCTTTAACTCAACTTAATAGTGAAAATCAGCTTCCAAAATATTGAGTGTACTAATTAACGTAATTTTAGTAATACATTTTACTAATACAATATATATCCAAAATATTTTTACTTTGTCCTGAGTGGTGTGGCTCAGTTGGTTGGGCATAGTCTCGCGAAGCAAATGGTCTCTGGTTCAATCCCCAGTGGGGTCAGTTGCCAGTCAGGGCGTGGTGAGTGACATCCAACGATGTTCTCACATCAGTGTTTTTCTCCCTCTCTTTCTCCCTCCCTTCCCTTCTCTCTAAAAATAAATAAATAAAATATTTAAAACATATTGTTATTTCAATATGTAATCATATTTTAAATGTATTGCTGATATTTTTTACTTTTTTCATAGTAAATCTTTGAAATTTAATGTATTTAAAGTACATCTCAACTTCGAGTGTTCACTTCAAACACTTAAAACACATTTTAATTTCAATATCAAACATATATGTAGCTAGTGGTTATCATATTGGTGAGATTACTAAATCTTTCTGGGAATTATAACTTTTGGAATAGCATGCCAAATAGATGTCTGTCTTTCCAACTCCAAGGAAAGTGTATGTATTAAGAATGAATCAGGTGTACTCAGGTAGACCTTCTAGAACGATCACCTACCCTACTTTTGACCTGAGTGATCTTAAACAAACTATTTTATCTTTACAAGTCTCAGTTACTTCATCTGCAAAATGGGGATAACAATCCAACCTAGTAACACTGTTATAGGATTGTTGTTAACATTAAGCAAAATTATAACAAGTACCCAACATTGTGACCAGTTCAGTAATTATTAACCATGACAATAAAAACAGTTAAATTAGACACTGAAAGTAAATAAAAAATTAGACACTGAAAGTAAATAAATGTTGGCTGTATTTTTCCTCTTTTTAAAAGTGATATTATTGTTTATATATTCATGATCAATATTCTGATATGTTTTCCAATGGAAAAAATTATGTAGTTTGCATTTAATATTTGAAACTATGACAGATAACTAATACATAATTTGGGAAAATATAAATCTTCATTCTGTCTAAGTTTATTCTCAATTCTTAAGTCATAGTGTAACCAAACAAAAATGAAGATTTGGCTACTTGCCACCACAAAAGCCAAACTTGTGAGGTAGATGATGGTGCAAAAGGAAAGTGGTTTTATTCAGGTGCCATGTGACCTAGGAGAATGACGGACTCCCATCTCATAGACCATCTCCTCTTTCTTCCATGAAAAACTGTCGAACCGTGTCCTCAGCAAAGCCAAAACAAAAGTCACTTTCCAGAACTCCTGCTCCATTTTAAGGTACATTCCTTTGTAGCCCACAGGTGTCTGCTAAACACTCTTAGCCCCCATCTATGTAGCTTGGTTTGTTCCTGGCTGCAGTTCATTTCAGGTTCTCCCCTGAATCCAGTGTGTGGAGCCTGCATGGCCATCAACCATGCAGCCACCCAGGCCACATGGTCTGTGCTCTGGGCAAATCAGCTTGTGAACGCATGGATGGGTGCATCACTAGGTAGGCAAAAGAGCAAGCTTCTTTGTTCCCCTGGATTATATTAGATTAGGTTTGGGATGGACCAGGTACTTTCTTGAAATGACCAACCAACTTGCCCAATTTTCAAGCACTTTGGAAGGGTCCACCTCCCAACCATTCCTTCTTTCCCTAGACTAGACTGCCAGGCCTCTTTGGTGCAACTCTCTCCATTGCACCATTTTAACTTCTATTGCACATGTGCCTGCATTTTCCTGGTCATACTCCCAATCTAATGTGGGGAGACTTTTTTTCTATCCAACTATCTTGCTATTTTTTTATGCGCCTAATGCAAGAACCTTCCCCTGCTTCCTTCTTAGCTAATGGCGGGGGTGGGGGGGGATTGCTGGGCACTGCCACTGACTGTTTTATGGTAACAATTGGACAGCTAGGAAGTATTTTGCAGACAATTGTTCCCCATTTTTTCTTTGGTTGAAAAGTGAACAGACTGAAAGTAATAGCACATATTTCTCAGTATACACTAAATTGACTCAAACATTATCCATGTAATAATTCCAACATATTAAAACATTTCAGAATATATGTGTCAGATGAGTTCTATGCAGGGTAGTACACAGTGAAAGGAGATAAAAATCATGTCTCAATCAGATATACATAATTAATTACCTAATATCTAAAATTCAAGCTTTGAAAGCAGGAAATCTTACTTTCAGTATTACTAAATGATTTGTGGGCTCTATAGCTAAAAGTAAGATCAGTCAAAATATATTGTAACTTTTCTAATAATATGGTTCTTAAAAGCAAGGGGCATAGTATATAACTCTTAAAAATAAACAGAGTTTAGGAGATATTTTCTTTTCCATTTTTAGATAAAAGTTGTGACAGAAGAAATAAGTTTGGTTAGAAATGGTGGGAAAATTTAAGTAAATTAAGTTCAGAAATCCTTCTGTTTCTACATTAAATTGTACTGATCCAATGATTAATACTGTGCATGATTTGACACTAACATGATCAAATATTTTGACGCAGATATCTCCTATCAATATGTCAAATGCCTGTCTTAAAAGATTTGTTTGTGAAAGAAAAAGTATGCCTTTACTACAAATAGGTTCTCCATACTGTGCTCAACTCTTTTTATTTTTAATAATTGTTGTCATAGCATAAGGCAGCATGAAAGCATAGGCTGATAGAGTAAAAAATGCATGGTGTTAACAGACATACAAATATAATGAGTTTAATATAATCCAGGTAGCTTTACCCATTACATATAATAAGCACTTACATGCTAGTTAAAAACTGGCATACAAATTAGAAAATACAAAAAAATTTTGACAATTGATATTTCAAAACATGCTAAGAAATACATGCTCCTAAGTGGTACTTCTTCAAGTACATTTTGGCGATTAGCACCTACTTTCTAATGTTATGTGATATGAAGATCTATATATTTTTGATGCTTATAGGGCACTTAGATATCTTAATCTGACCCTGTTCATTATGTAGAAAATGAGCCATGTATAGATTTGTGCATGACTGACCATAAACAATTGAAGGAACTACTTCAGGCCCCTCAAAATTATTAGGGCAATTAAGTCTTAAATAGGATATAAAGAATCAATGATTCTCTACCAAAGTCACTTAGGTCCTCTGAAGGAGTTTTGGGTTAGATTGGGCACAGAAAGGTTAACCAAGAAACTAACATCAAGTGCTCTTAAGAGAAGACAGCACAAGGCACAAAAGGATGGAAGTTATTTTTTTTCCTTTACACTACCAGTCTGTCCCCATGTCAGTTTGCAAAAGGAGATTCTTGCCATTCTTAACAACACGTTTTCAGTAGAAAGAGGAATTAAAGACTTTAGTTGCATATTTTTAAAAGTCTAGCAGAACACTCTATGATTATGAGACTAAAGAAACCAGCGTAGTGCCACACACAATTTTTGTTGGAAAAAATGCATAATGATAATTAATTTTTAAACTTGATCTACCAGGAAACAGATAAGTGTTACTTAACTGCACTCATTATTATAAACTTTTTAATCATTCTGTTCATTAGTTATATTCACTGTTATTATACCAAGTATACAATTATATTTGCATATACTAACATAATAATTTAATGAAGATGAATTATGAATAAATATGGGTGTGATTCAGATACTGTCTGAGTAGATATAGTTTATTTTGAACTATTTATGTTGATGATGATATGCTATGCTACAATAAAAATAATTTAAAATCTAATGAAATCCTTGATCAAATGGCCTGTGTTTTTCAAGCCATGAGGGGGAAGTTAACTAATTTGTTAATGACTATTAGGCTTACGTGAGTAAGAGATATTAGTTATCACAAAGAAAAGAAAATTAATTATTTAGTATTTGCCTTTCCTCATACACTTAATTATTTGTTTTGAGTTTTCAATGTAATCAATTTATTGTATTCTTTGCTTTCCTGCAATGATGGTTGCACTGTTAAAACAAGTCTTATTAGGTTTGTATAACATATTTTTCAAGTAACTTTCACACATTATTTTATACATTCCTTACAATATTCATATGCAATAGCTAGAGTGGGGTTTATTTTCTAAATTATTAACTTCTAATAAAAATGTGGCTTAGCAACTTGGCCAAAATCCTATGGCTATCTATTAAAACACTTAGAATCAACTGTAATCCTTTTTGTTTGAAATCATGGGCTTTTTCCCCTCTATATTTATATCTGAGATTTTTATACAATTTCTGCTCTCTAAAAGTTGTAAAGAGGTTTTCTGTTTTATTTTCACCTTTGTGAGATATTTGTAAGTTCAGGATTGTATTAATGTAATAAAAGCAGAATACTTAAAAATCAAAATTTTAAAAACTCTTGTTCTAAATTTCTTTTTGCTCTACTTCTTAATTTTATTAGCCTCACCAAGACCATAAAATTAAGACATTTATACAATTTATACAATATGTATAATACCAAGTAATATAATACATATTGAGTTATAGCATAGTTATTTGCTGAATTAAGTATTTCACCTTTCAATCTAAAAAATTTTAATTTTATATACCTGATTTATATCATTTGTCTCTTATAAATATATTCCATGAACATTATAAAATTATAAATTTAAGCATTTGTAAATTATGAAATAGTTGGAGATGTACAAAGAGCAAATTGTAAAAATAAAATACACTTATAATTTCTCTCTTTAAAAGTAGCAGTGATTAATATTTAAATGTTCCTTTAATATTTAATAGTAATATCAAATGTGAAGTATTTATATTTCACTGCATTTACTTTTAAAGTGTGTCCACATTATTCATAAATATTTATAATATTTTGTATGTGCCTGTGTACTCATACATTCATATATTTATAAAGTTATTTATAAAATTAGAACCATTGTTTCAAATATTATCTTCCCAGTCAGCATAGATTTGTGAACATTTTTCTGTTATTCATCTTTTTTCAACAACATCTGAATCTGGCCCTCATACATGGATGGCAGGAACATTCAAAAGAAAGAGAAAGATCACTCCAGATTGGTTGCAGGTTTCATTGAGCAAGATAGAATTGACAGTTAGTATATGCATTCTTATATTGCTATAAGAATTTTAGTAAGATTTTTTAAATGTAGAGATTTAAAATTTCCAATAAGACTTTTTTTAGATATATAAAAGCTGATTATAGAATTTAATTAGGAAGGTGAGGGACCTCAAAGCCAAATCAATTTTGAAAAAGAATAAACTGAAGGGATCATAAAAATGGATTTTATGATTCACTATATAGGTACACTAATAAAGATAGTATAATATTGATAAAGGGGTAAATCACAGATACAGAGATCAATAGAATAGAATAGAGAATAAAGAACTAGACTCCAGACAAAAAAAAATAGCCACATGTTTTCTTCAAATCTGTTAGGGCAATTCAATAGAGAAAGGAGAGTGTGTGTAAAAATTGGTATTGGGTCAACTGGATATTTTTATACCCCAAAACAAACCTTAACCTAAACCTCAGAGTATATACAAAATTTAACTCAATCACCATAAATGTAAGTGTAAAATTATAAAAAAAATAAAAGACAGTCCTCACAACCAGGAGTTAAGCAGTGTGCTTTTACGTATATCACCAAGCACATTATCCACAAAGAAAAATAAAAACAACAGATAAAAGTGACCTCATGAAATTTTTTAAAAAAATTTGCACTGTATATGTGTTAAAAATCATCACATTGCACACCTTAGACTTATCAATGTTCTACAAGGTTGTATGAAAAAAGTCAGACAGAACTAGTAGCCAAGGAGAGTGGACTGGAATGTGCATGTGTGAATAATGACCACTTCACTGTGCTAGTCAGTGGGGGCAATAGATGCTGTTGAGTGAGCCTGTGTACTGTGTGGCTGTCACATTCAAAATGACTGAGAAAGTAGAGCAATGAATCTGCATGAAGTTTTGCATTAAACTTGAACATTCTGCATGGAAACTATTCAGATGATTCAGTAGGCCACAACTGTGGGCAACTGGTGATTGACAGCTTCATCACAACAATGCACCCATTTGTGCATTACATCTCATGCAATTTTTTGATGAAAGATCAAATTACCCAGATGACTCAGCCTCACTACAGCTCATGTTTGGTATTCTAAGACTTCTGGCTTTTCCCAAAACTAAAATCACCTTTGAAAGGGAAGAGATTTCAAGATGTTGACAAGATTCAGGAAAATATGGTGGCATTCCTGATGCCAACTGGGAGAGCTGTGTGAGATCCCAAGGTGCCTACTTTGAAGTGGACTGAGGCATCATTGTCCTGTATGCAACGTTTCTTTTATCTTGTGTCTTCTTTAATAAATGTCTCTGTTTTTCATAGTATGTGGCTGGATACTTTCTGGATAGACCTCCTATAGTAGCCTCCTTATCTCACTCTTGTGTCCATTTCACATGGGCAATCACTTTTATATTTTTCAGTTGCCCATCCCCAAGCTCTCCTGCCATATTTTCTAAATAAATTTTTTTAATGCAAACACTACTTTTTGATTTCAGATAGCATCTTTTTACCACCCTACCATGGAAACTAAAGATTTAGATTTCTTACCTTCCAGATTCTCAATACACATTTGCCCCAAAACCTACTTCTCATTAGTTCATTCTATCAATGTAGTCAGATTTGGCTATAACAATACTCAGCATTTATATTCTGGTGATTCTGTATTATTTTCTACTTGTATATGATGCACTGTGTTTTGATTTCCTTTCCTTTCTTGTATACTCTCTTTATTGTCCCAAAGTAAATAGTTGTCATATATTTTTATATGCTTATGTTTTTAAGTATCTATCATTAATATATTCCTACACTCTTTGTTGATGTATAAAACTTTTTTCCAGAATATTCCAGTGATACTTTAGTCCATGAATTCTGTATTTTCTTTTTTCTATAGCTGCATGTCTTTCTGCTCTGGTGTGGATTGGTTCCTCACCAAGTTATTTTATTACCTTCTAATACTTTTTCACTATTTCTCTGGAAAGTTCCCTCATTTCTGTCATGTGCTATATATCCCCACTCTAGAACATTATTATTATTTTCTTTTGTTAGTGTGTCTATTGCATCATTCCTCTAATTCCTCAGACTTTCTGAGCTTGTACATATTTTGTATTTCACAGTCATCTGTCTTAGTAATTATTTGCATATCTGTTTTCCAGCTTTTTATCTCCACTATTTTCTCTCTTCATGTTTAAACAATTTTTTAAATCTCCCCATCATGATAGGTGGGATTTGGGGGGAGAAAGTACAATGAGGGCAGATACTCAATTAAATATATTTAATTGACCTTAATTTCACTTATCCATGGAGTATAAAATTTTTTCCATATCAACAAATATAGTATGCTACATTCAGATTGCATTAATAGTTTTAATAGTTTATTGTTATAAATATAGTTATTATAAATATGCACATATATACATATAATTTATACCTCTATGCGTGTATGGCAAATTTGGCTAGATGTATAGCTAATAGAAATGATATGCATTTTTAACACTGAAATTAGGTATTATTCTTACTGTAATGACAGAAGTCATATATGTTTAGAAAATACAGAAAGACTGCTTCTTTTTTCTTTTATAATAATGGAACAATGGAACAATTAAATATTTTAATATTTAAATGATTCAGTCTTTCTCATTCTTTCTTTCTTTTTATTTCCTGTTTTCTCCTATCTACATCCATCACACGCTATGCAGGTCTATATTAATGTATATGTAATAGTATACTAGTAAAGATTTAACAAGAGGCTTGGGAGAATGGGTCCTGATTTGTAGTGTTTCTGTGATATAATAAGTCCCACTGAGGCTGATTTCAAGCTATCAACTTCATTTCACTTAAAAAGTAGAGTTGGAAAAAGATGAACAAAATTGACACTTGTGAGCCAATGGGAGCCAGCTCCAGCCACTGTAACCATGCCATGTATCTTTCAAACACAGAGTCCAGCACAAATAACACTTCTTTTTTAGTCCCAAATCTTTTATTATAAAATCATAAGCATGTAATTCTGTAACATAACAATGTCACACTCAAGCACACCATTTGACACTGTAGGAGAAATGTTCCAACTGCTGTCCATCTTGTGTGAGACACTCATGTACCCCAACAACCACACTCAAGCAAACCTTACTTCCGCTGGATCCTGTATATTCTAGCTTGCTGCTTGCATTTTATCTTTTGAAGTTTTTTTTTTTTTTCTGTTATTTAACAATTGACTTATTTTGATGTGCAAAACTAGTACTTTTTTACCTCTTCTATTATGTTAAATGTCTGTCTTGGCTACAACAGTTTGTAGATTATTCATTTATATTTCCTTCTGGGTCAGTTTTGGTTTCAGGTTTTTTTTTTTTTTTTGTATTTTTTGTTTATCTATTTGGAATTTCTAGTGATATAAGGTATGGAATAATTTAGGCTTACATTTTAAAAAAATGATATTCATTATCACTTATTAAGTAATCTATCAGTTCTTCCATTATTAAAAATGCTAACTTTATTACATATAATATTTTATTAATTAGATCTTTGTTTGTTCTCTTTATTCCTTTATTAGCTTACTCTTATGTTCACATTGTCATTTAAAATTATTTTAAGTTTAATAGCATGAAAAATATCTAGATATAATTTAACCAAGGAGGTAAAATACCTGTACTCAGAAAATTATAAGACATTGAAAAAGAAATTGCAAAGATACAAAGACATGTAAGCATATACTATTCTCATGAATAAAAAAGTTAGTATCATTAAAATGTCCATATTACCTAAAGCAATCAATAGATTTATTACAATTTCTATCAAAATGCCACTAGAATATTTTACAGAACTAGAGCAAATAATCCAAAAATTTATATGAAACCACAAAAGACCCCAAATATCCATATAAATCTTGAGAAAGAAACACAAAGTTGGAGGTATCATGTTACCTGATATCAAACTATATTACAAGGCTGTATAGATCAAAACACATGGTACTGGTATATAAATAGAAACATAAATCAATGAAACAGAACAGAGAGAGCCCAGAAATTAACTCACATGTACATGGTCAATTAGTATTTGACAAAGGAGGCAAGGATACACAATGGGGTAAAGATAGTCTATTCACTAAGAGGTGTTGGGAAAATTGGATGGATACATGCAAAAATGAAACTAGTCTATCCTCTTACACCATACACAAGAATAAGCTTATAATTAATTACAGATGTAAATGTAAGATTCAAAACCATAAAACTAGAAGAAAACACAGGCAGCAAAATCTCAGAAAATGCTCACAGCAATAGTCTTTCTTTCTTTCTTTCTTTCTTTCTTTCTTTCTTTCTTTCTTTCTTTCTTTCTTTCTTTCTTTCTTTCTTCCTTCCTTCCTTCCTTCCTTCCTTCCTTCCTTCCTTCCTTCCTTCCTTCCTTCCTTTCTTTCTTTCTTTCTTTCTTTCTTTCTTTCTTTCTTTCTTTCTTTCTTTCTATTTTCTGATATAGCACCTTGGGCAAGAGATACAAAGGAAAAAATAAACAAACAAGGCTACATCAAACAAAAAGCTCTTGCTCAGCAAAAGAAATTGTCACCAAAATGACAAAGCAACCCACTAAATGAGAGAATATATTTGCCATGATACATCTGATATGGGGTTAATATCCAGAATCTATAAAGAACTTATATAATTCAACACCAAGAAAATAAATAATCCAATTAAAAATGAGCAAAGGACCTGAATTAATACTTCAAATCACACCTATCAGAATGGCTACCATCAATACATCAACAGACAATGAGTGTTGGTGAGGATGTGGAAGAAAGGAAACTCTTATGGGAATTTTGGTGGGAATGCAGATTGGTGCAGCCATGATGGAATATAGTAGGGTATGTCTTCAAAAAAATAAAAATGGGCATGCCTTCTGATCCAGTGATTCCACTTTTGGGTATATATCCAAAGAAACCCAAAACACTAATTCAAAAGAATATATGCATCCCTATGTTCATTGCAGCATTATTTACAGTAATTGTTTATATTTGCAGCATTAGCCAAGCTGTGGAAGCAACCCAAATGCCCATCAACAGATGAGCAGATAAAAAAGTAGTGGTACATTATACACAACAGAACATTATTCAGTTATTGAAAAGAATAAAATCTTGCCATTTTTGGCAGCATGAATAGACCTGAGAATATTATGCTAAAGCAAATAAGTCAGTCAGAGGAAGACAAATACCATATGATTTCATTTATATGTGGAATCTAAAGAACAAAATAAATGAACAAATAAAACAGAAACAGTCTCAAAGATAGGAAGAACAGACTGAGGTTGCCAGAAGGGTTGCCAGTACAAAAGATGAAGGGATTAGGAAGTACAAATTGGTAGTTACAGAATAGTCATGAGGATGTAAAGCACAGCATCATCAATAATATTGTAATAACTATGTACGATGCCAGGTGGGTACCAGAAGTTTGGGAGGGAACACTTTGTAAAGTATATGATTGTCTAACCACTATCCTGTACTCCTGAAACTAGTAAAAATAATGTTGAATGTAAACTGTAATTGACAAGTAAAATTTAAAAAATAAAAGTAGTCTAAGGTTTAAATATAATTTACTAATTATTTAAATCCTAGTCATTATCTTTTTATTCTGAATTGTCATTACTACATTGACTTTTATTTATTTATATTTACTTAATTTTTTCAAATATTACAATAAATCAGTATTTGAAGTATTTTTATAATTTTTAAAAATATTTTCATTTTGAGAAGATATGTTTAAATATCATCTTCTCATCCATGACAATGAAATTTTACTTAATTTATTTATCTTTTATGTATATTTACAAAATGTTTTGTTTCCAATTATATATAGACTAAACTCATTAGATGTGTTTCCAACATTTTAATCTTTATATTGTTACTATGTTGAATGCAATAATTTTTCATTCATTTTCTTTTATTGCCATATATGACATTTGTATATAATTTGTACTACATAAAAGGCAATAAATTTCCATATTTAATCCTAGCCACAGTCTTTAAAATTAAAACACTGTTTTAAGTTTTTAAGTAATAATTTTCTTTTTATGAAATAATATGCTTTTAAAAATTATATTTTCCCTTCTCCTTGATAATATTGTTTCTTTTTTTCCCCTGAATTTACTGCATTTGCAAGAATATCAGTAAATAATGCTTAACATTATGCATGAGGTCACACATTCTTGATGGATTATTACCTTTATTTATTGTATTCATTGATTTATTCATTTAGTCATAAAAATTTTAGTGCATATAATGTACTTAGAAATTAATTTTGGTTTTATTATTAAATTTGATAATAAGTTATTGGTGAATATTTTGGTTTATGTTCTTTTAAAGTTTTCTATGGGCATTTAAAACAAAAATGAGTTAATGAAACAAGATTTTAAAATTTATGTACAACCATCAGTTTACTGTAAGTATGATGGACATATTTTCATACATATTAAAACCTTGTCTAATTATTGCTAACTAATACCAAACTTTGGAAGATTCACCATTGTTCAACATTTGTTTTATTCAATATTTTGATATCTTTAAAATGTTGAGATGAACAGTCTTATATAAGTATTTGGAAAATTCATCTAATTATTGCTTTATGGTAGACTCATAGACATGAGATTGCTGGTTACAAGTAACTACCTTTCAATTGTCAATACCTGGAGCTAAATTGGCCCTTCCGGAAAGCTATATCAATTTATGTACCAATGGTGTTGTTACTACTTTACGGTACTTCCTGTGGAGAAAGAATTGGGTAAATCTGTTTTATATTTGATACCTTTAATATAACATGTGATTTTAATTTTATACTATACATCATCTGAACTTACAAAATATTAGTATTCCAGATTCTGTACCCTTGGAAAGAATATGAGCTTCACAATGTAAAACAAAAGTTATGGACCTAAAATCTTCCTGAATAAACAACTTATAAACTATCTCAAACTCAGTACAGGAGTACACGCCTGACAACTGGACAACAGCAAGTGAATACAAAGGATTCGTACAACCCAAAGGCAGCTTTTCTTTTTACATGTTTTGGGAGCCTATTCCCTGTTTGATTAGAAGTGCAAGTTCTTTCATATGAACATAGTTTGAAAAAGAATGATTTTCATTTTCTATATAATACTAAAATTATAAGTCATGAAGGTATGATAACTCAAACCACAATGAATATGAATATGGTTAAAATACTGCCTGTCATTCCTTTTTCTAAAAGTGTATGACATACAATGTGAAGTCATTTCACTCTTAGCCTCTCAGTTTTTCCTTTGAGTGGTTTGGTTAGAGAATGAAAGAAAGCTGAACTTTAATTATTTCCAAGTTTAATGTGGTGAATTTTAATATGTTACAGACGAGTACGACTGTTCACTACTTTTAATTTAAAAAGTAAAATTGTTTTTTTTTTCTGAATAAATCATGGTAAAAATATGACAATAAAACGTAAGGCTCTCATAAATAAACTGCGATAAATCATGTTTCAACAATGAACAAGACAAACAGTGTCAACCTTTCCCTTTACTAGCAAAGTACAGCATTTATTTCATGAGAAAAATAATTACCTCAGTGACATTAAAGGCAATTTTTTCTATTATTTCAAGTCCTTCTGTGGGTCTTTTCCAGCCGTGTTCTACTGGTAGCATTTTACCTATTCAAGCACTGAAATGGAAGGTCCTTTAGATGGCATGTAATACACGTGTTGTTGTATTCTCTTCTTCAGAATGTGGCCCGACGCGCATGAAAAGAATAGAGGCGGTAATGGCTCTCTGTTTAACCTAACTCCTAGATTAGTATTCAATTAAATTTCCTCTTTTGTTTCTTCTATTTGATTCATTTTTCTTCTATTTGCTCTGCAAGATAGGGATATTATCTATCATACATATATTTGTAATGATTTCTCTAGAATGAGACTTTTCAAAATTTTTTTCAGTTATAAAATTAGTCCTTATAAGAAAATCTGGAATTGTTTCAACTTGGCAATTTATTCATATCCTGAAAAACGCTAATTAAGAGAGATCACTGTCCCTACATAAATAGCCTGATGACTTTCAGCTCTTTATCTTAGACTTTTTTTAAGTTTAGCTGTATGAGCCTACTGTAAGCATCTAGCTTTATGAACAAACTATAAGCATGCCTGGTCCTTGTCTGTCCAGCCTTCCTCACATCTCACCGGTGCTCCACGGATTGCTACTCAAAGACTGCGCACCACACAGGAGCCAAAACGGACTCTGCGGGACCCTGCCTGCTCATGAAGTTTCACTGGCCTGAGTCGGCTTTGCCTGCTCCCGCTATACCGATTCTTATCACCTTCTTTATTGTTACGGAATAATGACGTTGGCAAAAAAACATAAAACTCAGAGTACACAACTACAACAAGGTTATTTCTGGTAAATTGTTGAATGAATGTTACTACCTCACAGGATTAGTTTACTGCAGAAGAAAAATTCTAACATTTTATAGCTCACATGTGAAATATATTAACAGCAGTTGTTTTACATTTGAAAACCACTTTGAAATTTCCTTGACATTGCCAATGAGTTATAAATCACGGAAAAATTAAATTAATAATATTTTTATTTCTTTTTTGGAGGAAATATGTATTGAGGACATTCAGTACTAAAATGTTAAAGATATTTGATATTATTTAAGGAGCACTGTATTTCAAAAAGAGAATGATTCCAAAATTATCTAAAACCATGAATAGAAAATAATTATTTTAAGCACTGGTAACTTATTAAATGAGGGGCGAGGGGGAAGCCCTGTGTCTTAGGTTGTGGGCCAGATCTGAGATTCTGTCTATTGGCTACAAATGATTAAAAGTTTTAATACACAGGATCCAGCACAAATAACACCCCCTTTTTATTACAAAATCTTTTATTACAAAATCATAAGCATGGAATTCTGTAACATAAAATCACACTCAAGTGCATCATATGACACTTTAGGTGAAATGTTCAAATTAAAACTATAAATGATCATTCCCATATTATTACCCTACTAACCACACTCAAGCAGGTGTTACCTCTGCTGGACCTGTATTTTATTCTATGGAATGCATAGAATAGTATTTTTAAATGACCTTTCAGAGGTTATTCATAATGATATTAAACAAGTATGCTTTGGGTAGCCTCTCCAATATAATCTCTTCTCCTTTTGGGTTGCTATTACACCTGTTTTCATATACATGTTTTTTAAATTTAATCTTTATTGTATTTTTCCATTACCACTTAG
The DNA here is from genome assembly GCA_004027475.1 of Anoura caudifer. NCBI lineage: Eukaryota > Metazoa > Chordata > Mammalia > Chiroptera > Phyllostomidae > Anoura > Anoura caudifer. Next base: position 234,639 of record PVKU01001824.1, on the reverse strand, counting down.
TACCCTCAAACCCTTTTCCCCTCAGTAATCCCCACACTGTTGTCCATGTCCATGGTTTTTTTTTTTTCCTTTTTGCTCAATCCTTCCACATCCTCACCTTCCCCTACCACTAGTGGTCATCTGTGAGTCTGTCCCCGTTGCTCTCATTAGTTCATTTTGTTCACAAGAGTCCACATATGAGTGAGATCATATGGTATTTGTCTTTCTCTGACTTGCTTACTTCACTAGCATAATGCATCTTGGTAAGGGAAAAACTGAATTATTTCTATAAGGAAAGATATTATGAAATTATTAACAGATGTAGATATAATTAAAGATAATGCATCTAATACTTATAGAAGAGAAAGGTAATATACATAAGTGTACATTTAACTAAAATAAATGTTATTTTCTTGATTTGATGATTTTGAGGTGACTAAGACGTCATGACATTCCTGTTAGCTTTACTAAGCCTTAGACAGTTTCAGGGCACTTACTTTAGAAAGGGAGTCCTCTGGTGGTGAGGAATGAGGGAGAGTAGAGTAGTCCCCTGAACTCCCTTTTTTAAAGCACATTTAGAAACTTTAAAAATTTTGCAATAGTAAATTCTTTCTGTCCCTTTTTGAACATAAATCCTCTATACCTAAGAATGCCTTTCTCAAGAAGAAATGGGAGTTAGTCTTTTGAAATATAAAAATCAGGAAAGATAAAGGCCCCATCTCCCTGACTCTGTGAAAGAGTAGATATCTAACTTCCATAAGCAACAATTAGCAAATTCTTTGGCCTTCATATTGACCTACTTCTCCCCTAAAGTCCTCAAGTAATGTCACAACTCAACCCAGAGTTTAAATATCCTTCTGCCTTTTTTATTCAGTAGAGTTGAGTTCAATCTTTTCCCCATGACACTACTCTTGAATAAAGTATACCTTGCTGTTTTTAATATGTCCAATATAATTTTTCTTTAACAGTGGTATGTATGTTTTTCAAAAACTGTATAATTTGTTGCAATTTTGTGCTCTTCCTAAATAAACTTCACATTTGTACCTAATATTTGTATTTATATTTTTTTTCTGAAAAATTCCTCCCCTTTTCCATAAGCTCCAGACTTTACAAAACTGGATTCATTTTTTTCTGTTGTTCTTTTCTCTACTGACAAAGATGTAAGTATATGTGTAGTTTAAGCTCATCTCCATGCCTTTATTCAATGTGCACTCAAGGCCTGAGAAATCCCTCCCCTGTATATGCACTCACCAAAGTACACCCAATATATCAAGAACTAAATTTATCATCTTTTTTGTAAAGATGATAAATTCCTCATTCCTTGAATTGAAATTGGTTTTCTCTGTGTTTCCATAGTGCTGCTTATGATTTTATAATAAAATTTATTACAGTCTACCAACTTATAAAGTTACTTGCATGTTTCATTATCCTTTTACAGGAGAGACTAAGTTTTTAGATTTCAAGACACTGGCATTATTAGTCTTTGTAACACCATCATTCCCTAAAACAGTAGACACAAGAATTTATATTGAATTAAATTGCTATATTTTCTTATATTTAATTTGAAAACTAATTCTCATAAAAGAAATATTGGAAATCTCCCAGGATAATAAGTTTCTTAGATTGGAAAAGTAATAATTGAAAAAAGAATATTCATGGAATCCTGTCATGTATCTCAGGGAGATAACCTCCTTTGATGGGTCAAATTGAACTCAAATGCTTCCTCTTCTTTTGAAGCTTTCCCTGACCTTTCATAGGCAGAGCTAATCTTGTTTATCTCTTAACATGCTGAATATCCCCCTATCTGATTTCTCTACCAAATGAGAAATCCTTGAGATCTCTTTATACTCATTACTTGGCATAGGTCTTCTCATTTAATGAGGTTCTAGGTCAATGTTTATTAACAAGAATGGAAGAAGGAAGGGATGAAAGACTAAAAGAAAGGCAACTAGAAAAAAGTAAGAGAGAGACATTATTCAATAATAGTCAAGTATGTCTCCATTTTATTGGATCTCAAAGCCATGGTTTCTTTTTAGGTTTCAAGATCTCCCATACAGGACCAAGAACCAGTTGCAGAGAATATCTAATTCTGCTGACAATTAAGACTTAAAAAAATGGATGCAAGCACTCATAAAGATTATGAATCATTTCTTTTCTGCATGTAAATTACAAAGCAATCAACATCAGTGGGATTAATAAAAGATGTATAAAGATGTTACTTAAAAAATCCAGAGAAGCTACTTCTCTCATAGCCCTCCATAAACATTTACTACTCAAAGAGTTTTATTTACAGGAACAAGTATAAAGAACACATGGGCAAAAACTAGGGGGGGTGGAACTGGGAGGGAGATGCGGAGGGCTGGGGGGGTTGTCTGGATGGGAGTAAAAGACAGAAAACTGTACTTGAACAACAATTAAATAAAAAAGAAAAAAATAAAACTCAGATCCTTGTCTATAGCCACTAATACACCCTGAGCAAACACAACAACACATCACATGTGCATTTGGCAAATCTCTCTTTTTCTGTTATGTATCTATGTATCCATTTTATGTGGCCTAATTTATTTTAATAAAAATTTTTATTAAAATACATAAATTTTCATAAATACATACATTATGAAATTTATAACATGCACATGAACAAGAAGAAAACTGACACTACCCAAAATAATTCAATCCAGAAAACTCTGTTAGTATTTTGTTACGTTGACTAGACTAAAAGGCTGGCAGTAGAGACAAAAATGAATAGAATTGTGATATGTATGAATATGTATTTTCATATACCAATGCTGTATTATGGTAAATTTCACAAGTGTGTGTTCATGATAGTCTTTCCTATAAGCCATCTGGGCAACTGCTCAGCTCCCATGCTGAGCAGCCCGGCACCAAGGAATAGATAAGAGTCACACAAGGTAACTATGCTAGTCATTCAGCTTTTATTGAATGCAGGTTCACTCAAAACAGAACATCAACATACATTAATATCTTATTCACACCCCAACAATCTAAGAGAAATATAACACACACACAGCAATCAATGGGGGAAAATGAAACCGAGTCCCAGAGTCTCAGTCTGCAGGTCCAGGAGACAGCATGGTGGGCAAGGGAGTTGTCTTTATCTTGTAAAGAAGGAACTCTGGTGCCAGGTGGGTAGCAGGGTAGATGAAGTCCTTAGTCCAGCAGGGCAGAGTCTCTAGCAGTCAATGCCAAGGGAGGTCAGCGTGGCATGGAGCAGCACTCTGTTGTGTTGAGCTTGGCTGTCTCATCAGTGGTCTGAAAACTGCCTCAGCTGTACCTTGAAAGTGGGGTACCACACACTTCTGGATCTTTCTGATAGATGTCTTGGCATCCCTAGCTCTAAGTGGGGAATTTTCTCAAGAGCCTATGAGTGGGACATGGCTGTTGTGCTTGACACCCCTGCTGGCAAGTATGGAATTTCCTCAGGAGTCTGTCTATGGGTGTTCTCATTCTGCAGACAAGGCTGTTCTGACCACATGTGCAGAGTTTTGCTGTGTCTCTTTGCCAGAGGTGTCTGTTTTGACTTAGGTTGTTTCCCTCTTAAACCAAAGTGTCATGGTTGACTGACAGTCATCTTTGGTTGACATGAGTGATTCCACTTTGCTTTATATACTTTATTCTATCTAGATTGGGTCAATGCTATTTTCATTGATCTTGCTCTCCACAGTAGATTAGAAATGAAAGGTAAGACAAGAACGAAGGGCAGCTCTTGTATTTTTAGTAGCAGCAACTGAGTTTATGGTGATAATTAATTTTTAACACATTTGTGTATGTGTTGAGGATTCTCTGTGTTGAAGGAGAGTATCTCATATTTGAAGTGCCTCTTATATACTCAAGTCTAGATGATGTCAATTGAGCAGTTGGGCATTGGAATTGCCCAGTAAGAGAATCAGGTTTGGTCATTTAAAGTTGGTGGGAGGTAATTTAAAATAATGTTTTGGTTTTGAAGCTGCTCAAATATGAGAATTTGGTTTCTTAAAAAATAGGAGGAGGTTATCATCTTTTTTAAATAGTATATACTGTTCATGTTACAATCATCCTTATTTTATAGTCCTGAAATTTTTTAAATATTATTTTTTAATGCCAATGTCCTCACTGTTGCTTTTCTAAAAAATCTATATATAAATTGGAAAAAGTGGATCCATATTCAAGGTACCCATGTCAGTTCATTTGCCAAAAGACTTACTGTTTTCTCTTTATCCCTAAAAGTACATTTTATGTTTATGAGATAACTAGCCTTTAATTGGTTACATATATTGTTTCATGTGAGAAAACAGGTATCACATTAAATTGTACTGAGCCACTGAGCTGTTTGATATTACGTAGCTGTGTTACCTTAATCTTCAAGGAATTATTTATCACTGATTAGGGGCCAGACACTCAGCCAGATGCCTTTGGGTATTAAAATAATAACTATGCTTAAATTATACTAGATAAATTTTATCATTAGTTTAGTAGAGTAAGAGATTGACACATATATTTTTCTAAAAAGATCAATTCCATAGGAGAGTACAGGTAAGTTCTATAAGAGGTCTAAAGAAGAAAGGTAAATTTGAATAAACTACTCATTGAGAATAATAGTGCAGTTATTGGCTTGGCCAGGGCATCAGATCTACCTATTAGTATATTGATTGCACATCTTACGGTAGAGTAAGCCTCATAAAACTATCAGAATTTGTCATACTTCAGAGTGACAATTATTACAGATTGTTGAGACATCTGTACAAAAAGTATTTTCCCCTTTCTGACCTCAAGACTGCTTCTAATCTTGGATTATGTGATGATGTCATAACCCAGTGTCTGTGAAATTTGAACTGATTACTGAGGGAAAAAGAATCCTTAGTGAGAACATGCATAGCAAACTGAAGAAACAGCCTGCTGATTACACTGAGGAAAACTTCTATTTACATGCAAATATCTTTGTAATCAGCAGTGATAGGAAAGGAAATGTGTGAGAGTCTAACTCATTCCGATTTTCAAGCGTTCCATCTTTTCCTCAGCACCCACCTCAGAAAATCTTTCCTCATATCAACAACAAAGCCTATCTCATTTAACAAAGTTTTAGGCGTACTTAACTTGAAATAAAGCATATTAATGAGTCTTATCTCTTCTCATTTCTTTCTCTGTGTAGTCTTTCCACTTTGGTTTATCATTAGCTGAAATTATTCTGTGGTCAATATTTTAGCCTTAGTACAATAGCTTTCTAGAAATGATAGCTTCAAGCCTTATTTTTTTTTTAAAGTGGATAATACTGACTGCTTAGGTTATTCTAAGATTTAATTAAAATAAAGTACATTTTAGTGCCTATCTGAGTGCTTTATATGTCATGTAGATATTCAAAATTAGGGGCTTTGTTCATGGCATTTCACTAGTTTGCTTGCTTGTTTATTTGTTTTTGATAAGCCTGAATTGAGGTTATAGTTCTTATGGCTCCACTTAAGTCTCTAAGGGGAATACTTCTCATACGTATTGTTTTACAGACAGTGAAGTGCAATGGGCAGTATACTATAATATTAGCATAATTCTAAGAGTATAAAATTGGAGGTTTCTAAACATTTAGAGGGGAGGTATTTTTTACTAGTCAGAGCACCCTAGGGGAAAAAAAATATATCAACTGATGTTATTGCTGATTTAAAGATTCAAATCCTGAGGGGAGGAAAAACCCAGCTTCACCTTGTGTTTAGGAAATCCATAAAGATTTATTTATTTGCCAAAAGGCATTATACATGGTCATTATTCTAAATCCCCTTACCTGAGTTAATAAGAGAAAAATATTTTACTGGTATGCGTCTGAACAATCACATACTAAAGTTGATTAGAAATCTAAGTTTTCATTGAAAATGTTAGCTACAGTGTGATGAGAATTAGGGTTTGACAGAAGGTGTCAAAGAGTGGTTCACAGACCCTTTCTGTACGTTAAAAGAAATGTAGTTTCAGAATAATTCTAGGTTCAGCAAATATTACTGAGATCCTTGGATAGTATATTCAAATTATCAAGTTTGGTACCTACCTCATATGCACACAAAGATTAACTCTTCTTGAATCATAGACCTAAAAATAAGAGCTAAAATTTTAAAACTTAAAAAATAGAGGAGTAAACTTGGATGAACTTCGATTAGGCAATAATTTCTTCTATGTGATCCAAAAAACATAAACAACAAAAGAGAAGATTCCTAATGAAACTTAATAAAACTTTTTAACATTTGTTAAAATCACAAGAAAGTGAAAAGACAACCCAGGGACAAAGGGAAAATATTTGCAACTACATGTCTGATAAAGGACCATATTAGTCACAGTTCTCCAGAGAAGCAGAACCAAGAGGATATGCATAAACACACACACACACACACACACACACACACACACACACAGCCAGATTCATTTTAAGAAATTGACTCATGTGATTGTGGCAGTAGGGTAAATTCAAAATCTGCAGGGTAGGCTTGCAGGATGGAGACCCATAGGTGAGTTGCAGACTGCTAATAGAATCCTTCTTGTCAGGAGAGGTCTGCTGTTCTAATATGGTCTTCATCTGACAGAATGAGGTCTATCCACATTATAGAGAGCAGTCTGCTTTACACAGAGTCAATCAATTGAAATGCTAATATCATCCAATAAAACACCTTTGCAGAAACACCTAGAATAATATTTAACGAAATCTGGGCATGGCAAGCCATGCTAGTTGACACAAAATTAACCATCATAAGAAGTTATATCCAGAATATATAAAGACCTCTTACAAGTCAATAATAAGGAAAAAAGTAAACCAATTAAAAAAAGGGCAAAGAGGGAATTCTGATCAAAATGGTAGAGCAGGTAAACATGGTACTTGCATTGTCCCACATCCATGTCAAGATTACAAATAAGCTACAGAGCAACCATCATTCAAAACCACCTGAAATCTAGCTAAACAAAACTCCTACAACTAAGTGTAAAAAGAAGCCACTTCAAAACTGATAGGAGGGGCAGAGAGACATGGGATATGCTGGTCTTACACCCATGTGTGGTAGTTAAAAATCTGGTGGGATATGTTAGCTGTAGATGGGCTTCCTGAGAAACAAGGTGGTTCCAGCTCCATACCAGGCCAACAGCCAAGGGTTCTTGTGCTAGAAAGATAAAGCCCCACAAATTCTGGCTGTGAAAAACATCAGGGACTATAGTTGAGTGAGACAGAGGGCTTCTGGAATCCCTGGCAGTTCCTCTTAAAGGGCCAGCACAAAGATTTACTCAGATTCACTCTCTCTCAGCTCCAGTATTGGGACAGCAACTCCAAAGGTACTATGGACATATGGGAAGAAACTAAATTGTTTATCTTTGGGATGAGATCTGTAGAGTCAGCTTTTTCTCAGACAGAAGTGCTGTCAGAACCCGTTGTTCCATTGAAGAGCCTTCCCCATTCATGCTCAGGCCCATGCCTTATTTGAGTCTCTATCAACCTGGCAAACACCATTCAGCCCACCCTGGTAATTCTCTCAGAACTCACCCCATCCAACTTGTGGGCCCACCCAAGCCACTTTCCATTGCTTTTCCATACAAATAGCCTCTCTTGGCTCATACTACAAAATTCCCTAAAATCTCTCAAAGGTTCAAAAACCTCAAACAAGTAACATCATCAGACTATAGCATGTCCCATACCTTTATAAGTGGCTCCAGGACTGGCACTAGGGGCAGCCAGCCTGGGTCCACACTTGGCCACTGTCAGGTATCTCCAAGCCCAGCACAAATAGCAACCATCAGCAGGTTTCTTTGTAGCTCATACTGGTTGGCCCCAGGCAGAATAGAGGTTGCAGCTGACCTTAGTCTGTACTTGCTGGGAGGTCCAAAAGATAGCACACCTGGTGGTCAGCTTCAGACCACACCAGAACACCAGAACAACCACTTCCACAAATAACACACTTAAAGGTTGAACTCATCAGGCACCAGAACCCCACTGAAATAAGTCCTGCTCCTTGGGGTCAGTACCTACACAGCAATTACCCCAGAGTAGTCACAGCCCATCAGTTTTGGGGTAAATGCATCTGATAAATGTGCTAACAGCAATCAAGTCAACTACTATAGGAGAGTACACACAGCATATAAACAGTGGGTGCACCTGGAGCTCACAGCTCAGGTGATTGGGGAGGCTGTGCCATGCCATTGGGTCCTGACATCTACTATGTAAGGATACTCTATGAAGACCAGAAACCAGGTCAGGTTTACCTAATACATAAAAAAAAAAAAAAAAAAAAAAAAAAAAAAAAAAAAAAAAAAAAAAAAAAAAAAAAAAAAAAAAAAAAAAAAAAAAAAAAAAAAAAAAAAAAAAAAAAAAAAAAAAAAAAAAAAAAAAAAAAAAAAAAAAAAAAAAAAAAAA
>PVKU01001824.1:165867-226192 GCA_004027475.1 Anoura caudifer | reverse complement strand
CAAAAAGGACCAGTCAGAAATGAAGAATACAATAATTCAAATGAAGAAAAATTACAGGGAATCTACAGTGGAGTAGATGATGTTTAGGATCAAACTAGTGATTTGGAAAATAAGATAACAGAAAACACCCAATCAGAACAGCAAAAAGAAAAAAAAATAATCCAAAAAAATTAAGGGATGGTTCAAGAAGCCTCTGGGATAACATCGAGTGTATCAACATTCTTTCTCATCATGGTGATGCAAGAGGGAGAAGATAGAGAACAGGAATTAAAAAACTATCTGAAAAAATAATGACAGTTCCCTAACCTGGTGAAGGAAATGGATACATCAGTCCAGAAAGCACAGAGCCCTAAACAACATAACCCCAAAGATGTCCACAGCAAGACACATCATAATTAAAATGTCAAGTTAAAGACAAAGAATCTTAGAAGTACCAAAGGAAAAGCTATTAGTTACCTATAGTGGAGCTCCCATAAGACTGTCAACTGATTTCTCAACAGAACTGTTGCAGTCCAGAAGGGATTGGTACACAACTTTTAAAGTGATAAAAAGCAAGGGCCTACAACCAAGATTACTATACCCAAGAAATCATCAGTTACAATTGAAGGGCAGATAAAGAGCTTCTCAGACAAGAAAAAAACTAAAGGAGTTTATTTTCACCAAACCAGTATTGTAAGAAATATCTTCTTTAAGAAGAAAAAAAGGGGGGAAGATAAATATGACAAATAAAATGGCAAAACATACATATCTATCAATACTTAATTTAAATGCAAGTGGATTAAATGCTCTATTCAAAAGACATAGGTTAGTTGAATGGCTAGAGAAACAAGACCCTAAAAGAGACTCAATTCAGTTAAAAGACACAGACAAACTGAAAATAAAGAAAGGGTAAAAGATATTTCTTGAAAATTAAAATAACAACAACAGAGAGCTGGGATAGCAATACTTATACCAGACAAAATAGATTTCAAACAAAGGCTCTGACAAAAGATAAAGAAGGACCCAGAGATTTTACTCCTGGGTATTTATTCTAAAGAAACCAAACACACTAAATCAAAAAAACATATGATCCATATATTTATTGCAGCATTATATACAATAGTCAAAGTGTGAAAGCAACCTAAGAGTCCATCAACAGATGAATGGATCAAGAGAGTGGTGCATATACACAATGACATATAACTCAGCTGTGAAAAGGAATGAAATCTTGCCATCTGCAACAACATGGATGGACCTAGAAGGTATTGTGCTGAATGAAATAAGTCAGAGAAGGACAAATGCCATATGATTTCACTGATATAGAGAATCTAAAAATCAAAACAAGCAAGCAAAAGAGAAACAGACTCATAGATGCAAAGAACATTTTGATGGTTGCCAGGTGGGAGGGCATTTGGGGGAATGGGTGGAAAAGGTGAAGTGATTAAGAAGTACAAATTGGTAGTTACAGAAAGGTCATGGAGATGAAAGTACAGCATAGCAAATATAGTCAGTAATGTATAATAACTCCATATGATGTCAGATGGATACTAGATTTATTGATGTGGTCACTTTGTAAGTTATATAAACCTCTAATCACTGGATTGCATGCCTGAAACTAATATAATATTGTACATCAACTGTAATAGAAAAATTAAAAGTTATTTTAAAAATGGAAAAAGAACATAATATATGTTTCTCTAGAGAAGATATACTCATATGAATAATAACTACATAAAATCATCAATATTATTAATCTTAACAGAAATGTAAATTATGATGTATCACACATGGTAGACTGGCTAAAATAAAGAAGAGAAAACAAGTTTTGGTGAGAATGTAGATAAATTGCAATCTTCACATATTGAAAGTCGAAATGCAAAACAGTGCAGCTGCTGTGGAAAACAGTTTGGCAGGTCTTCAAAATATTATACATGGACTTACCAGTGATCTAGAAATACCATTCCTACATATCTAAGACAAATAAAAACATATGTCCAAATAAAATTTTGTACAATAAGGTTTATAGCAGTTGTTCATAATAACCAAAAAGTAGGAAAAATACTCCTCATACATTTCAACTAATGTACAGATAAACACAATGTCATATATTCAGACATGGAATATTACGTGGCAATAAAAAAGAACAAAGTACTGGCACTTGTTGCAACATGGATGAAGCTTTAATAAGCTACAAATAAGTGAAAAAAGCCAATCACAACCTGTCTTATGATACTATTTACATGAAATGTTAAGAATATGAATTCTATAAGGAGAGAAAGAAAATTAATTATTGCAAGTTACTAAGGGGAGAATGAATAATAAAGAAGGACAGGTGATGGGTATAAAGGTGTCTTTTTACATTGATGAAAATGTCCTAAAATTAACTTTTAGTGTTCATTGCATACTTTGGTAAATATACTATAAAACACTGAATCATATACCTCAAATAAATGAACTTGATAGTATGTAAATTTTATCTCAATAAAGCCATTAAAATAAGACAGAGGTGTCATTTTCCTTTTTACTCTTATTTTTTTAAATAAGTATACAGTGGAATTTTCCAGAGGCTACATAATATGTGATAGTACCACAGATCAGAGATTTTTATCCAATGTACTGCAAGAATTTTTAAAACATGCAGTACCTGGTTATTGAATCAGGGTCACTGACCTCCACATTGTCAAATTAAAAATGACAACAGCCAACACAACAATAGTCATCTGGTGTGAATGAATCAAAATTATACCTAATTTTGGAGGTCAGATTGGGAAAAAATATCAGAGATATTTTGGTGTGCTGCAGAATCTTAATATTTAGCTTATGTGAGCCATGAGATGAAAAAGGTTAGAAATCACTGCCACAGATATAAGAATTCTGATGACTTCTATTAATCCCTATATTACATATATTTGCCAAAATATAAAATAATGATTTTAAAAATGTAAAACAGTTATCTTGAAAAGTAAACTCATGTTTTATAAAACTGTATTATTTTGTAAACATATACAATTTTATTATGTTTAAATTAATTAATGAATATATGTTTAAATGTTCTGAATTTTTAATTCTATTGGAGTAAATATCTAAAAATCTAACCCACATAATCAAAATTTCTCTGGGGATCTTCAATTATTTTTATGAATATAAAGGGACCCTGAGAGAAAAACATTTGGAACAGCTGAGGGAAGAAATACATGGTTGAGCTAGTGCTGGAGAGTGTCAGCTATTTCATATGTTGTGACTGGAGGATGAATATAAATTATTTTGCAGAAAAATCCTCTTTTTTCCATATATTTTGATGCATAAATGTTGTAGTGAAATTTTTGATCATTATAGAAAGATGAAGAAGATACAGAAAGTATTTTAGTTTATGTTTGTTTTGTCTTGACTTAGTAAATTGATCATAAAGATAACTAAGAAGAGATTGCTATTTTGCAGACATCTTTGCTCTACAAAAGCTCTCCATGCAGTAATTAATGGTAATGAAGCACTTTGAAAATAAATATGATACTGTTGTCTTTTGTGATCAAAAGTAGCTGTACTTATAAGCATACCAAAGAGCATATTTCAAGGAAGAGCATAATTTCAGCTGAGAGATATTTTCTGAGAAATTTTGAGTACTAAGTTTAGTAAGAAAAACATTCAACTAAATAAAAAATACTGAGGAATAGGTATGTTAGGAGGAAGTACACAGTGGAGGAATGGCACTTTATAGTAGTTTCTATCATTTGTCATAGAATTTTAGAAAAATTGTACTTAAACTCTGATAAAATTTCAGATTGGGGATTGACTCTGCTGCTTAAAAATTCTTTTTTATTTTTTTTAATTTATTGGGTTTTAGAGAGTAAGAAAGAGAAACATCAAGTTGTTGTTCCCCTTATTTATGGATTAATTGGTTGATTCTTGCATGTGCCCTCACCATGGTTGGAATCTGCATCTTTGGCAAAAAAGTGGATGATGCTCTGAGTACCCAACCAAGGCTGCCACTTAAAAAGTCTTATATTTAAACTCTGCTTCACCATTTCCCAACTTGATAACTGATTAAAATAATGCAAATCTCATACGGAAAGTGGGCGAATTAAATAAACACCACAGTTTAATAAACATTGCTTACCTTTTTCTATGACCCGCTTGCCATTACCTAGACAGTGCAATAAAGGCATAAAGAATGAGTAACCTGCCTAAAACAATAATGGATGCTCCTAGGTCCCAGCACAGTACTAGCTCCAATCTTGTTTCTACTACTGACTTGTCTTAGCAATACAATTGATCCCTGACCTATGCAGGTTTGAACCATGTGGGTCCATTTATTATTCATTTATTTTTTTCATTAAATACAGTCAGCCCTTCACATCTGAGGGGTACACATTGACAGCTTTGACCAGCGGTGAATCAAACTCTATTTTTCCATCCCCAGCTGCAGTTCCCCAGTCTCAGAATCACAACTACTGATAGAAAGTACTGATTTCAGTCTGAGGTTGATTGAACCCCAAATGCCAAGTGCCAAATGTGGAGTCAAACCTATACATGGATTTTCAACTGTGCGATGGGTGCTCCTCCCCTCCGTGTTGTTCAATGGTGAACTGTACTTCACTGTACTTTATTTTGTTGGAGGAGGTCATAGAGAGGATGCGATCACCAACTGGTGATCAGTTGCAAGCTGGACCTGTAATCAGAGGTTCCTAACTTCTTTTCTTTTTCTTAGGAATGTGTGTTCTGCCCACCATTTCAATAGCCATTGAAATGGCTATTTCAATGCTCTTTCAAGGAGGTAGCCCTGAGAGAGTAACAGGTTGTTGGAGACTATCTGGACTTCAGTTGTAACTGAACCCAGTTAAGTTTTCTGTATAAAGTTAAGCTTGTGGTGAGTGGATTCAGAAATCTACTCATCTTGTGGCTGGCTAAGGGAAGCTTCCAATGTAAGTTTGATTAGTTGGTATTTATATTGTAGAAGTGTTGTTATTTTTAAAAAAATGTTCCCAATTGTCCAATAAGCTAAAGAGCTGGCCTTTTTATTTTTTTTTTTGCTTCAATTACCTCAAGGCAACAAATGTCTGTAGCTTAATTGTGGCTGCCTTTTTGATTGAAGTGATTTCTCAAATTGTGATCTGCAGAGTATGTGGGTTCTCTGGTGCTCTTTGAAGGGGTTCATGAGGTCAAAACTATTCTCATGGCAATGCAATGATATTAATTGCATTTTTCTTTGGGTTGACATTTGCACTGATGGCGCATAAGCAATAGGAGCTAAAAAATCTGGCTCTTCAGTAGGGATCAACATAGTTGTGCTAATACTAAGAGTCCTATTTTTTCACTGCTGTACGCAATTATAAAAATAAATAGTTTCACTTTAAAATACCATATGATCTCACCTTTAACAGGAACCTAAACAACAAAACAAATAAACAAGCAAAATATAACCAAAGACACTGAAATTGAGAACAGGCTGACATTCATCAGAGGTGAGAGGGGAGAGGAGAAAGGGAAGAAGGGAGAGGGGAGGGAATTTCAGAGGAAAAGGGGAAAGGTTTACAGGAACAAGTATAAAGGACACATGGACAAAAACTAGGGGGGGTGGAAATGGGAGGGAGGTGGGGAGGGCTGGGGCAGTGGGCTGGGTTCAGAATAAAAGACAGAAAACTGTACAAGAACAATTCAATTAAAATTAAAAATAAAATTAAATAAAATGTTCTTGTTGAAGCATCAAAAATACTAATTTTATTAAAACTCATTCTTCACATATGCACTTAATGTCCTGTGTTGTAAAATGGGAAATGTGCACCAAGCGCCTCTGCAGTGTATCACTCTACCGTGTCTGTCTTGATGAAAAACACTTGTGCAACTTTGTAAGTTGCATGCTAACAACTTTATTCATGGCACACCATTTTAGTGGAAAGAATAACTTTCAGACAAACTAATTATTTTGACTAGATATTTGGCAGACATTTTCTCTAAAGTAAGCAATGAGAGTCTGTTGTTTCAATGAAAATAAAAGTGAAAAGAAATGTCTCAACCTTTGGAATATCTGCACAATTAAGTATATCAGTGATTTCCAATAAAAAAAAGCATTAACGTATAAAACTGTGCATGGGTATCAGACTCATTCATAATATAAAGTGTAATAGACTATGAAAACTTTTTTATATTATTTCCCACTCCACATTGAACAAACCTTTATGAAGTTACTATGTATCGTGACATGAAACTAATTTTGCTGTAGAACAGAGGAAAACAAGTAATCTTTATTGGTAAGTAGTATAGTTTTTATTCACATTAAGGATAGATTGAATAAATAAATGAACTTTGTATGTAATTATCATCCACATAAAAACTATATATTATTTTATTTTAACACAAAATCATGCTATGGAGACATAACACAACTTCACTTGGTTTACAAATTAATTACCTCATTTATTTATCACATGATATATCCATTATCATGAAGCCTATAGAAGCAAGTATTGATCATATGTAGTACTCTTTAATTGATTTATTGACATATATTTTGTTTTGAGAAGGTGTCTGATTAGAAATGGTTACAACAGCTTTAATATTCATATAGGATTTTGTGAAATTAATGCCATCTATTCACTTTCAGGTCTTCAAAATTAATGGTCTTCCAATATAAGGTGAAGTGTATGTCAAATGTAGATTTCTAGGCTTGATTCAAAAAAATTTAATGTTCTTCACGAGGATACTTACTTTATGAGGACTATTTTTAACTCACTATGTCTAAACAAAGAAAAGTTCTATTTACGAGCAAATGGATTTGGTTTTAGCTTTTTGGGCATTTTAGTCATGCAGTTTATCTCTTTATCTTTTTTAAAGTTTAAATTGCCAGAATGGATAGGCTTCCCCATAGAAATTAAACTCTCTGTCTGTGTGTTCATGTGTGTATAAAATCAACATTATCCTCATTTCTGGAAGCACTGGATATTCTATCTTGTTGTACTTTTACTTGCCATATTTTGTGCGATTTTTATTCGGCATGACAGTCTTATTGCATTTTTAGTTGCACATATGTATGAATCTACTCTCCTATTAAAAACAATGCAGGGACATATACAGTAGAGAAGAAAACTTCCATTTACTGTGCACTCCAATTTCCTTCCAAAATACTAACACTAGCTCTTAGATAAGCATGTTATATTCAAAATTTTGTTTTTCAAAATCATAAAACATTGTCTATCTCTCTTTGAAGACTATTTGCTTTATTCATTAGAGCCCTTAGCATATTATTCATTGCTGTTTTAAATTCCCAGCCTGATAATACCAACTTCCCTGCTATCTCTGGTTCTGCTAGTTGCTCAATTTCATTAAATTATGAATTTTGCCCTTTAGTGTGCCTTATAATTTTTCTTGATAGCTGGATATGATCTGCCAGGTAAAGGGGAGTGCAATTAGGCCTTTAATAACATGAACGTAATTGTTGGAGAAAGGGAAACTTTCTCTAGTCATATGATTAGGTCTCCATTTTCCAAGGAGCCTATGCCTCTGGACTATGAACTTTGCTAGGGTTTTTCAATGTTTTTTTTTTCACCTTCCCTTAGGTGGGACAGAATGGTTGGAGTGGGATGTTATTAACTATTTCCTGCCCCTTGGGTGAGTTAGACTCTCATAAAACCCCAGATGGCTAGGATCTTAAGTAGTTCCTTCTGAGGGCATCCCTTGTTAAGAGCAATGTGTGTTGGTGCATGTCAAACCCAGATGCGGAGGCGGGGGGGGGGGGGGGGGGGTTCTCAGATAATTTACTGTGAGCCTGGTTAACTTACTTAAGGTAAATCTCACAAAATTGTGGGGGCTGTTCTATGACTGGGTACCAACATAAATTTTAACTCTCAGACTTGCACATATTGAGCTTCCAGTAATTTGTTGAATGCAGTCCAGGTTTTTCTATCTGGACACTGCTTTCTGCAGTGGTGGTTTCCATATGTGAGTCTCTGCTCTGGTGAGCTGACTCCTTGGATTCACCGCTCTGTCCCACCATTCTTAAAGCATCAGTTGTCTTGTGTCATTTATTTTACAGAGCCTAGAAAAGTTGTCGATTTCCCCATCTGTTTACCTTTTATTTGTTAGGATAAAATGGCACCTTCTAATCTCCTTACATGCGTAACCAGAAACCAGAAAGGATGGCTTCTTCTGATTTAATGTTTCTTAGGAGAATATGAAGAGCGAAAGTCCATACCTTATGAATTCTTTAGAAAATTGGGTTTTCAAAGTATAAAAACAAAATGTATGATAAAGATGGCTTCAGTCCACCTAGACTCTGTAAGATTTATCAGAGTAGCTCTATGATTCTGAGTTTTATGGATTTTTAAACCAAGAATAAATATTGTATTAGTAATGTATATTGTGGTTTGTTTAGATATGTTACAAACTGTCCAGGCCCTGATGTATAATGAACTGTTTATTTATTTTTATTTATTTTTTGCTAGATATATGGCATGTTTACAATACTCAGTTAATACATCTGGCTGACTTTAATTGCATTAGCTTTGAAGCACCAGAGGTGGCATAACTTTTATGTGAGATAATTAGGTTTGCTCAATTTAAACAGACACATTAATGAAGCTCAGCACGGCTCAATTAAATCTGTTTTCAAAGCAAAATCACCATGTGAAGGATTGTGGGTAATGTGATGCAAATTTTCATATTGGAAGAGAAACTAAGGTTTCTGCAGTGTCTATTGGCACAAAGTGAATTTCTCCATTTGGAATATCAAAGCAAAACATACTATAACATACACCAAGATGGTAGTATTGTGATTTCTGTTTAGTGCTTATCAAAATGTTATAGCTGATAGGCTTATCAAATAATTTTATTTTCTTTTTTCTTTTTTCAAATTTATTTTAATTGTTGTTCTTGTACAGTTTTCTGTCTTTTACTCCCATCCCAGCCCACCACCCCAACCCTCCCCACCTCCCCCCTGTTCCACCCTCCCCTACTTTTTGTCCATGTGTCCTTTATACTTGTTCCTGTAAACCCTTCACCTTTTCCCCTGAAATTCCCTCCTCTCTCCCCTCTGGTGACTGTCAGTCTGTTCTCAATTTCAGTGTCTTTGGTTATATTTTGCTTGTTTCTTTGTTTTGTTGATAAGGTTCCTGTTAAAGGTGAGATCATATGGTTTTATCTTTTATCACCTGACTTATTTAGCTTAGCATGATGCTCTCCAGTTCCATCCATGCTGTTGTGAAGGGTAGGAGCTCCTTCTTTCTTTCTGCTGCATAGAATTCCATTGTGTAAATGTACCATAGTTTTTTTAATTATATTTTATTGATTATGCTATTACAGTTGTCCCATTTCTCCCCCATCATTCCCCTCCACCCTGCACACCCCCTCCCACCCACATTCCTCCCTTTAGTTCATGCCCATGTGTCATAAGTTCTTTAGCTTCTACATTTCCCACACTATTCTTGCCCTCCCCCTGTCTATTTTCTACCCACCGCCTGTGCTACTTGTTCTATGTACCTTGTCCCCCTCTCTCCTCTTCCCACTCCCCTGTTGCTAACCCTCCATGTGATCTCCATTTCTGTGTTTCTGCTCCTGTTGTAGTGGTTTGCTTAGTTGGCTTTTGTTTTAGGTCTGGTTGTCAATACCTGTGAGTTTCCTGTCTTTTTACTGTTCATATTTTTTATCTTCTTTTTCTTAGATAAGTCCCTTTAACATTTCATATAATAAGGGCTTGGTGATGATGAACTCCTTGAACTTGACCTTATCTGAGAAGCACTTTATCTTCCCTTCCATTCTAAATGAAAGCTTTGCTGGATAGAGCAACCTTGCTGCCTTTAAGATTCTCTGTTTGTCTTGGAATTTTGCCATTTTAATGATGATGTGTCTTGAAGTGGGCCTCTTTGGGTTCCTCTTCATTGGGACTCTGTGTTTCCTGGATTTGTGTGACTTTTTCTCTCATCAAATTAGGGAAGTTTTCCATCATTACTTTTTCAAATAGGTTTTCTATCCCTTGCTTTTCTTCTCCTTCTGGTATCCCTATTGTATGGATATTATTACATTTCATATTGTCTTGAATTTCTCTTAATCCTTCTTCATTCTTTCTGAGCCTCTTTTCCTTTTCTTTCTCTTTCTGGGTATTTTTTCTACTTTGTCCTCCAACTTGCTGATCTAATCTTCTGCTTCATCGATTCTGCTTTTGATTCTTTCTACTATGTTCTTCAACTCAGAAATTGTATTCTTCATTTCCTCTTGGCCCTTGTTGATAGTTTCTATTTCTTTTTTCATGTTGATATAGTTTTCAGTAAGTTCATTGTAGCTTCTCTGTAGTTTCTGGTAGCTCTTTGAGAGCTCATGAAGCTTCCTGACAACCATTGCTTTGAACTCAATATTTGATATTTGAGTTTCTTCTATTTCATTTAGCATTCTTTCTGGGTCTTCCTCCTTTCCTTTCATTTGGGGTTTGTTTCTTTGTCTTCCCATTGTTTGTGAGTCTCTTGTTGTTAGCCTCAGCTTCTTAAATTGATCTGTTCTGACTCCCTGGGTTTATGGTGTGAATTTCTGTGGTAGAATGCCTGTGAGATTCAGTGGTGCAATCTCCTTCAGGTATCCTGGTGTTCACAGCTTCCACTGTCTCAGCTGTTGGGATGCCCCCTCTTTGGATCCAACTCTGTTTTTTTTTCACAGTTCCAGTTTTTTTGTCTCACTCTTGCCGTTTTCAAACAGGCCAAACTTGTTTTTTTTTCTGGTCTTGCTGATTGCAACAGGCTGTGGGGCAACTGGTATCGCCCTTCTCCCTGCTCAGCACTCTGTCAGCTTTGGGCTACTCTCCTCAGTGCCAGCTGTGCCCTCTCCCCAGGGCTAGTCATGCACTCTTTCCAGGGCAAGTGGGTGCCTCTTTGTGTTGGGCCTTGAGCATGGTTTCTGAGCCTCTTGCAGAGCACATGATTTTCCGAATGTATGGGTGTGAGCTGGGATCTCCTATGGATCGAGCACTCCCGACATTTATGGTTGTGAGCTCCAGGTCTCCTACAGGGCACACGTACCTACCTGAGTTTATGGGTGTGGGCTCTGCGGGTTTCCTGGGTTGAGTGCACTCACCGTAGTATCACAGGTGTGAGTTCCGGGTCTTCCACAAAGCCCCCTCCTCCCTTTGCTTGGCCATCTCCGGTCCTGGTCCCAGGGCCACCTCTGGTCACTTGGCCGCCACTGGTTGCAGGGGCTTGGGTGGGCACTCTTCCCAGGGCTATACATGGGTGCTCACAGCCCCTGCATGTTTGCCACTCATACCTTAACTTCCCCTCCCTGCGACTTCAAGCAACCAGGTCTCTCCCAGTGCTGCTCAAATCTTGTTTGGCTGGGGAGGGAGTGGTTGACCTGGTTCCCTCCCTACAGCTTTGTCAAATAATTTTATTTTCACATTGGTTTTTAAATAATTTAAAAAGTTTTATTATAACCAAAGTATCTATTACTTCATAATTTAAGCACATTTTTGCTTCCACCAGACACTAACCATAATCAAAGATTCATCTTCTTATGCTGACTTCTTCTCCAATAATGGTGTTTATCGGTGAGCAAGGGGACCGCAAGTAACCTTAAAGAAATACTTATAATGAACATTCTCAATGGGTGACAGCTTCAATTTATCTGTATAAATATGTTCACCTTTACACAGCTTGGCACTTAAAGAAAATAATAGTGCTCTTGAGTTCAATATATTAATTTTACTAACACTGTCCACTATATGCTAACAGTATGTGTAGAAGCAATATATTTTTATATACTTCATAATTTCAATGTTTATTCTTTTTTTAAAGATTTTATTTTATTTTTCATTTTTAGAGAGAGGGGAAGAGAAGGAGAAGGAGAAGGAGAGAAACATCAGTGTGGTTGCCTCTTGCACACCCCATACTGGGAACCTGGCTTGCAACCCAGGCATGTGCCCTGACTGGGAATCAAACTGGTGGCCCTTTGGTTTGCAGCCCACACTCAATCCACTGAGCTACACCACTGGGTCTTCAATGTTTATTCTGATAACAGGACACTAGTTTTTGACATAATATTTTGAATTTTAATAAATTAAAAAGTAACTTTAAATTTTTGAAGTCTAATGTGTGATTTCAAATCCAACACCCATTTATGATAAAAATTTTCAGCAAAGTGGGAAGAGAGAAAGCATACCTCAATGTAATAAAGGACATATGTGACAAATCCACTGCCAACTGCATCATATTCAATAGGCAAAGACCACAAATATTTCCTGTAAGTTTGGAAACAAGACCCAGATATCCATTTTTACCTCTCTAATTCAACATAATCCTGGAAGTTCTAGACACAGCAATCAGAAAAGAGAAAGAAATAAAAGGTATTCAAATTGGAAAGGAAGAAGTAAAATTGTCATTAATTGCAAATGACATGGTACCATACAGAGAATCTCAAAGATTCCAACAAGAAACTACTCAAATTGATAAATTAATTCAGCAATTTAGCAGAATACAAAATTAATATTCAGAACTCAGTTGCATTTTTACGTGCCAATTATGAACCAACAGAGAGGGAAATCAAGAAAACAATGCCATTCACAATTGCTTCACAAAGAATAAAATACCTAGGAATAAATTTAACCAAGAACATAAAAGACCTGTACTTTGAAAATGATAAGACACTGGAGAAAGAAATAACAGAAGATACTAATAAGTGGAAGCATATACTGTATTCATGAATATGAAGAATATACATAACTAAAATGTCCTTACTCCCCAAAGCAATCTATAGATTCAATATAATTCTTATCAATATACCAATGATATATTTCATAGAACTAACACAAATATGCTAAAAATTTATATGGAACTACAAAAGACCCTGAATAGCAACAGTGACCTTGAAAAAGAAGAGAGAAGTTGGAAGAATAACACTACCTAATACCAAATTACACTGTAAGGCATTAGTAATCAAAGTAACATGGTAGTAACATAAAAACAACACATTGGTCAATGGAACAGAATAGAGAGCCCAGAAGTAAACCCACATCTTTACAGTCAATTAATATTTGATAAAGGACACAAAATCATATAATGGGCTAAAGACAGATTATTCAATAAGTGACATTGGGAAAATTTGACAGATATGTGCAGAAAAATGAACTAGACCACCTTCTTATGACACATAGAAGAATAAATTCAATATGGACTGAAGACTTACATATTAGACTCAAAACCGTAAAAATCCTAGAAAAAAACATAGGCAGTAAAATATTTCACATTGCTCATAACTATTTTTTCCTGATATATCTCTACAGGCGAAGGAAGGAAGGAAGGAAGGAAGGAAGGAAGGAAGGAAGGAAGGAAGGAAGGAAGGAAGGAAGGAAGGAAGGAAAGGAAAGAAAGAAAGAAAGAAAGAAAGAAAGAAAGAAAGAAAGAAAGAAAGAAAGAAAGAAAAAATGGGACTACTTCAAACTGAAAAGGTTTTGCACAGCAAAAGAAACCATCAACAAAATTAAAAGACAACTCATTGAATAGAACATATTTGCCAATATATCTTATAAGTGATAATATCCTACATTTATAAAGAATTTATAAAACTCAACATCAAAAAAAAAAAAAAACAATGAAAAAATGTCCAAAGGACTTGAATAGACACTTCTCCAAAGAGGACATGCATGCAGCCAATAAACATATGAAAAGATGCTCAATATCACTAATCATCAGATAAACACAAATTACTGTCAGAATGGCTATCACCAATAAATCAATGAGCAAAAAGTACTGACAAGGATGAGAAGAAAAGGGAACCCTTGTGCACAGTTGGTGGGAATGCAGGTTGGTGCAGCCACTGTGGAAAACAGTATAGAGTTACCTCAAAAAATTAAAAATAGAACTGCCTCATGATCCAGCTGTTACACTTCTAGGTATTTATCTGAAGAAACCCAAAACACTAGGTTGAAAGAATATATGCTCCCCTATGTTCACTGCAGCATTATTTACAATCACCAAGATTTGGGAGCAGCCTAAGTGTCCATTGGTTGATTGTGGATAAAACAACTATAGGACATTTACACAATGGGATACTACAAGGCCCTAAAAAAGGAGACAATTTTGCCTGTTGCAAATGTATGGATGGACCTAGAAACATTATGTTAAGAGAAAGACAAATACCGTATGACTTCACTCATATGTGGGATCTAATGGACAAACTAAACTAACAAGCAAAATGGAGACAGACTCATAGTCAGGGAATAGGCTGACAACTTTGGGTGGGGGCATAGATAGATCGAGCAAAAAAAAGACAAACTCTCATAGGTATGGACAAAAGTGTAGTTATTGTGTGTGTGGGAGGAGGTAGAAGAGGGCATAAGGGGGACGAGTGGCAATGGAATAAAAATAAATTAAAATGAACTATTAAAACACAAAACAAACAAAATTTTAATTCTCACTTTTAATGTATTATCCACATAATATTTATATATAAGACATATTTAAATAATTATAAAGTATGTATAAACATTAACATGTAAATATATTATTATATATGTTTTATGTAATATAGAAACATTATATATGTTTTCCGTAGGTAAAATCACCAAATCTTTTCTGCCTTTAACCAATTGCATTAAAATATCCCCTTTTATTTTAATCCTGTAGAAAATTTGGGACACATTTGGTATTGTTTTCTTCTGACTCACTCTGAAACACATGGAAAATTACATTTTTCAAGAGCCTGTTAATGTCAATTGTAAATAATAGTGCAAAGGTTTATTGTGACTATTTTGTTATATAACATTTATATTCTCAAAGGATTATTATTTAAATGTAAATTAAGCATCGAGGCATAAAAATAACATCTATACTATCTTAGGTTCTCAGAAAAAATTGTTAGAAATGAAGTGATCAATGTGATACAAGAATGCTTGCAGTGAGGGCGTGATAAATAAACATAGATCCAATATGAGGATTTCTATTTTCTTTATGATTTCACTTCTGTGTAGAGCTAATGCCATTTCTAGATGAAGGAACTTAAAATAAAACTTTGAAAAATGGTTATTAGAAATGTAATATTATTTTGATGATTTACATAAAGTTGGAACATTGAATGAATTTGAAAATAATCTGTTTCAAAGAAATAGTTTAGAAGAACATATTCATATCAAGGTATATGATCTTATTTTTGATATTAAGGCCCAGGAAATTTATGAGGTCTGCTCAGAAGGTATCCAGCCATGTAGTATGAAAAATAGAGACCTTTATTGAAGAAGATACAAGAAAATTGAACATAGGACAATGATGTCTCAGTCCTCTTCAAAGTGGGCACCCTGGGACCCCATACAGTTCTCCCAGTTGCCATCAGCAGCCCCACTGTATTTTCCTTAATCTCATCAAAAACTTGAAATCTCTTCCCTTTCAAAGGTGATTTTAGTTTTGGGGAAAGGCAGAAGTCAAAGGACACCAAGTCTGGGCTGTAGGGGGGCTGAGTCACCTGGGTGATTTGATATTTCACCAAAATCTCTGCACCTCATGTGATGCATGAGTGGGCACATAGTCATGAAGAACTTGCCAGTCATCACTTGCCCATAGCTGCAGCATTCTGAATCATCCAAACAGTTTCTGGGGAGCAATGGTCAAGCTTAACACAAAATTTGATACAGATTAATTGCTCTACTCGCTCAATCATTTGGAATCCAAAGCCCACACACAGTTAACATGCTCACTCAGTGACATCTACCACCCCTACTGATTAGTATTGTGAAATCATCACTATTCACACATGTGCATTCCAGTCCACTCTCCTTGGCTGTGAGGTTACACTGATGTTGCATAAACCATTCTCATTATATTAACAATGGCTGGACTTTTTCCAGATGGACCTCATATGCCTGATGTTAGTGTTTATTAATATTTTGATGGTATATAAGATAGCAAAATTATTCTACTGCTATCTAGATAGAGATAGTACAACAATAACTGGGGGAGTATTGCTATAATAAAATTTAATAATTATAATAATAATGGTAATAAAATAACAGAAAGATTGCTAAGGGCTTCTCATTTTGACAAGCATGGAGTGTACAAATCTACCATGACCAAAATTTGAGCTCTACTATAGCAACATGTGGCACATAATGCTAGATTGTAAAAAAGCCTTGTGTTCTTGTTCTCTTTTGGTGGTAACGGTGGCATTGTTTTTTTTTTTTTTTTAATTTTAACTAATAAGAGTTTATATATATATATATACATACATAATCTCAGATTTTTAGGGATACAGAAAATTTTCTAATTTCTATTACCTTTTTAAAAACAGAAATATTAATTAAAAAATGAGTGACAGAAACATTTTGTTCTCAAAAGCCAATGCTTTTATTTTACATCCAATTTTATTCCTTATTAATAATTAAAAAAACAGAACTAATACTATGAACTTTCAACATCCATTAGTCATTTTTAGAGATTGAAGTATTCTACTTGATTACATTTTCTAGTGTTGAAGCTTCCATTTTCACACATGCTTATTCCACAGGAATTCGAGTATTTGTTAAACAGTCGGGGTTTTTTGACTACAAAGTACAAAGTGCTTTTTAGGTGTGAGGGTACAATGGTGACTAAAACGAGTTGATGCCCTCAAGAAATCTGTAGACTCTGTGTGTGTGTGTGTGTGTGTGTGTGTGTGTGTGTGTGTGTGTGTGTTTAGGACATTAACTGTTTAATTTTGACATAATTATAGGTTTGCATATAGTTGTAAGATATAATAAACAGAGATGTAATGTACTTCTGCTGGTGGTAATGTTTTGTGTCACTATTGTACTAAACTAGAAAACTGACCTTACTGCAGGTTTCACATGAAATATGTGTGCATGAATAGTGCTTTATGCAATTTGAGCCCATGTGTACATATGAATGACTACTACCACCACAGTGAAGATACAGAACAATTCCATCACAAGTAGAGGATGTTTATAAATAGATGTTTTTATAACATTTTGTTATTTAAATGATTTTGATAAGTAATTTCTAAAACATATAACCATGTCACCATTTCATTTTAAGGTTATGCAGATGTAAATATTGTACAATAACTTGGAATAAATGTTGTAAACATGCATGTTATTATATTGTAAAACATTTATTCATCTGTTTTATGTACAGACATTTTCCCTCAGTGTCATTTCTCCTGTGGTCACTGTTACTTTTCTTAATTTAACTCGTTGTTTAGTTTGCCTTTCGAAATGTTAAGAATGGAAAACTAAGATACCAAATTTGTTGAGCTACCACTGACCACAAGGACAAGATGCCAACACACATGAGGATAATGCACAATGTATTGATTTAAAAGTTTTGATGACTATGGTTAATTTTTGAAACAAGAAATTGCAACCTTCTGGATTTAATACTCAGGAACATTTTTACCAAGGAGTCATGAGATCTCCATAGAGAAAAGACTGAAAAACTTTTGAAGATAAGTCTGTCCTTGACAAGCTAGAAGAGAGGAACAGAGCAAAATACAAGTTTTTGTCCTCATTTTTCTGCAGTAATTTCAGTTATGATTCACTTCAGCTCTCTTGTATTTTTAAGAGACACTTTTAATTAATTTATCTATTAGTTGTTTACTGTGCACTCACAATGTGTCAAGTAGTGAAATAAGTAGACATTTGTCAAGTAAAAAATGGAAAAAGTGCATTCTGACTGTGATGTAGAAAGTAATATGTTCAAGACACTGAAAGAGCTTGTTTATATTTGTGTGGTAAACAAAGTAAATGGCAAACTGCAGTGTATGTGTAAATGAACATACTTGAAGCACTTAAGAAAAAATAGCCTCACATTTGGTTTTCACAGCTTTCAAAGTAATTATCCAGTCATATCTAATTTGAACCCACATATTCAATGGCTAAGAGTTGGCATATATTTAAGACCATACCATTTTAAGTTATGATGGAGAGTGTTTTTCCATTAGATGAATACAAATTATATTGCAACTTCAGTCATTTGAAATCCAATTACCAAAAGTGATTCAATTTATAAAATTTATAGTAGAAGCATATATTCTCTAAGAATTTGTTAAAGAGAGAATTCTTATTTAATATTTTTTGACTCAACAGTTGTGGAAATGTTAATGTACAGTGCATCCCCATTTGAAGTCCTCAAGACCATACTAATAGTATAAAACAAATTTATAATCTATATAGTTATATAAAAAGGGTCTTATCTTCACTGAGTTACCACTCAATAGATAGATTAAAACAGTGATTTTTTTGTTTTATTATACTTAATTTGTACTGACTTAAAATTGGGTATGAGTATTGAAGAAATTTATTTTAAACTTCAAATAATGTAGTTATTCTAAAAGGTTAATTTCAGTGGAGAAATATATTACAATTTACACTAAGATGTAATAAGATACTAAACAACAGTGTAATCATTTTTAATCTTAAAGAAAATATATCTAATTATGAAAATTTATCCTATGCCAAATGTTAGAATAGTTTAACATTATTTAAAACTTTGCCAGTGAGATACATGGATTGACTTGAATCATAGGTATCTTCTTCCTATGGAAGCTCCATGTCTTTAATTTTATATAAGATGGCTCTCTTTATGAGAGCTAAATATGGTAGTGTGTGATCATTTTTCTCCTATAATTCATGTTTTATTTACAGGCATTAACATCTATCAACTCTCTTACCTAATTGCAATAATTATTAATGTGCCTACTGAGACATGTTGAAAATTAATCCATGAGAAAAAGAGAAGTTTATAAGGTTATGATTAGATTTACTTAAAATAATGAGTAAATTTTACTCAAAATAAAGATTTTACATTTAAAATGAGAAAAAACATTGCCTTTTAGTTTCAATTTGACCTAGTCTTTAAATTACTTTGAATATTTGGACATCTGAAAGTATAATTTTTTAAATTAAATACATATTTAGTGTTACAGATAGGTTTCATCTTTGACAGACCATTTTGGATAAAAATTTACTACTGTAGGGGTTAAGTTTTAAAACTACAAAGGCAGCACCAAAATAGTAGAACATAACCTAAAATCTTTATTTATTTTATTTCCAGATTTTGTCTTACTGAATTCCCTGGGATTCCCAGGAAGATGTTGAACAGGTGCAGTGAGAAGAGACACGCTGGCCCTGTATGGACGACAGGTGTGGGTTTACCACAGAGGCACTCTGTGAGCAAGAAGTCTCCCCTGATACTAGTTGGTTGACACTTTTTGTCATGAATGTGTGTTAGCTTTCACCAAATGCTTTTCATGCGTCAATTATATGATCATATGATTTTTCTTCTGTAGTTTGCTGATATGACAAGTTATATTGGTTTTTAAATGGTGAACCAGCTTTGCATAGCTGAAAAAGTTCCCAGTTGTTCATGGTATATAATTTTTATATACATTTGGTGTTTCATTTACTACTTGTTAAAGATTTTACCTTAATATTTATGGAAGCTAGTTATCTGTTTTTGACATTATCATATATTGATCTTATAGAATGATTAGGAAGTGTTTCCTATAATATGACTTTTTGGAAGACAGTGTGAAGAATTAAAAATTTTTATTTTTCTTAAATATTTGGTACAATTTCGTAGCTAATATGAGCTTTGTATTTTTATCAATTAATTATTAATAAATTGTTTTAATAGATATAGGCTTATTTGGATTATCTATTTATCATTGTATGAGTTTTGATAGTATCTTTCAAAAAATTGGTCCATTTACTTTAAATTTTCAAATTTGTGGGCATATAATTATTTACAGTATTTCTTTATGTATCTTTGAATATCCCTAGTATTAGTAGTGAAAATATCTCATTCATTTCTGATATTGGTTATTTGTATTTTCTCTTATTTCCTTAGTTTCTCCGGTTGTAATTTTATCAAAATTGTTTTATCAAAAAACCTGTTTTCTTATTTTACTTTCTCTCTGTTTACTTAAGATAGCAAGTTTTCAAGTGTTTCTTCTCCTTTCTTCTTCTCTATAGTTTCCTAAATAGATGATTAATTTTAGATTTTTCTTTTTATATATATGAAATAAATATATAGTATATATAGTATATATAAAGATAGATATACATAGTTTCAATGGTCTTTCCCTCTGAGAATAGTTTTCTTAAATTTCTTAAATTTTGATAATTTATATTTTCATTTTCACATAGTTAAAAGTATTTTTTAATTTCCCTTCAAATTTCTATTCATGTGTTAATTTACAAGTATATTATTTTATCTCCAAAAATTAGACTCTCCTGCTATTTTTGTTTATTTTTTCTACGTTAATGCCACTGTAGTCTGAGAACACATTCTTTGTATTAGTGTAACTGAGAGCACATTCTTATAACTTTGATAAGGTGTGTTTCACAGCCTAGAATATGGTCTGCTTGGGTGAATGTTTCACTGAGCTTGAGAAGAATGTGCTTTCAGTTGTCGCTGAATGGAATATTCTATAAATGTCAATTAGATGAAGATGATTGATGGATTTGCTCAGTTCAACTATATTCTTACTAATTTTCTCCCTGGTGGAGCTGTCAATTTCTTATAGATGTACGTTGAAGCCTTTAACTATAACAATGGATTTGCCTATTTTTTCTTGCAGTTCTGTCACTTTTTAATCCCATATGCTGGTGTTCTATTTTTAAGAACAGACATGTTTAGAATTTCATGTCCACTGTAGAACTGCCATCATTAGTTAATGCTCCACTTAATCATAATAATCTTCCTATTTTAAATCTGATTTGTCTAAAATTAATATGGTTATAACAACTTTTTTCTGATTAATGTTATGATGGTAAATCGTTCTCATCTTTTATTTAGCCCATGAGATACTTCCATATCACATAAAATTGTTTATTTTAGTTTGCTATGAAATATCTTTCTTTTAATTATTATATTTAAAACATTAGAATGATCATTGATATGTGTAGATTAATAATTACAATATTTATAACTGTGTTCTGTACATTTTATTTATTTTTTCCCAGTGGTTTTCAGCTTGTTATGATCTTTAAAATGTAGTTGGTACCTTGGAAATCACAATACACATTTTTAACTAATGTATGCTCATTTTCAAAGAATCCTATATAGCTCTATGAGCTGGGCAGTTAATAATAGAGTTTGCTTAATTTTCCCATTAACTATTTATAACATTACTTTCATACAGTTTACCTATTTACATCTGCTATAATGGCAGATGTAAATAAATAGATCATTACTATTTTTAGTTTAAACAATAATATTTGGAGTAATTAAGAATAGTAAAAATAAAATATTTCATTTTACCTTGATATATTTTGTCCCTGAAGCTCTCCCATCTTTTTTATGTAAATCCTAGTTTTCACCTTTATAATTTTCTTTCTTCTTGAAGAATTTAGCTTAATGTTTCTTTCATGATAAGTCTACTTATGCTGAATTCTTGTAGTTTTTATTTGTCTTAGCTTTTTTCTCCTTCACTTTTGAAGGATAATATTGCTGGATATAAAGTTGTTTGTTGGTGGTTTCTTTCTTCCAATATTTTAACTATTTCACTCTACTCACTTCTCATATGAATACTTTTTGAGGAGAAGGCCAATATAATTCTTATAATTTTAAATTGGAATTTCAGAATATGATCTTACATGGAAATAGGCTTTTTTATATGTAATTAAGGATCAAGATGAGATCATATTGAATTAGAATGATCCTTAAATTCAATCTTATGAGAAAAAGACATACAGGAACATGCAGAGAATAAGACCATGTGATTGGAGCAAAGATGGGGCAAGGATGTTTCGCAGCCACCAGAACCTAGGAGAGCGGCATGGCATAGTTTCTTCCTCAGACAAGAAGGAACCAATCCTTCTGAACCTTAATTTCAGATATATGGCATTTTGAACTGTGAGGCAATAAATACCTGTTTTAAACAGTCATGTTTTTAGCAATTTTTTTACAGCAGACTAAAGAAACTAAAACACTTTAAAAATACTTTTATATGTTACAATGTTTTTGATTTCTAACATTGGTTTTAGAATCTTCATTTGAGTTTCTGTCTCTCTGGTTTAAATATCTTTTTTGAATATTGTCTTTTCCCTTAAAGCTTTTACTCTATTAGCTGTAGTCCTTTAAATTCCCTGCCTGAGAATTTCAACATCTGTGTCCTCTCTGTATCAGTTTCTGAAGCTTGCTTTGTCACTTCATATTCTGTTTGATTTGTTTTTCTTGTCTGTTAGACTTCCTTGTATGTTCTTTTGTTATTGTTGAAAGCTGGACATGATGTACCGGGTAACAAGAACTGGGGCAAATAGCCCTTAAATGTGATAATTTATGATAATCTGACTAGATTTGGGGCTGTTTAATATTAGTTTAACTGTAAAAACCGTAAGTTTAAAATTTTCTAGGGTAATTGTTTTTGACTTTTCTGTTGAGATTTTCATCTTTTCCAAGTCTTCCTCCTCAAAGAATGTGTCTTGCAGGTCTTTTAGCTGTAATCCATTTTTATTCCTGGAGTCCGGTTAGAGTAGTGGTAAATTGTTTGGGAAAAGAGGCATTTAATCTTCTGAGTGAATCTCATTCTTTTGGGGGGTTTGTGCCCCTGGGTTGTGACTTTCAGTGTTTTATACCACCACCTCCCCTTTCTCGACCTTAGGTGTGATCAAAAAATCTAGAAAGGGCAGACATGGGGGGAATTCTTCTCCTCTGATGGAAGTTTTACCCTGAATAGTAGACTTTCTTATGGAGATTCTCAGGCATACTTCACAATGATTACTCTTCCCTCTCCCCACCACGATCAAGAGGGGATCTTTGTCTGTAATTCACCATGAAGACAAGGCAGGGTTCCTGGAAATTTCACACACTCCTCCCCACAGTAAAATCAAGGCCTCCAGTAATAAGTTTTTAAGGTTCATTGTAAAGCTTGCTTCTTTGTTCTCAGCATTTTTGTTCCACATGACCATTACAGGAGCTTTTCCTAGTTTTAATTGCAAGGATTGTAATTATTTTAGCTTCTAGAACATGTTTTCTAATTATTGTTTGTTTAGATATTTATTTCTTTCATTTTAGTTTCATCTTTCATAATTTTGAATATTCAACTATGTTTATTGTATTATGTAATAATTTTGTTATCTGACATCTTGAAAATTTAATCCTGAATACTGGGAACTTGTCTTTGTTTGTTTTTTAAGTTTTAAATTTAAACAGATTTGTTCATGCTTTTTCCATGAGAATAATAAGAGGCTTTGTTGAGACTGTGCTCTTGTAAAAATTTATATTTGGTTTTCTAGTCTCTTCCACTCTTATTTGGGACTAAATTTATTCATTTATTCATTAAATATTTATTGAGCATTTGCCATATGGCCAGGAATATTTTATATTGTGGGGGTATGTCAATACCACACATAAAAAAATCTTGTCATTATGGAGTTGGCCTTTCAAAAGATAATATACATTGAATTACTTCTTTTGCTTGGGATTTCCCTCTACAATACCAGTAGTATACATTAAATCTTCAAAGCCACATAAAGGAATGTTTTATTTTATATGAATTTTCTTTTATTCTATGGAGGGATAAGGCTGCAGCAGACAGGTTTTTTTTTCTTGTCATTTCATTCTGGATGATTGGATGGATCTTAGAGTTCACCCATTCATCTATGATAGAGACCTTTGAGCAAATGAATTTTAGTCCCAACTTCAAATTACAACTTGAAACCTATTTTGGTTTCAAAGTCTTATCCTTTATTCACAAAGAAGCTTTTAAAAACCAAGGATCTTATTAAAAATGTCCTAAAGGCAGCTTTAACATTACTTTTTCATTTAGTTTCTTGCTTCCTCTTTGCTATAATGTCACATTTTATTCAGACTTTTGAGGTAGTTTAGATTTGAGAATTATTCATTAGGCGAGTAAGATATTTATTTATTTATGCTGCTTTTCTCTACTTTTATTTCTTGCTCATTGACAAATTTAATTTTTTATTCTAAAGAATAATATAAAGTTTCCATTATATAAATGATTCTATGTCTTCTTTTTTTATTATTGATCAAGTACAATAGTCTCCATTTCCCCCATCATTCCCCCCACCCCAGTTATCCCCACCTCCCTCCCCTGATCCTACCCCCCTTTGCCTTTGTCCACGTCTTCTAAACAGAATTCTTTGAGTATAACCTGATCTATAAATTAAAAAATAGTGATCCTCTATAAGGCACATTTGTAAGTATTTGCTTCCTCATATTTCTTCTAGTTAACATTCTCCATTTGTAAACTACTTATTATTCATTAAATTTACTTTCAATAATAGTTATTTTATTAATCAGTTTGATATTATATTTAAATTTTGCTTTGAAGCTATTCTAACACAGCTGTAAAAGTAAATACTAAGTTAACATGCACAAGTACTATATTCAGAAAATAATGTAATTTTAAAATGTATATAATTTTAATTATTTTTCTTGTAAAGCAGTTGGAACATAATATGTGCCTTTGCTTGCAAAGCAGAAATTAAATGGAAATTAGTGGTCTAAAGAAAATTACAGTTTTAATGGTTTCTTATTTTATGCTGAGCAAGTATAAATAATATACTTATTTGGTTATAATAATCTAATTCACCAGTTGCATAAAAATGCATATATATATGCATTTTTAATATATTTGCATGAAAACAGAGACAACTTACTATTTGTATAAAATTTATTTGTATCTTATTAGAACTAAAATTTGATCAACATTGCGTTATATAGATAAATATTATTCAGGTACACCTACATTAGAATGTGTAAGCCAAAATCCCTTACACAATTTCTAGGCAAAAATTTTCACTTTCCTATAGACAGATACAAAATACATTTGATTTTGAATATTAGATCTGCTCACTAGGCAAGACAATATAATACTTTCTTTTAGATATCAGTGTTTCAGCTTGAACAAATGTGTACCATTTTAAACGTGACTACAAAGTGTTTTATAAGCTTCTCTATAGGCTTTGAAAGTTATTGAGGTTAATGGTTAATGCAATTGCCATCTCTTATGCAATAAACTACTTTATTTTATCTGGAGTTCTCTAAGCAGTAACACAAGCATAAAGGGTATATTCAGCATACATGAAATATAACCCTATTAGAGTACCCAACTAAATTACAGAATCTCTGAAGCAGAAAAGCTGCCAACTCTGTAAAATGATGGTCTTTCTATTCTTGAATGAAACAAAATGATAAGGCTGATGATTTCAATATAAGAATCTGAAATAAAAATTCAGAGTCACACAAAATGAACCTAATAAAATTGGAATGGCAGTACACATAATCGATTTGACTATTGCATTGAAGGTAAAAATAGAGGCTGATAAAAAATAGCTATGAATACTCTAGCTCATTTTGAAAATGAGTATATGATAAAAGAAAAACAGCAGTAGAGATAAACTACTTCATCTCAAGGAATACTATTTCAAACAACCTGTTAAAATATGGTGCCATCATGGCATTTACCATAGTCAAAGGCTTGGTTGTAAAAGATGGTAATGTTTCTGGACACGGAAGCAGGATTTTTAACTACAGACCTAAAAATATGGTGCTAAGTCATATTTACCAATGATATCTTTAATATGATGATTTATGTCACTTTGAATTTTATTTATTTTTTGATGTGGTAGTCATTAGGTTGCAGTTGGAGCCTTGTCAACTTTTATATATTTGGTTTTCTCCCTTACTTGTTATTGAATCCTTCTTATTCATTTTATTTATATATAGCTATCAAGGAGTTCAATGGATGAAATGAAGTCAAGAAGAAAATGAGAAAGACAGTCAGGATAACATGCTGCTTTTAACTGTTTTCTTTATTTGATATATTTTGTTTAGATTCAAGCTTATAAAAAAGATTGTTGTCTATTTCATTCTTCATTCATGTGGTAGAAATATAAAGGATGTTTCTTTGCATACTGTGTAAGTCTATACATGGTTTTGTTCCATTTAATATAAATATTACTGAATATATTTATACAACAGTCAAAGATATGAAGTTTGAAATGTGTTCTGCAACCCACTCCCCACCTCTATTTTTAAAAATCCATACTTCTTACAGATTCATGATTAAGAGATGCATGGCTAGGGAAATTGTGAAAATCTTTAGAAAAAAATCTAAATGACATTTTTTAGAGCTTACTAAGTTAGTTAACCAATGAGATCTAATATTCATTAAAATAATATATACTCTAAGTACCTAATATGCACCATATATTAGGTAAAGACATATAAAAATAAATATATCAGGGGCCCATATCCTCAAAGAAATCATGTTAAGATACAGAAAGATATCGTCATTTATTGATTGTCTGGCAATGTGAAATGGCCACATCTTACAACACTCAGCAAAATATATGCTAGTATCCCTCTTTTATAGAGAACATAATGCAATATATGAACACAATACAACTACAAATCAATGCAATAAATGCTAGAATAATGTGTTTCAAATGTTATCTAAGAAAAATGAAAAGAGTGAATTTATTGTTTAGCATAGATCATCACCAAGGCTTTCAAGAGTTGGCATTCAAGTATGGTCTTCATATTAGCCAACCAGTAACTAAGTGGAAGATAGCATACCAGTTACCTATTGTTGCTGAGTAACAATCACCGCAGATATGGTGGCATAAAAGGAAACATTGGTAATAGGTTGCAGTGTCTATGGATCAGGAATTTGGGCATGGCTTCTTGGGGTCTTCTACTTAAGAATTTACAAGGTTGAAATCAAGGTGTGGCCAAGGAGGCAGTCTCATCTGCTGTCTTACGGGAGAACAACTCAGGGGGAGCACTCAGGATCCTGATAGAATTCAGTTCCTTGAGGTTTCAAGACTGAGGTCTTCATGAAGCTCTTTGATGGCTGCTAACTGGGGGCCATCATCAGCTCCTAGAAGTGTCCCATAGCTATTTACAATATAGGACACTTTAACATGTCCTTCAAAGCTAACGAAGGGCAGGGACTCCAGCAAGGTGGGCATTATGATTCTATGTAATATAATCACACAGTCACATACACATAATCACATACATTCTGTCACCTTTGCCATATTCTGTTGGTTAAAAAGAAGTCATGGGTCCCCCAATGTTCAAGGGCAGGGGATCATGCAAGGCCATGAGTGACAGGAGGCAGGGTCATGGGAGCCACCTTAGAAGTTGATCCGGCACAGGTAGTATTAGATGAAAAAGATCGCCTCTGAGTGAAGTATATAGAATGAACAGATAAGTAGAGAAATAGGTGGGAAGAAATGAGGTTTAAATTTGCCTTAGAAGAATAGAGTTTTCCGGAATTTTTATATTTCTGGTAGTGCTGAATCACACTTGTTTCAAAATATAAAACTCTAGGAACATGCCAATGATTGGCATAATAATAATCATCATAATAATAACAAGAAGAAGAAGAAGTAGAAGCAGCTGTTACCACTTTACTGACATCATACTTTACAAATCATTGAGGTTATATATATATATGGTTTTTAAATGTAGTAAATAAAAATACAATTAATGCTTTTTAAATTTGCATTTAGATAAATAAATTTTAAAATGTGTGTAAGTATATATTTATTTATATTGTATTACTATATTGTATTATTTGTATTTATATGATATATTAGTGTGTTCCACTATTTCTTTTTAGTGTAAGTATGTTCAAATATTTGGAACATACCGCATCCAAAATATTATTCATTATTTATTTGACAAAAAATGTGGAAATACTATGAATATCATTATCATTTTCAACACCATTCTAAAAATGATAATTTAACTAAAACATAAAGTTTAAGTAGTTGTTCAAAGTGCAGATTCTTTTAAGTGGTAAGACTGGTATTCAAGTACAATTTTAACACAGTTAAATGAGGTTGCTCTCTAACCTTTACAGGTTACTGCCTTTCAGCTTAAAAATAACATTGTTTAATATTTATTTTGATCAATAACTTAGCATCACTCAGTAAGTCAGAAAACTAAAAACAGTATCGTAAGGGGAAGAGCTGGAAACTAAATGCACTTACTGGACACACTGTGGACAAGCGGCAGTGATTTAATTTGGGAGTGGGAAAGGCTACGCAGGGCTCCGCTGTGGCCTTTAGCTGTGGCAAGCCCGTGACAGCAGCGGAAGAAGGAGGAGATGAAGGATGCTGGTGGAGTCCTGCTGTGCCAAGGCAATTACCATATGTAAAATTCTTTATAATCCTTGGTTTAGTTGACTGCTAGGTCCCTGTTTTTCAAGCCCATCAAATCTATGCTGAATTCAGCTTCAGCAAAGGTCTCTTTTCAACTTGACTTTTATTCTCCCATTGGGCATTGTTTTAATATTTGTTATAACCTAGCAAATTCTCTCCCTTTCTCCCTGCAGAAAAATGTAAACTGGTATAAACATCCAAAATAAACATGAGTCATTCCTCCTGAGAAGACATTGCATTCTACATGTCTAGTAACCTTATAAACCCTTACTTTGGTTTGGAGGCCTGAAATAACATTACCAAGTAAGGTGTATCTGAAATTAACTCCTCATGGTTATTAGAATGGCAGGATTTTTTAAAATGTTTAAAAACATCCACAGTGGCAATAGTCATGTAAGAAGAAAGCATTCAGGGACAAGAGGAGGTTAGAGCTGATGGTTGAATGTTGCACCAGGCTTTCTCAGTCATCGCAGTCACAGGAGATGACATAAGTTCTTACTAACTTTACTGAAGTTGTTAAAAAATGTACTAATATACTTTCCTGGATCTCTCTCTCTTTTCTCATCCTACTCCAACTCCCTGTCCTTTCATTTCTTTTTTATCCCTTATACCCATTCTATAGCCAAAGCTTAGAGCACATAGTACAGAAAAGGAAACTACACATTTCTTTTGTCAATGGTTTCCAAAACAAAACCAAGAAAATAAGATTTTTATATGTGCTTGCTAGGAAAGATTAGTCTATAGTTCACACCTTGGAAAAACATAGCCTCTAAATTTCTGTGGTTAAATACAACCAAAGTTTATTTGCTACTAATTATATGTTCTCAAAACAGTAGAAAGGCAGTTCTACTTTCTATACTTACAACAAGGCCCAGGAAGAAGAGGGTGCATCTAGAGCCAGGGAAGACAGTGTCACAAACTCGTGCTCCGGTTCTAAAGCCCCTTCCCAAGAGTGACACAAATCACATTTGCTCCCTTGGGTTTGCCTGAAATTATATGCAAACAGGAA
Organism: Anoura caudifer; assembly: GCA_004027475.1. Taxonomy (NCBI): domain Eukaryota; kingdom Metazoa; phylum Chordata; class Mammalia; order Chiroptera; family Phyllostomidae; genus Anoura; species Anoura caudifer. The sequence goes on along the minus strand of PVKU01001824.1, from coordinate 197,111 downwards.
AGTGCAGTTCTACTTTGGCCTAGAAAGAGAACCAGAAATATCTGTTGAAAAACAACAATGATTATTGCTCAGTTATGAACAAATTAAATTTAAAGGATTTCTTTTAAACCAGTCACTTAATTGAATGTGAGATTCCAAAAGCAGACAGATCAATATTTACATCTAGGTATTAAAGAAAACACCTGGCTGAGCAGGATTAGAATTGGCAATGCTGTAGCATATAATGATAAATTTATCAAATATGTTCCCTTGCAGAAAACAACAGAAGTAGCTCTCTTGATATGTCAGTAATGTGTTGTTTATCTTCCAATAATTAGAATAAATTTCTTGTAAGAGGATCTTCAGTCAGGTTACTGAAGAAAGAATAAAAACAAGCAATGATATGCTTTATGAACTACTTTCACACTTTCTTATTTAACTGAAGGTACTCTACCCAAAGTTGTTATCACCTAAAAGCTTATAAGAAATGTGTGAATTCTCAATTCAAATATGATTACAAATTTGCATTTTTTTCAAAAAATCAAAATGTTTATGGATGTTTTCTTTATCACGAATCAATGCTAAAATATGGGAAGTAAATTTGAAAACTCAACCATCGATAAAAGGTACACATTTTCCATAGATCCTTTTTATATGACTAGTTTCAAATATGCAAATGTATGGAATAAACTGTCACTCAGGCATAGTTTTAAGGAATTGAATAAATGTGAGTTTAAGTGTGGATATCATAGAACTATATGATTTTATGGCTCGCCTCTCTTTTGCCATGCACCCACCACCCATAAACATAGATTATTACAAAATATTAACTTAACGCTTTCATCCTACAGTATGTCAACCTAATCCTTATCAACAATTGTTCAATGAATCCATGAGTCTTAAAGGACCCCTTACCAGACCCTTAGAGGGTATAGAATCAAGATATATATATTTTTAATTTCTTCCCTTGAATGTGTTTTTACTTCATTTTTCCACCTGCACATTTACAAGGCCTTTCTTTGGGGGGTGCTGCTTGTCTTGTTTATGGTGAATGATTGTTGCATGGTGTAGGGACAGCCAATAGAACACATGATAGACCTTTTTTTCTCTGAGACTGGCTCCACCAGTAGTCTGTTGCAATTTTCTTGGGGGTTGAGAGGAGTAATCATTTCCTTTCTTGGTCTCAAAATCATAATGCAGTGAGGAGCCAGGGAACAGAAAGTTCAGTGATAGTTGCCTTGGCCAGGTGGCTCAGTTGGCTGAAGCAAAATCTCTTACACCAAAAGTTTGCAGGTTACTTCCTAGTCAGGACACATACCTAGGTTGCAAGTTCAATCCATCATTGGAGTGCATAAGGGAGGCAACTGATCTATGGGTCTCTCTCTCTCTCTCTCTCTCCCTCTCCCCTCAAATAAATAAGAAATTACTTCAGTGAGGATTAAAAAATTAAAAGTGCAGTGACAGCAATCTCTCTATGGTATCAAAGAAAAAAAGTAGATTGTGGACTTGTTTAACAACAGGTGAAGGAGGTAATATGTACCCACAAAATTTATGAGTTGTCCTTAATTCTAAGAAGCCTTAAAGGCCACAGAAATTGAATATAGTTCACTTTTTCATTTCTTTGGAATCTTGTTCTATGACCTATAATGTTGACCTGTCACATAAAAGAATATATAAAAGGAAGAAAACTAAAATTAAAAAGGTTGTATCAGCATTTTGGGGTTCCCTTTATTGGAACAGAATTAGAAAAGGTACAAAATGATGTTTGTTTATGTAAACAAGTAACACTTCAAAATTGTAAGGAAAGAAGTGTGTTTGATTAAAAGAGGAAGGGTCTCACCTTGATATTTTCCTTCCATGTCATGTTACTAATTGGTTTAAATTTTTTGTGGTCTCCAAACCTAACTTTGTAACTATAAAACAAGAAAACAAGGCAAAAAAGTAAAAATAATTCATTATAAGATTTTCATTAATAAAATCCATCTAATTGAACAGGCATCTCCTTATAGCCACCAAGCATGTGGTGGAAGAAAAAACAAAATTTAAAATACAAGGTATTCTCTTACTGACCTCTTGCTACTTTGATATCAAATATTTAAAAAATCACAAATATTTAAAATCACTGTGTATTCCAAACATGGACGTATAAATCTCTCCATGAGGCAAAAACTCTGACTGGCTGTAGTTCTGACTGAAGGCAAATGGATAACAGAAGAGAGAAATGTAATATAAACTAGGACTTTGTGACATGGCACAGAAACAAAAACTTTAGATGATAGCAATTTTTTTTCTTTTTTTATTATTGTTCAAGTATAGTTGTCTCCATTTTGCCTCACAACTCCTCTCCACCCTAGCCATCTCCAACTCCCACCCTCAATCGTATCCCATTTGGCTTTGTCCATGTGTCTTTTATACATGTTCCTGCAATGCTTCCCCCTTTTCCACCCATTATCCCCTCCCACCTCCCCTCTGGTTACTGTCAGCCTGTTCTTAATTTCAATGTCTCTGGTTCTATTTTGCTTGCTTGTCTGTTTTGTTGATTATGTTCCACTTACAGGTGAGATCATACAGTATTTGTCTTTGACCACCTGGCTTATTTCACTTAGCATTATGCTCTCCAGTTCCATCCATGCTGTCACAAAGGGTAGGAGCTCCTTCTTTTTTTCTTTCTGCTGTATAGTATTCCATTGTGTAAGTGTACCATAGTTTTCTGATCCACTCATTTACTGATGGGCACTTAGGTTGCTTCTAGCACTTGGCTATTGTAAATTGTGCTGCTATGAACATTGGGGTGCATAGGTTCTTTTGGATTGGTGTTTTAGGATTCTTAGGGTATAATCCCAGCAGTGGAATTGCCAGATCAAAAGGCAGTTCCGCTTTCAGTTTTTTAAGAAAATTCCATATTGTTTCCCACAGCGGCTGCACCAGTCTGCAATCCCACCACCAGTGTGCTAGGGTTCCCTTTTATCCATAACTTTGCCAGTACTTGTTGTGTGTTGATTTATTTATGATGGCCATTCTCACTGGTGTGAAGGGGTATCTCATTGTGGTTTTAATTTGCATCAGTCTGATGGCTAGTGGTGCTGAGTATACTTTCATATATCTCTAGGCCCTCTGTATGTCCTCCTTGGAGAAGTGTCTGTTCAGGTCCTTTGCCCATTTTTAATTGGGTTGTTTGTCTTTCTGGAGTGGCATCATATGAGTTCTTTATATATGTTGGAGCTGGACCAAACAGTTTCACAGGAGAATTTTACAAAACATTTTAGGAAGAGCTAATCCCTATTCTTCACAGACTATTCCAAAAACTCCAAGAAAAGGGAAAACTCCCAAACTCTTTTTATGAAGCCAGCATCATCCTAATCCAAAAAACAGATAAAGACATAACAAAGAAAAGAAACTATAGGCCAATATCACTGATGAACATAGATGCTAAAATCTTCAACAAAATATTGGCAAACTACATCCAGCAATGCATTAAAAAGATCATACACAATGATCAAGAGGGATTCATCCCAGGGATGCAAGGATGGTACAATATTTGTAAATCAATAAATGTAACACATCACATAAACAAAAGCAAAGACAAAAATTGTGATCATGTCAGTACATGTGGAAAAAGCATTTGAAAAGGTACAGTCCCCATTTATGATGAAAATACTCAGCAAAGTGGGAATAGAGGGAGCATACCTCAACATAATAAAGACCATATGTGAGAGACCTACAGCCTACATCATACTCAGTGGGCAAAAACTAAAAGCTTTCTCACTAAAATCAGAAACAAGACAAGGATATCTGCTTTCACCACTCCTATTCAACATAGTAGTGGAAGTCCTAGCCATAGCAATCAGACAAGAAAAAAAAATAAAAGGCATCCAAATCAGAAAGGAGGAAGCAAAACTCTCATTGTTTGCAGTTCACATGATAGTGTACATAGAAAATCCTATAGACTCCACCCAAAACTACTTGACCTAATAAGTGAACTTGGCAAAACAGCAAGATACAAAGTCAATAAGCAGAAATCAAAGGCATTTTTGTATACCAACAATGAAATATCAGAAACAGAAATCAGGAACAAAAAATCCCATTTGATATAGCAACAAGAAAAATAAAGTACCTAGGAATAAACCTAACCAAGGAGGTAAAAGACCTGTATGCAGAAAACTACATAACACTAAAGAAAGAAATTAAGGATGACACAAACAAATGGAAACATGGACCCTGTTCATGGATTGGAAGAATTAACATTATCAAATGTCTATACTACCCAAAACAATTTATAGATTCAATACAATCCCTATTCAAATACCAATGATATATTTCACAGATAAAGAACAAACATTTTTAAAAATTATATGGAACCATAAAGGTCCCTGAATAGCTGCAGCAATTTTGAGAAAGAAAAACAAAGTAGGAGGGATCACAATACCTGATATCAAACTATATAACAAGGTCACTGTAATCAAAACAGCCTGGTACTGGCATAAGAACAGACAGATAGATCAATGGGCAGAATAGAGAGCCCAGAAATAAACCCAGGTCTCTATGGTCAATTAATATTCAACAAAGGAAACAGAAACATAAAATGGAGTAACAATAGCCTTTTGAACAAATAGTGTTGGAAGATCTGGACAGCTACATGCAAAATAATGAAACTTGGTCACCGACTTACACTATATGCAAAAATAAACTCAAGATGGATAAAACACATAAATATAAGTCACAACACTATAAACATCCTAGATGAAAACATAGGGAGGAAAATTTCAGATATTCCACACAGCAATATTTTCACTGATATGTCTTGTCTACTAGAACAAGGGACATAGAGGAAAGAATAAACAAACAGTACTTCTTCAAAATAAAAAGCTTCTGCACAGCTAAAGAAAACATAAGGAAAATGAAAAGGGAACCAGCCATATGGTAAAGTATATTAGCTGATATGAGTTTTATTGCTTATGTAATATTTACCTTTTTTATTGTTATTGTATTATAGTTGTCCCAATTTTCCCTCCTTTCCCTCCTCTGCCTAGCCCACTGTCCACTCCCACAGTCAATCCCCACACCATTGTCCATGTCCATGGGTCACTCACACATGTTCTATGACTAGTCCCTTCCCCTTCTTTCCACTGTTATTTACCCCTCTCGCCCCCTCTGGCTGCTGTTAGTATGTTCCATGCATCTATGCCTCTGGTTCTACTTTGCTCATTAATTCATTTGTTCATTAGATTTCTTTTATAAGTAAGATCATATGGTACTTGCTTATTTAATATTTAGTTGTATACATATACTGTCTTCTTTTTTGTCTTCATCATCATCATCTGCCCTGTTCTTCACCTACTTCTTCTCTCCCTCCCCTCCTCCCTCTTCCCTCCCCTTCTTTTCTTAATATTTTACGAAAGGATTGTTGTGGGTGTTTAATTCTATAACTTAGTGCTTAGGTTACAAAAAGTGGACTGTTACTAACTTTACAGAGCAATTATTTTCATGTAGAGATGGATGCCACATGTGTCAGCCAGAGATGGGTATGAGCGTTCGGACTTTGAAAACAATGACAGCACCTTTACTTATATGAAGGGTTGTTTCATCTGGTTAATAAAGGCACTTTTTGTTTTGTTTTGTTTTGTTTTGTTTTGTTTTGAAACTGAAATACAATAGAAGGAATGCATAGATGCTAAATAGCCATGGAAGTGGGGTGGGGTATGCTGGCTTTGAAGCTATTATCTCACAGTTTGAAACCTACCCTTTACTCTGTGATGTGGATTGGGACTGTTCTATTTCTCTTTTGCCAGCTGGATCCCTGGTAGACTCTATTAAGGGAGATTGAAAAACCAGAATATGAAGGAGAGTTCATCTTTGTCTGTTGTTACCTGTTCCTGGCAGGGTCACTATCAGCAATGGTACAGTTAGTTTTGGTTTTCAGGTTGTTGCCCACCCCCACGGCCATTTCAGAATCTGCCTAATTATATACCTTAAGAGTCAGCATTATCAGCCCCCTATTTAGGTCTCTTTTTACTTGAGTGTAACCATTTCCAGGGCAGGTGACATGACTTTTTATGTCTTAATCTATAGCTTTTGTTAAATCAACAAATAGAACCTCTGATTTAAAGAAGGAACAAAGTAACTATTTGTTAAGTAAAATTAAAATGAGAAAAACAATTAGCTAAAATTGGCTTTAGATATTTTCTTTTTTTCTTGCACAGTTACATTCCATTTTAAACAGATATTCATGCAGTGTTTTGTCACTTCAGGCTTTGTTGTTTCCTGCCTTTTGATATACTTTGTAAATTTTTGTTGAAAGCTAGCCATGTTGTATTGGGTAATAGAAACTGATAAATAGAACTTTAATGTGAGGATTTATGTTAATCTAATAGTTGGGATGCATCCAATGTTTGTTGTAATTATAGGCACCAAGGACTTCAAGTTCTTCTAGTGTCATTATTCTGGCCTCCCTTCTTGGCTTTGGGACTTTGCTTTGTCTGCCTCTTAGGGAGAGCCCATGTCATGCAGCTGTGATCCATGCTAGTAAGTAACAGTTTCTTATAGAGGCTGTTTCAGGGATGTAGACTTTACAAGTACTTCTGTCTCCTCTAAAGGAGTCTTTCTTTTCTTCTCCTCCCTATTACTGCTCTCCTTTTCTAAGGCATTCTCAGTCTGTTTACTTGACTCTCTCTCCCTTGTTGGCTATGGATTTCCCCCTCAGATGAGTTAGGAAGGCTGTCCCAGGCTACAGTGGGATGGAGTTCCCTTACCCTACCTTGGGTAAGATTTCAGTATTGCTCACCTGTGACATCTTCTCCTGGAGGACAGAGGAGGAAAAGAATCTGGAAGTGTTTCACAATGGCTGGTCTTCTCTTCCTACTTCTAGGGCCACAAGAAGGACAATTTTTGACTCTTTACCATAATAACCCAGTTGAGGGAGAAAATATGAAATCATGATATTTCACTATGACTTTTGCTCTGGGATTTTCTCAGTTTCACCCTAGTCTGTACTCAGCCTCCAAGAATTAGTCAAAATTACTCATTATTTCCTAGTGTTCCTCCCAGTTGAGGGTGTGCATTAACTTCTGTTCCAAGTTAATAAAATCTTAGATTTTATACCTCTGGATCTACCAGATTTTGTGGTGGCTATTTTCCCTGAGACTTCAGTTCTATGTTAGGTACAAACAAACATTGATTTTGTTCTTCTTGTTTGTTTGTCTAGCTTTTTCTTGTTGTAGAACAAAAATGGAAATTTCCAACCTCTTTATATGTCATAGCTGAAGTGATGACCCTCTTCTTTAAAGAATTACAAATACTTTTAAAAGAATTAATATTAAATTTGAGAATAAAAACAACTTGGTTTTATAAACTATTAAATGTCATAAAAATGCATGCTTTAACTTAAAATGTTTTATCAATTGGCCACTTTCTCTTTTTTCCCCTGAAAATAAGTGGATAACTGCTTAGACTTTTGTTTCTTCCTAACATGAAAGATGACTGTTTTTATTAACCTTTTTAGTGGACAATTTTCTGAGTACAGTTGGCCCTTGCTATCCACAGGGCATTGGTTCCATGGCCCCCCATGGATATCAAAGTCTGCAGATGTTCATGTCTCTTATTTAAAATGACATTGAATTTGCATATAACCTCTGTACCTCACACCATGTACTTTAAAACATTTCTGGATTACTTGTAATACATAATGCAATGTAAATGCTAGGTAAATAGTTGTTATACTGTATTGTTTAGGGAATAATGACAAGGAAAAATGTGTACACATGTTCAGGAAAGACACTAGTCATAGGCTACATAGTAGCCTACAATCAAATTACATAGTACACATCAACAACAGCATAACTTTTTTAAAAGATATTTTTGATCCATAACTGAAGTAGATAAAGAACCTTGGGTATAGAGAGCCAACTGTATGGACTGTTGTCTTTAAATATCTACCAGAAACTGTGACAATTGTTTGTTTACTTTTCAAAATTTCATCTTTATTGTATTTTTCCATTACCATTTATTCCTCTTACACTTCTTCCCCTTAGCAATTCCCACACTGTGGTCCATGTCCATGAGTCCTTGTTCCTTTTTGTTCACTCATTAATGCCTCTGTTGAAATTATTAGAAATGATACTTTAGAGTCATAAAAATTAATACGGCCTTTAATCTAACTCCCCCCAATGTCACTTCCCCAATCTGTAGTTTTAGATGTCTTCAGAATTTTTCTTCCTGAAAGTTATTTCTGTTATATTGTACATATGCTTTTTTCTTCTGTTATACTTGAGGGGATGATTGATCCAGATCAACTTCTCAACATTTCTTTTTATTTGGTCAGCAGGATGCCTGCTCTTTTCTTAAAACTTTAGAAATATTTCTCAACTTTATAGAAATATAGTAGATTTATGCTATTGCAGTCAGTCTAAATGTAAAGTTGTGAATTGTAATAATAAAACCAGTAAAAGCATTAAATAGTGCTAATTTCCATGATAATTTTCACGTGCACCTTGGACAAACAGTGAACCCCTCCGAACCTCTCATATCAACAAGTGTTCCACTCGGAATTTCTCTGTGGCTATTTAATATACATATATTGAGAACAAACTCTTTGTCAGGTCCCATTCTGGGTACTATGAATGCTGTGACAAAGAACAAAGGCAAGGTTCTTGTACTCTTGAATATTAATTCAAGGGACTGAAAGTAAACAGTATATAAGATCAAAGAAATAAGGACACCAAAAAACACTAGGTAGTGATGAGCGTTCTAAAACAGGGTTAAAGTAAGGTGATCTGACAGAGTTGTTGTCAGTACTTTATTTAGAACAGGTGAGTAGGGAAGACCTGGTGTCTATATGGCCAGGAGTCAGTCAGTTAAAGAAATGAGAGATATCTAGCAAGCTTTTAAGACAGGCATACAATTGGCATAATTAAGAACCCCCTTCCCTGGAGAAAACTAGATTTGCAAAAGAGTGGTGAACAAGAAAGAAGCATAACTTTGAAAATGGAGAAGGCTGGGTCTGATTAAATAAGAATCTGTAAAATAGGTAAGGAGTTTACATTTTATTGCAAGTATGATCAAAAGCCATTGACAATTTTTTCTTTGAATTCATGATATGGAGCTGCTTCTTTTATTCTTTAATATATGCAGGTTAAAATATACTTACCCAATAAATTACAAAGTATATTAAACCTGTGAAATGATATAATATAATATAATAAAATAATATAAAATGCATTTAAATCTATTTTCTTATTTCCAGGTTACATTTTTTAATAATAGATTTGAAAGTATTTTATAGTCTGTGTACAGATTTGTATATCTGTATAATCTTGTGTAAAAGTCATGTTGTTTTACTCTTTTATATATGAGAAAATTGTGGCTTGTGATTTTTCAATAATGTGTCACAAAGTCTTGAATTAAGATGAGAAGGGAACCTAAGTTTTCAGGCACTGAGTACTCAGTTTCTTAAAACAACTACATATTTTATCTGTGTAAGATGTGAATCATATGTATATAAGTGTATCTTTGTGTGAAAAGTTAATTTTTTCAACCTTTTCCCATTCTTTTATGGGTTGACTCAACTCTCAAAATTGTTTTCTTTGCCTTTGCAGACATTTTTCTTTATTATTGATTTTGTTATAAAATAGATCTATGATTTTTTTCTCCTTCTGGGTTTTCTTGTTTCCTACAAGAGTCATTTTACACAACAGTGCTATCAGAACTTTATGTTTCATATCTTTTTCCAACTTTTATAGGTAGTCACATTTTTCTCTTCAAGGAAATTATTTTATTTGTTTGAGAATTTTGTTTTTTGGCAATCCATGATAACTGATAGAAAATGTAAAGCTTTATATTAAGGTATTATTTTCTTTATATTTTTTCACAAAGTATAACACTAGGAATTCTACTAGACTTGCATTCATTTCTTATTCATTAAGAAAACTTCATACCAGTTAATTGATTTAATTCATTAAATATGTACGATTGCTTGCCAGGTGTCAGACACTTGCTAGGTCCTGTGGAAAAAAAATAGAATATGACTGATCCTTCAAATCACGGATTTAACTACACTTAAAAAGAGTTTCAAACATTTATTGAAAAGGGTATTTTTACTCCAATTTATGCTTCTGCCCCCTTTGTCAAATATTAATTGGCCATAGAGACACATTTTTTTCTTGGCTTTCTATTCTGTTCCATTGAACAGACACTTCTCCTAGGAGGATGTATGCCCAGAGACATATTAAAGGATGCTCACTATAACTAGCCATCAGATAGATGCAAATTAAAACCACAATGAAATACTACTTCACACTGGTTAGAATGGCCATCATAACCAAATCAGCAAACAATAAGTGCTAGTGAGGTTATGGACAAAAGGGAACCCTAGTACATTGGCGGAAATGCAGACAGGTGCAGCCACTGTGGAGAGCAGTATGGAATTTCCTCAAAAATCTAAAAATGGAACTGCCTTTTTACCTAGCAATTCCACTGCTGGGATTATATCCTAAGAACCCTGAAACACCAATCCAAAAGAACGTATGCACCCCAATATTCATAGCAAGACAATTTACAATAGTCAAGTGTTGGAAGCAACCTAGGTGGCCATCAGTAAATGAATGGATCAAAAAACCATGGTACATTTAGACAATGGAATTCTATGCAGCAGAAAAAAAGAAGGAGCTCCTACCCTTTGCAACACCATGGATGGAACTGGAGAGCATAATGCTAAGTGAAATACACCAGGTAGTGAAAAACAGATACTGTATGATCTCACCTGTAAGTGGAACCTAATCAACAAAACAAACAAGCAAACAAAATATAACTAAAGGTGTTGAAAGACGCCTCTTTCCCCAATGGGGAAAGAAGGGGAAGTGTTGTCAAGGAACGTGTATAAAGGATCCATGGATAAAGCCAAAGGGGGAAGGATTGAGGGCAGGAGGTGGGGGTGAGTGTGGCAGGGAAAAGTGGTGGTGGGAAGATGGAGACAACTCTACTTGAATGACAATAAAAATGGATATTAAAAAATAGAGTTTCAGACACCTTTCATTTGTGAATTATACCCTGCAACAGAGCCAAGAGTTTGTCCTGACGGCATGAATTTTGCCTCAAACACTGAAGAAAGCAATATTTTAAAATTAAAAAAAAAAAAGATTCAGTGGAAAATTTTAAGCCTCTTAGCATTGAGTCCCTAGCAGCTGTTGCAAGTGTGGTCAACTCACCTGATAGCCATTGTAGCTGAACTGATAAAGAGCAAGGAAGGCCAACTGGGCCATGACTGTAAGTATGCTTGGGGCCCTCTTCTCTTCTTCATTAAGTTTCAGGCTTGATAATAAATACCACCATTTGTTTACAGTTAAAACAGGGCAAACATTCTCATTTTTCACTGAATTAGAAAATCGTACCTTTTATTGAAAGATTCTAAATCATACATCTTCCTCAAGTGACAGAAATTGATATACTCAAAGGTGCCCAGAGAGTTTTGCCAAATAATTGCTAAGATAAAGACCAAAACAAGGACAGAACTTTATTTTGCAATCCGAAGTCTAATCTTTTGGTATACCATTTTGACTACAGAAAAAAATTATATTTTATTATCTAGCCTCTAGTCACAAGTATGGAGAGATTATTTTATAATTTTTTAAGGCTTCTTACATGATACATTGGAAACAATAGTGGTTTGGCAGTGATTTTGTCAAAGAGTTTGAATGCAGGAGTAACAGCATAATCCATCAAAGCTGACTAAAAGAATAAAGTTTTATTAGTAACATGAATAAACATTCCATACTAAGGATGGAACTGCTTGTTCATATGTAGGCAATTGACAATATGTTATATTCCAAAGTTTGTTTTGTTTGGCTTTAATAAGTTATAGAGATGTTATGATGCAGTAGATAAATGGGGAGAAGATGGTTAGAATCTAAACAAAAGTAGTGGTTTTCAAATGCTTTTTTCAAATATAAATGAGTAATTTGGTAAATATATATTTTACCTCTCTGATCCTTACTTTTCTCATTTGTGAAATGGTGAACATATGCATATTGCAGTATTTTCTGAGGATCACATGGGATAATGTGGATCACTATATGTGTGAAAATATATGCTTCAAAAACCCTCTACCAAACAAGCATTGTTTATTATTGCTTAGAATTCAAATATATTAACTTAGATATAGTTTTACCAATGGTAGAAAGATTATGTAGTCATTGTTGGCTCTAATTTTGACTCCTTTTAACTATAAGCTTGTAATTTCAATTATTTTTGGTCAAAAGTATGTAGGAGAAGTAACAAAGTGCAAATTCTATGCCAGATGTTTAAGAAGCATCATAGGGCCAAATACATGGTGATAGATGGTTATTTGACTGGGTGGTGGGCACACCATGCAATATACATGTTGTGTATCATAGAGATGTATGCCTGAAATCTATATGATCTTATTAATCAGTGTCACCACAATGTTTTAATAAACAAAGAAGCATCACAGTTTTCCACTCTTTCCCTTTCCACCACTGCCATCATCATGAGAAGAGCATACTTTAGTTTGCTTGCTGCCCCAAGTTAGAGAAATAAGAAGAACTTCTAGGTTTTGGTCTGAAAAAGGGGATACCCAATGCCCCTATTTATAGAGGTGGATAAGACTCTGGAATGTGTGGGTTAAGTGAAAAAAAAGTGATTTGGACACATAAAATTTGAGATGCTTATTGGGCACCCAAATGTAAACATCTAACAAGAAATACCATATCTGGATCAGAAGTTGATGAGAAGTGTTCAGGATAAAAATATAATTTGGCATTCAGTATTTTATTGAGAAAACATAGGCCTGGATAAGTTCATCTAAGGAGTTAATGTGGGCAAAAAATAACCACAAGATCATACTTGACTAAGCCTTACAATATTTTAACATTTAGAGTTCAAGCATAGAAAGAGTAGTCAGTAGAAGAAACTGAGCAAGATATCAAAGTAAGGCTAAGGTCATGATGTTCCTGAAGATAAGTTTTCAAAAAATGTTTCTATAGTAAAGAAGGAGGTAAGCAAATATGTGAAATAAGATGAAGAATTTGGCTGGGTAAGTTGAGGACTGAATTTGTAATCATTTGTTTTGGTAAGATAAAATTTCTTGGTGTCCTTGACTAGAAGAAATGTTGCAGTGGTTTAAAGGGTTCAGTTATTTTCGTAATTTTATGATAGTAGAATGAGTATGAAGAGGTCATGGGTTTGCATGGGTTGTTTAGAAGAGAGTGAGAATACCTGTTCTAATTTAATAGGACTGAAAGTAGAATATATGGGTATAAACTTAGGCAGATTGGTAGATTTGAGGTTGGGAGTGGGAACTTTGACATTTACTTCATCGTGGCTTCTATCTCAGTAAAATAACACAGGCAGTAAACAAAGATTGGAGTAAAGTTGACATTTGGGAGGGTGTGAAAATTGTGAAGTGGTCATCTTGAAGAGTTGTAGCAATTAGATAATAGAAAATATAAGAAGGGCAATTACGATTTATGGTCACAAGTCAGCAAGGATGTGATTATTCTCTTGTCTTGTTCTAGTTGCTCAGCTAGAAGCATGAATAAACTGAGCTGAGACAAACTAGAGTTACGGATTTTTCAGGTGCCAGTCCAATTGACTCTAATATATTTTGACATGTGTGCTACATGCTGTCGAGTCAGTTTCAACTCCTGGCAACCCTATGATTGAATGACCCAATGGATCTTATTGGCATAACAGAATAAAATAATATAATTTGTGCAAAGGCTGATACAGATCTAGAAAATTCTCCAGGGCACCTTTTCACCTTGTATTATTTCAGTTTTCTAGGTCACTTTCATATTTTGGCACCTCCATACAAACATATATTTCCATGATTGCATCAGCAAAAAAGAGAAAACATGAGAAATCACAAACTTATTCTATAATATTTGTGCCAAAAAGTGGCATGTGACACTTTCTTTCATGTTTCATTGGCAAAGTTGGTCAATTGAAAGTAAGACAAAACTCCCTTAGATCCAGGATATAAGAAGGACCATATATAGTGAGGATCTTCAGTATTTGTATGAGGTTACAGTGATACTTTGGAAAATCAGGAAATGGTAAGACATTGGGTCCGGTTAGGGGATATATAGAGTCATTTGGGTGATTGTAGAAGTTTTGGGATTATAGTTGTTTCTGAAACAAATAGAGCTATACAATGTTTAGATCAGTACTGATGGTTTCTTATGGCAAATTGTGTAATCAATTCTAATTATAGTTTCCTTTTTAGGATTAGTCAGTTAAACAGCATGAAATCAGACAGCGTGCAAACAGAAGGAGAAGCAGTCTTGCCAGGAATATGACATGCTGAGAAGGTCTCCATAAATCTTGTTTGGAATTGTCCCTGTTAAGGGGAATGCTGACAAGGGAAGACTGGGCTTTGTGAAGACAAAAGGGTGTTTTAGTGTTCATTAATTCTAACCTTTAATACGAAAATATGAAGTGTTTGAAAAACCATCACAGACTTCTTTTGAGAGTGTTTTGGAAGTCAACCAGTTAATAATTATACCCTACACCTTAAGAACCCTTATTGAATATGTGGGATGTGTGGGATGTAAGGCAATAATTTTTTCATCTTACTTATTGCAAAATATAAGTCTTTGTTCAAACCCGTCAAGCATGTAAATTTGGTGGTGGTGGTGGTAATGGCGGGGTTATAGTGTTTTTCAGTATACTTATGTTGTTTTTCTGAGATCTTTATTAAAATTTGGTGTCAGGAGGCATAAATTTTATGACAATTTTATCATCAAAGAGATGTACTTCATTTAAAATCTTGGGCTGTGATTTCTGCCACCATGGATTTCAGTCTGAGCTCCATAGTGTTCCAATTGTATAATCTCAGAGCAAATTAATTAACTCCCTTTATTTATTTATCTTCAAAATGAAGATCATATTGTACTTAATTCACAGAGTAGCTTAGAAGAATATATGAGTTAATTACCATAAAATTATAGACTAGTCTCTGGTACAGTATAAGAACTCATTAAATATAACCATATTAATATCTTATATGGAGCCATTCAAGGGAAATATCAGGTAATTTATTCTTTAAAATAGTCATGCATTTGTTTTGCTTATCTATAAGTGCCCATGTTTTAATTTTTATTGGTACCTAATTTCAAGTGTATTTTAAATATTATGTAGTTAAATTTGACTTTTGGTCATATAATGAGAGTTTTATCATAATAAAATCATGCAGATTTAATGTTTTAATTGATACAAATTGAGTCATATCAATTTTTTCAGTTTATTAATGCTTCACTTTTTAAACTTGTTTTCTTTGCTACATGTAATATTATTTGTTCTATGCATACTCTTAATTTTCTTTAATCTTATAATTTATAATAGTTTTAATTTTTATAAAAATATCTTTAGCTTATATTTTTAACTGATATAATTCAGACGAAATATTATTTTTGAGTAGCCTATATTAACAGAAGAATTTAATATGCTTTATATTTGCCATATTCCATCCATCGGAAGAACTTTCTTAATAGTCTGTCATTTCAGATACAGAAGATTTTTTATTTTTATCATGTATTTAACATATACTGTTTTTCTCTTTTACAGATTTATGCAAAGTGACTGCAAGTGTTGGTGTGACCTATTTTTAGAACTTACATTTAATTGTCTAAATTGTAATTGTCCTTGTTCTTTTAGTTTGACCTTTACCTTTTTCATTAGTTACATATGTTAAACTTTAGACAAGTACAAAAAAGTCTTAATTTGCTATTATTATGTAGCTGATAATATTTATATTTTCTGTTGAGTCCACACAAGAAAGACAATTTATCAAGGCCATATCTTTTTCCACTCAATATTGTGCAAACTGCCTCATGAATTCTGGCCTTTAGTCTGTGCACTGTGGCAGGAATGACTGACTTTCTTCCTACATTAGTGTCCGTGTGTGTTGTCTGTCTGTCTGGTTTTCCTTCCAAGTTGTTCAAATAATGTTTCTCTTATCTTTGTATTCCAAAATTAAGTCATAATAAGTTATTTTTCTTGGCATTCCTAAGCAAATCATGAGATCATTTATTCTATTTCTTTAGCTCAAGGGCTTTAGTAATTCACACGCTTCTGGTAAAGTTGGGACTGGTGTCCTTTCACATCACTAACCTTGGTATTTATCATTCTTTTTCAACATTTTCAACTGTGTGTAACCCCTTACTTTCTGCATTCCAGGAGAGATTCTCATGTTGTCCTCCAGCTTATGGATTCACTTTTCTGTAGTGTCAAATTTTCTCTTCCTTTCCTACAATGTAACCCTTAAAAAAATATGGTATTGTCACCTTTTAGTTCTCTCAGTACCTTCTAATATCGTTATGGCTCTGTTTTTCTCAAAAATAAGAGCAAGTCCCTTGCAATTCACAAATGATGCCAACAATATTCCAGATTCATTCTTCAGTTCTTACATTATATAATTTCAGAAGTATTTTTATTATGAGCCTTCTAGATATTACTACACTTCCTTGTAGTATGGAAATTTTTATATACTGGTTTTGTTTTTATGTAATGGCTATTACTCATTGCGTTACTGAGGGTAGGCTAAGTGCTATAGAAGTGAACTGAACAAATAATGCAACACAGTAGAAATTTATATTCACTCTCAATATAATAGTTGACGAATATATAGGGTGGCAGATCATCTCTCCTCCAGGAGCTTCAGTGTCCCAGACTACTTCTTCATTTATCTCTACTAACGTGTGGATTTTTCTTATCCTCTGCATGCGCCTAACAGAAGAATTAAAAACTCCAATAAATTTAATACACACACAAAGAAGAATCACAAAAGATAAAGTAGATAAAAGGTCTTAATTGACCATGACAGAAATGGAACAAATCATTATTGCTCCTATGCCATTGAACTCAGTCGCGTGGATACATATAACTCTGAATGAGCCTGAGAAATGAGGCCATTAGTGTGTGCTAAAGGAGAGGAATGAGTTTGGTTAACAGCTAGCCATCTCTGAGAAACTCTCAAACCTGGCAATCTATAGTCTGTCAATGTGTAAGCCAGGAAGAAATAGACTAAGTAGTGTATCATTAGAAATAAATGCTCTTTAAACCTACTTGCTAAGATCATCCTTCACACATGCATAAAATCTCAAATCTATCCCATAACTTTTCTAACCATTTGCATATATTAGCAAATATCCCAGTCTTCAGTCGCTAAATAGATAAGTCCTATACAAGCTAATATTGAAAAGTAATTTTCTCATACAATTTAAAACTTCTTCCCTACTCATCTTCAATATGTTTTAGGCTTGAAATCTACAGTAGAGGAAGGGAGTGTTGGCCTTTCCCACTATTTCTCAGGCACATGATAGAATTATAGTGACTACTAGTTGTACAGAAATGGGGGGTCCAAGCCAATTTGTGATTTTTAAAAGAATTCAGGCTCTTGCATATGTTCTCTACTGAAGTGCAATCTTCTCTCTACCTCCTTTGCTCTGTTCTATGTTACTCTGAAAATTACTCATGAGGCAAAAATACATTAAATGATTAGTAGGATTTATTTCTACCTGGATCTCTCATGTTTCCTCTTAGCCTCCTGGTTTTAGCCAAAAGCTACTTATAAAAAGGTTGGATTTTCACCAGCACCTTACAACTATCCTGCATTACCACTGCATTTACTTCAGAGTTTCAACTCTCCTTCCCAGTTCTTCTCTGGGATATGCAACCTCTGTCTAAACGCAGTAGTAAAGCAGGTGTAATAGTATCTTGGGATGATGAAGTATTGTTGCAAAGTTTCTGAAATCCATATGTATGGGGTACAGGAATATCTATTAGGAGTGTTATGAAGCATCGCCTGAACATAATCAAAATGGTATTTTATAAATGCTGCTTGGGTGTGCCATAACATGAGGGCCTGAGTTAAATTTTTCTTAATCCAGATTCTCATGCCTTATCATTGCTGCTTATTCTTTTTGCATTAAATTATCTGACAGCTTTAATTTTAAATACCATTATGAGCTTTCATCTTTTATTCAGTGACCTCATGGGCATTTTTAAAGTAAGTACCTTGTTCTTTTTTATTTAAATGTTATATATTAGTACAGTAGTGCATATATGTAATTTACAAATACAAATTTTTCTAATAAAATAAACGTGCTTGAGTTTATCTAGATTTTATCATTGTTGAATTCACAAACAAAAATGGAAACACTATTCTAAATTACAGATTTATCTGGTTTCTCTCACTTATCTAAGGTGGTCTTACTCAAACCATGTTTTCCAAATTGATATCAGTTGGCAAATTTTTGTCATTAATCCACAAAGAAGTAATCCAGAAATTGGAGCAAACATTTAGAAATGCTCATAGAAACTGGCATTGCTGTAATTTCCAAGTATGAGGTCATTTCTTCAGAAATTTGTTTTTACACAGGTATTCTCCTATGATGTACAGGGAGGAAAATAGTCTTTCACCAAAAATAGTTCACCAAAAGTACTGTCTGTGGGCTCTCTAGCACTACTCCCATTACGGTTTATTTCCTTGTGCTCTTTAGCCCCATATAAGGCATCATGGATCATCCTTACTAGCTAGATTTTTACACTCAGAATGCTCTCTACATCAATTAATCTAGCCCAGTTTTGCACTCTCCTCCATCATCTGAAACTCTTTCACTGGGCTGTCAGGAACATGTTTTGTCATCAAAACCCCCCTATCTTCTCAGTTTATTTTCTAAATTTTTACTAAATCACATTCATCCACCTCTGCCTGATCACGTTCTATTCTAAACTACTTTTATTCCTGCAATTTTTCTCTGTCACTTTCATAAGCATTCTGTATCTATTTTTCCCTATCAATGTGCAAATATGGTCTGATTTTTGCCATTCAAAATATATCTCTATCTATTCATCCACTTTATCTTTTATCTATAATCATCTGTACCTCTTCTGATACTATGTCCCCTTCCAGACTCCACCTCATTCCATTCTTCTCCTTCATAAAAATAATGAATTTTGAACAAATAGTCTATTAGTACTGCACGCACTTCCACATTCTCTCTTCCCTCCTCACCTCATCTCTGTTGGTACAATAAAGTGTTTTTGTCAAGGAAACCTATAATTTTTATCTTGGCAAATGTTGCTTTTTCTTTCTTATCTTAATTGATGTCTCCGTAGCATTTAGTATAAAATACTACTTCTTTCTCTTAAATCAGTTTATTCCTTTCTATTCTTTATCTATTCCATTTTCTTATCTCCCACTGCATTGGCCCCTCTCAGTGCCTGGTACTGCATCATTCTTTAATGCCATTTGACTCTAGGTGATTGAGTGCCCCGGTGCTCAGTCATCAAACCCCCTCCTCTGCTCTGAATTCATCTTCCTCAGGTTTCATCATTCAGTTGCATGGCTACAAATAACATTCATTTGCTGAGACCCTTGAAAGTCTATCTCCAGGCCTAACTTTTTGCCTGAAAGTTGGAGTTATAAATACAATAGCTTACTAGACATCTCCACTTGGATAACCAAGATGTGTGTTCAATTCAGGAAGTCCCAGTGAAATTCATGGTTTTCTCCCTTGAATCTGTTGTTCTCCATGCTTCCTTTTCTTGGAAAATGGGACCAACATGAACTAAATTGCTTAAATAAAAAGACTAAGAATCTTTGTTGATTTCCATGTTTTCTTTCTCCTTTCTTTTGGCAAATATTTTCAGCCCTGTTTCCAAAATATATTATGAATACTTTCACTTCTCTTCCATTGACTCACCAATATAATTGGCCTGACCATGGCTCTCTCTGGACCAGACTCCCAAATCATGCCCCCAGCCTGCTCTCTGCCTCCTAGATAAGCCCTCTTCTCCTCCATTCTCATAGCTTCAGACAGAATGAATATTTGAAATATCCAATTCAAGAATCTGAACCCCACTAGAAACTTTGTGCTACAATAATAAAAACATCTAATTTTTTTCAGTGATTTATAAGCATTTACTCCTGCTCTAGAGCAGAAATCACTTTAATATATTTCTGTCCCTTTGTCACTACCACTAAAACTGGCTTTCTTTTAGATAACTCAGAGCATTTGTATTTGCTCTTCCTTTTGCTTGTAATATTCTTCTTCCTAGGACTTCAAATTGTGGGCTCTTAGTATTTATGTCTTATGTAAAAGCCCATCTCCTAACAGGTTTCACCTATACCTTAAACCAATAAGTTTAAAGGTACTTCCCCATTTCTTGGTATCACAGTTTTCTATTTTCATCGAAACATGATCCCTAGTAAAATATTATTGTGTTGTGTGAGAATTTTTTCTTGTTTGCCTGTGCACCCCTTCTCAAACAAAATGTTCCAAAATTAGTGTTGTTATCCTACACTTACAATAGGGCTTAGAATATCAGAGACAATTGATAAATAATTTTTGAATGAATGAAATGTAGGAGCAGGTAGATTGGCAGCTATCTAGTATTACCTAATAATTGATACAGTTATGCTGATTTAAAATCATCTGTAGTCTGTTTATCAAGATAAAAAAGATGGGAAACAATTGATATTTCATAATAAAGTATTTCTGGTAGAAAAAAGAAAATAAATAAAAATTTATGATATCAAAAGTTCATCTTAAAGTACAGTTATTATAAACAAGTGAAATCTGCATTTATAGACCTTGCAATTTCAAGAAGTTTAAAGTAAAAAAAATCTACTCAATTTTTACAGATTATTTGCTTTTCAATTCTAAGGACAAAGGGAAAGACTAAGTTTACTGACAAAGCAAAAAATAAAATAACTTCACTAACCATGATAATTTAGATTCCTCTAAAAAATGTCAAACTACATTTTATTACATTTCAATTATAATTAATCAATTTTGAAGTTCTAATTAAACTCCTGCATGATAAAAATGTTCTTGTTTTAGTTTTGTAAGAATTAGTGATTGTTTCATTGACTCCGACATGGAAAATGCGTTTGGGGAAAAACCAGCCCTGGACTCAATAACAGCCTGTTGGATATTGAGGGCTCATGCTCTGTAAACTAGCTTAAAATTGTGTGTGTTGCATTAACTGTTTTCTCTTAAAATATCATAAAAATGCATTTCCATTTTAAATTGGCATACATATTTTAAATTTGGATTTGGGGACTCCATTTGTAGGTCAGAAACTGATATCAGCATTTAATATTATTATCATTGTTATTATAAATTATTGAAAGTATTGCCTTGTTTTATCAGAAGAAAATAATAATTGCCACACTTCAAGTCATCATTATAGATGCCCTCTATGGTATCACATTTGACTCTCAGCAAGTCTATCTCTAATTGTTTGTGCTGATATATACAGATATTCAGTGGAATATGAATGTGAATATGCGAATATGCAAAGATATGTCTTCCACTCATTTATATCTGTCTATATTCCCTAAATAATTAGTTAGTCTGGAGAAAAAGATAAATTTATCTTAGTTAGGATATTACTCCAAATTATCAAAAACATTATTATTTTCTATGCTTTTATTATTTTTACAAAAGTGTATTTAACTAATGAACACAACTGATAGATTGTTTTATCTTTATTGTATTTTTCTATTACCATTTAGTCCCCTTATATCCTTCTCTCCCCAGCAATCACCACGCTGTTGCCCATGTCCATGAGTCCTTTTTCCTTTTTGCTCAATCCCTCCACCCCCAAACACTCCCCAACTGCCACAACTAATATAAGCTTTGCATCATTTGATTTGAATAAGATAAAACAATGCTTTTACGATTCATGTGACTTGGTTAGAAATCTAGGGCCAGGTTACTCATTAAGTGATAGCACAGGAAAACGCTGGAACAAGTTCTGATACTACAGGATCTGGGCTGCATATGAAAGTGAGCCTTGATAAAGTAAGTAAAAGAGAAACATTTAAATGTGAACTGTGCTTAAATCTCCAAAATATGTTTAGTTTTGATTGCTGTTTTCATTAGCAGTTGATAACAGAGTAATCAAGAGATGAGTAATTAAAAGATATCTAAAAAAAATTACTCTTTCAGATAATCAGGCTTGTCCCTAATATCTACCAGTCATTGGGAGAGTACAAAGGAAAGCTCACATGAAAATTACAAATGAAACCAGTAAATTGTTAAATAACATATGATCTATTTTCCTCCTCTTCACTTCTATGAAATATACGTGAAAAACAATGTTTGTCACTAGAGTCAGCAAAATATCAAATGTATCTACATTTAAATATTACTGTCCATGTATTAGTGTTCTTTGATGAATCAATGATGCCTGAGTAAATAGTAAAATAAACAAATCATAAATCAGGATAAATATGTATATATCGATGTAATTTCAGGTAAATCACAATTTAACATTATTAAAATTGATATTTTAAGATAATTTGTGTTCAACCAATAGTAATGACAATTTATGTGTTACTTAACTCATTGAAATTCTAAGATAGTCTTTTAATAAGTTCAATTTGGAGACATTTTACTCAGTTAAGCAAGAATTCCTTTAGCAAAAGAATTTTTTTGACCAATATTCAGATTCAGCTACTAACCACAGGTGTAATATTCAAACATTAGGAAACCATAAGGAAATTTAATATATAATAATAAGGTATTATTATCATCAGAATCAACTAAAATATTTTGATTTCATTATAAACAACTTTATCATGTTATACAATGTGTAAATTCACATAGAACTTAAATTCTTTAATTTTTGTTCAAACTACAATATTGAAAAGAAATTATTATCCAGAAATAACAATTTACTGTTATTTTTTTCCAAAATATTTTCACCAAAATTTATCTTGTTCAATAATGGCCAGAAAAAAGTCTTAATAGAAATAATTTTTGGATTGTTTGGATATGATTCTTCTTCATAGACATGCAAATGTTTTTTTCTTTATTCTAATTTCTTAGAAACATTGACTGTTGCTTTAGTTCACATGTACTATATTTGATTTACATTTTTCATTCACATTTAAAATTTGCCAAAAATATATTTTTAGGTTTTAAGACCTTTTTATAAAAATTTATTCTACAAGGATATATTACATTCATGCAATCTGAGAAAGATGTACTAAGTTTATTAATTGTCTTTCTTCTTAATTACACTGTGCCTCTTTGCCATGATCGCAGTGGAAAAACCAACAAATTATTTTGAAGTTTGGAAATGGTGGCAAGAAATGAGAAGGTTTTCCCTGGGGTCCCAATAGTGTTGATGGCCTGGTGTTTTCATTACGCATGTGTCGTGCCAGTGTTGAGCTTTCAATCCTGAGTAATAAAGACATTGATATATTCTCTCACATGTGTATTTAATTTTAATTTTAGCCTGCTTTTAATATGTGGGGTCCTCCAAAGCCAAAGCCAATGGCAAAAAGGTTTAAGAACAATGCCATAGGTAATTGTTTTCAGCTTCTCTATATCCACCCTAGATTGCTTCTGGAATGACTCACTTATCATGCACTGGCTTACACCTAGGCACTTTCTTAGGACTTTTTGCAGCAATAGACCCTCTGCTTGAATTTTGAAGATCCTACCAGTTTAACTCATTATCTCAGATATCTTACCCTTGTCACCAACTTTGCCATCTGAAGTACGTTTGCTACTCTAATCACACCGGCTATCATGTCAGTCTCTCTCCTAGACCAAAACTGTTCTGGTCAGCTTTCTTGGTACTCACATTTCTTTGCCAACAGAAACTACAGCTAAAATCAGCCATACTTTCTTTTCAAACATACAGTTTATTTAAGGTGAGCTGGAATCAAAATTGTTACTGGGACCAAAGTTTAATAAGTTGTGACAGTATAACTATTTATTTAAAGAGCTGTTTAGTTAGATTTTTTAAAAGAAAGGGGTAATGAATATTTTAAAATATAACCCATTTCATATAGGAATCTTCTTAATGTTTCACTGCCTATTAAAAAACTAAACTAATATTCGGTTCATTACCCAGATACTTCTATGCCCCATTTGTCATTCTCCATTATGATGGAAAACCAAACTACAACCATTTAAAAAGAGTTAGAATTATATTACTTTCCAAAAAATGAGACACATTTTAAAATGTGGATCTAAATTAATAAAGCCCAAACAATGAAGTAAATAAGCTCAAGACTTTTGAAGACAGAATTTTCATTGCCAAATAAATAAAATGAACTTTAACCTTAAAAAGAATTGCTGTTGTTAAGTGAAATGATCTCATGTTGTTCCAGTGGAAGGAGGTGTTTCGTCTTTATTTGGAATTCATAGCATCTGGAAGAAAAAATTGAATAAAAACTGATTTTGCTACTTGGCAATATAAACATAGATATATTAGATACCTTGAGACAAAAGCCACCCAGAAGCAAAGTATGTTAAATGAAACAACAGAAAGTTAGATAACTACTGTGAGCTACAGAAGGAAGATGAAAGGTTGTAATGCATTTATAAGAAGCCAGGTACCTCAACAAATACTGGCAAGTGCTGCATAGAACAAATTTAAAAATTCTCTGAGCTGGCCACCATGTTGGTGACCTTAAGGAATTCCTTCAGAATTGACTAGTTTACAGACTTGATGATATTTGTAAGAGAGAAATGAATGAAGACAAATAAACAGGCACTCAGAAAATGCCAAGAGAAATGAAGACTTTTGAGGGTAAGCTCTTTGACCAGTGCATGAATGTAGGAATTGAAAAATATAATAAAAAAGAAAAAAGAAAAAAAGAGGGAGAAAGAGAAAATAAAATCATGGAGTCATCAGAAGTCTGGAAATTTAAACATCAGTTCACCTAACCTCCCAAATATTAAACAAAATTCTGGATAAATGTAGATATATTTGTTCTAAGGCAAATATAGTTAATTATAAAATGTCTGATAATATGATTGACTAATATATTCATAAATCATACTAAACACTATTTGATTTTTTACCTATATATTTAAAATAACTTTGAAGCTAAAAATGAAATGATTTAACAGGACTTTTTTTGTTTATTTTGCATTTGACGCTGTTGTTAAAATAATAATTGCTTCAGTTATCCTTTTGTTTCTTACCTAGAATTGTTTTAAGGACAACATAGTTTAAGTAATCTTGACATTACACATTACATGTAATTTCCTACCAATGAATTTTGTGTATCAAATATTCTATTCAGAACAGGTAAGGAGAATGAGTTTTAACTATTTTTTTTTTAATGAAGAGACACAGATACTTGCTAAAGAACTACCCTAAAATATTAATCTTTAGTGAATATAGGAGCATAACAATTTCTAGAACCTTTACTTTTTACAAATATTAATTAATCTTATACTTAATCCACATCCCATACTGTAAGAATCTCCAAAGTTTTTATTTTTTCCTTATAATTAAGAAAGTTGATATGAAGAACTTATAAAAATGTGCCTATAATGACAAAATATCTTTGAATGCATTCACTTAGTGACCAAACTCACATAATAAAAATAATTGAAGTCATAGGAATGATAGGAAAAGAGACTCTTCAAATGTACCCCCACCCCCATAGCAGCAATGATATGGCAGCCACCCACGACAAACATACCTTTGTGGGGCCTTTGGAATCTAGGTAGGAAGTGGCAAAGTCCTGGTGGGGCCCAACACCAAGGGTTGCTGTTTTGATAAGGCAGGCCTATGCCCATGTGGCAAGTTTGCCAACCATGTTCTAACATACAGACCTGGAAACAACCTCATCTCTTTATGGAGTTGGATATAGCCCCATTTGACCTAAGTTCTGCCACTGGTACCATCTGCCAAAGGACCCAGGAGGAGTCATGCCTACCTTTGTCCTGGGTAACCTTGAAGTAATCCAAGACCCAACTCCAGTAGTTCAGCCATAGTTGAGGAGCATTCCTGCCAGCTGAGGGATCCCCTAAAAGACAGGCTGGTCCCTGTCCCCAAAAGCAGATCCATCAACTTGTGGATCCCGAAGCCCTGTAATTAATCATTAGTCTCTCTTCGCCATGGTCTGGAGTCAGTCCTGCTGGCTCAGAAACCAAGCAGGAGGACTCCTGCCCATTCATGGCCCCAGAAGCAGTCCTGTAGGTGTCGGTCCTGGCTGCAAACCCTGATGTAGCCCTATGACATGGTTTCAGCCCTCTCAGCCACAGACCAAGTCTCATACTGCCTCTGAAGGAACTCTGCTCAGTGACCCAGGTGGGAGCTATACCCATTTGTGCACCTGGTGGGAAGCCTGCCATCTGCGGATCCAATTGCAGAGCCTCCTCCCAGCACCAGCTTTGCTGAGCAAGGACCTAAAGACAGTCCAGTCTGCCCAGGCACATGCCTTCCCAAGCCACTTGTAACAGTGCTGCCAACTACAAATCCCATTGCAGACCATACAATAGCCACATGACCTGGCCTCAACCCAAATCTACTGTTATTGCAGAGGTAATCTCATCAACCCAGGGACACAGACATGAGAAGGTCTTTACTGCTGAAATCAATCTGTAAAGACTGGAAAAGGTGTTTGCTCCTTCAAATTCACAGACACCAGTGTAAGGCTACATAGGTAATGAAGAATTGGGCAAACATTAAACCACCAAATAAGTATTTTCTACCATAATGATATGAAAGCAGTAACTAGAAAGCAGTGCCAGTGGTAAAACTGAAAAATTCACAGATATATGAGAGACTATACAATACACTCCTGAACAATCAGCGAGTCAAAAAAGACAGTAAGCAGAAATAAAAAAAAAAATTATCTTAAGAAAAACAAAGATGGAAATACATCATACCAAGACTTACAGGATAGAGCAAGCAGTTCTAAGAGGGAAATTTATGGCAATAAATTCTTATGTTAAAAAAATCTCAGTAAACAACCTAACTTTACACTTTAAGGAGTAGAAAAAGAACAAAATTATGCTCAAAATTAGAAGAAGGAAATAATAAAGATTAGAGCAGAAATAAATGAAGTAGCAACAAAATAGAAAAAAAATCAATGATTCCAAGAGTTGTTTTTTTGAAAAGAACAACAATATTGACAAAGCTTTCAAAAAACTAAGAAAAAAAAAAAGACTCAAAATTAGAAATGAAAATGGAGACATTGTAATATACTACATAATTACGAAGGATCATGAGGGATTAATGTCAACAATTACATGCCAACAAATTGGATTAGCCAGAAGAAAGATTAATGCCTAGAAATATACAACCTACCAAGAATGAATCATGAAGTACAAAATCTGAACAAATTAATATTATGGAAGGAGTAATCAAAATTATCCCAACAAATAAAAGCTCAGGACCAGTTGGCTTTGTTGGTGAATTCTACCATACCTTTGAAGAATTCACACCAGTGCTTCTCAAACTCCTCCACAAAACTGAAAAAAAAGAGAACACTTCTGAACTCAGTTTATGAGGACAACATTATTTTCATACAAATCCAAATAAAGATGATGCAACAAAAGAAAATTACAAGCCAATATCCCTTTTAAATATATATGCAAAAGTCCTTATCAAAACATAATGTAAATCAAAATGTAACATACATTAGAATAAAAATCACATAATAACTTCAATAGATGCAAAGAAAGCATTTAATATTCATGATAAAAACTCTCAAC
Organism: Anoura caudifer; assembly: GCA_004027475.1. NCBI lineage: Eukaryota > Metazoa > Chordata > Mammalia > Chiroptera > Phyllostomidae > Anoura > Anoura caudifer. The sequence continues at coordinate 169,641 of PVKU01001824.1, read as the reverse complement.
AAATTAGGTATGGAAGGAATGTACCTCAGCATAGTAAGGCCATACATACAAGTTACAGCTAACACAAACTCAGTCAGTGATGAAAAGCTAAAAGCTTTTACTCAGGAGCACTAGGATGCCCATTCTTACTACTTTTATTCAACATATGGGGTCAGGCCCTTTTTATACAAAAAATGCCCCTTTTATTATATAAAAATATTCATTACAAAATTATAACATGTAATTCCGTGACATAAAAATATCACACTCAATCTCACAAAATGACATTTTAGGTGAAATGTTCAAATCCCTTTGCATCTCAAGTGAGACATTTTCATACTCTACCAACCACACTCAATGGCATTACTTCTGCCAGACCCTGTAGTACTGGAAGTTCTAGATAGAGCATTTAGAGAAGAAAAAGAAATAAAAGGCATCCTAATCAGCAAGGAAGGAGTAAAGATGTCATTATTTGTAGATGATATATGTCATATGTAGAAAACCCTGATTACCACAAAAAAACTGTTAGAACTAATAAACAAAATCAGTAAAATCACTGGATTAAAAAAAGATACCAAAATCAATTGTTTTTCTACACATTAACACTAGGCTATCCAAAAAAGAATTTGACCATATATGTATGGATTTATTTCTGTGTTCTCCATTCTGATTGATTAGTCTGTGCCTGTTTTTATGATAGCACTATGCTGTTTTAATTCTTATCACTTTGTAATATAATTTTAAATTAGGAAGTGGAGATTTCTGGCCAAGATGGAGGTGTAGATAGATACACTTTGCCTCCTCACACAGTCAAAAGAAGGACAACAACAAATTTAAAAACCAAAAAATATTCAGAACTGCTAGAAGATTGAACTGTATGGAAGTCTGACAACCAAGGAGTTAAAGAAGAAACATTCACCCAGACCAGTAGAAGGGGTATAGACAGGCAGCCCAGGCAGAGAGGATGCATGACAAGGCAGCAGCTGGAGAACTAGGGTTGTCAAGGTGGCAGCTGGCAAACCAGGTGGTCCACATTTGCATGCAGATAAATCTGGAGGAACAACTGGGGAGCAAGACAGACCACACAACCCGGGGTTCTGATGTGGAGAAATAAAGCCTCCAAACTTCTGACTGAAAAAATCTGTGGGTGTTGATGCAGTGGGAGAAACTCCCAGCCTTACAGGACAGTTCGTTGGAGAGACCCACAGGGTCCTAAAATGTACACAAACCCCACCCACCTGGGAATCATCACCAGAAGAGCCCAATTTGCTTGTGGGTAGTGGAGGAAGTGGCTGCAAACTGGCCAAGAGCTAAGCAAGAGGCATTGTTCCCTCTGAGACCCCTCCCCCACAGACAGTACCACAAAGCAGCCATGTGGGTCACCCCATCCTGATAAATACCTATGGTTCTGCCCCTTACTACGTAACAGGTGTGCCAAGACAAAAATATATGGTCCAAATGAAAGAACAGATAAAAGGTCCAGGAAAAAAAAAAAAACAACTAAGTAATGAAGAGATAGCCAACCTATCAGATGCAGAGTTCAAACACTGGTAATCAGGATACTCACAGAACTGGTTGAGTATAGTCACAAAATAGAAGAAATAGTGAAGGCTATGAAAAGTGAAATAAAGGAAAATGTACAGGGAACCAACAGTGAAGGGAAAGAAACTGGGACTCAAATCAATGGTGTGGACCAGAAGGAAGAAATAAACATTCAACTGGAACACAATGAAAAAAAATAACAATTCAAAAAAATGAGAAGAGGCTTAGGAATCTCCAGGACAACTTTAAATGTTCCAACATCAAATCATAGGGTTGCCAGAAGGACAAAAGGAAGAGCAAGAAATTGAAAACTTATTTGAAAACATAATGAAGGAGAACTTCCCCAATCTGGCAAAGGAAATAGACTTCCAGAAAGTCCAGGAAGCTCAGAGAGTCCCAAAGAAGTTGAACCCAAGGAAGCACACACCAAGGCACATCATAATCACATTACCCAAGATTAAAGATAAGGAACGAATCCTTAAGATTCTTTTAAACTAACAATAGAAAATGAGACAGTTACCTACACAGAAGATCCCTTGCAGTCAAGAAGGGGCTGGAAAGAAGTATTCAAAGTCGAGAAAGACAAGGACCTACATCTAAGATTACTTATCTAGCAAAGCTATCATTTAGAATGGAAGGTCAGGTAAACTGCTTCTCAGATAAGGTCAAATTAAAGGAGTTCATTATCACCAAGCCCTTATTATATGAAGTGTTAAAGGAACTTACCTAAGAAAAAGAAGATTAAAAATATGAACAGTAAAGTGACAACAAACTCACAACTATCAACAACTGAAACTATAAAACAAAAATAAAAACTAAGCAAACAACAAGAACAGGGACAGAATCACAGAAATGGAGATCACATGGAGGGTTATCAATGGGGAGGGGGAGGGAGAAGAATGGGGGAAAAGGTACAAGGAATAAGAAGTGTAAATGCTAGGTACAAAATAGACAGTGGGAGGTTAAGAATAATATGGAAAGTAGAGAAGATGAAGAACTTATATGTACAACCCATGGACATGAACTAAGTTGGGGGAATGATTGTTACAGAGCAAACAGAAGGTTCTCTAGACTGGCAAAACACTTCCAAAGTCTCACTTTCTTGAACCTGAGGGGTCAGTCTTCCACGGGCAATTAAGATCCCGGACGAGCCACCAAAACTGTTACTGAGCAACAGAAAGGGTCCGTTATTGTCCGCCGCCTTATGGAAAGATGTCTGTCAAAGCCAGAGATTTGTGAAAAGGAAGGGAAATGTTTATTAATGTTATACAGAATTAAAGTAGCAACCTAACATCTCCATTAATATATCAAAGTCCTTTAGGATACCCAGACACCCACAGTGCTTCCTATCTCCCTCTGCCCTAAGTCAGGGTACTGTACTTGCAAGGAAGAGAAGCAAATGTCTGGGATCCAGGTTCTTGACACCGTCAGCTGTGTCGTTGTCCAGGCAGGATCTCTGGTTAATCCAAAGCCATGTGGCACCTTCTCATGGCCCACTGGCAAGAGTCCTTTCCCCCTTCTTCCAGGGAGTCTCTCTTGCTCCCAGGCCACACAGCCGAAGGGAGCACCCCAAAGCCGCGTGGTCCTTCTTCTACCAAAGCTGTGGGGAAGGGGTCCCCACTGTGGCAAAGCCTCGTAGCTCTCCCTCTTCACCAAAGCTGCAGGGGTCTGCACTCTGGTGAAACCACGTGGAATCTCTCCCTCTGGCAAAGCTGCGAGAGGGTCTCCACTCGGGCAAAGCCTAGTGGCAATTCTCTGCTAAAGCCACGTGGTGATTTTCCCTCATGGAGCTGCGGGTCCTGCTCTCTGGTGAAACTGCATGGATCTCTCCCGTGAAACCGATCCCCCCCCCCAAATGGCTGCCATGCCTGGGTTTAAATCCCCACGCCAATCCTCCTCTGCAGCCCCATTTCTGACTCCTCTTACAATTGGTTACACCTGCCAGCATTCCTGTATGTTTCCAAGGTTATTGGGATGTCATCATGAGTCTGGGCAGGTGTGTCCCATTTTCTGGAGCCAATCTTCTCCAAGCTCCCACACAGGTGCTTTAACTGAGGGTTCCTCCCCCAGTCACGTCCTTGGGGAAGTCCTTTCCATCCCCCCTGGTTCAGAGCATGGTCACAGCTATTTAACACATCTAAGCTACCAGCCAAAGGCTATAGATATGTTAAAGGACCATGCCATGGATTAGCAGCTCTGCATGTCCCTGCTCCATGTGTCCCTTCCCCCAACTCATACCTGTGGGGGAAGGGG
>PVKU01001824.1:131368-165767 GCA_004027475.1 Anoura caudifer | reverse complement strand
TGGGCCCCACTTTTGGGGCCCCCCTCTTGGCTGCACCCTGTTACATGATGAGTGGAGGGGACAAAAGGGAAGAAAAAATGCGATAACTATAATAGCATAATCAATAAAATATATTTTTTAAAAATAGGAAGTGGAATTCCTCCAGCTTTGTTCTTTCTTTTCAATATTACTTTGACCATTTGGGGTCTTTCATGGTTTCATGAAATAGTTTCATGAATTTTTAGAATTTTTAAAAAGATTTCTGTGAAAAAGCCTGTGGAATTTTTATATGGCTTTATATCAGCCAGAGAAAAGTAGGAAATACTGCCATTTGTGACAAGGTAGATTAAACTTGATGACAAAGAAAGACAAATCTTGTATGAACTCAGTTATGTGTGGAATCTAAAGATGGCAAACTCACAGAAACAGAGTAAATAGGTGTTCAGCAGTGGACTAAGCGAGGAGATGGCCAAAGGGTACACATTTTCCCTTTAAAGTGAATAAGTTCTGATGTGATGTGCAACAAGGTAACTATAGTTCATAATACTGTATTTTATACTTGGAATTTACTAAGAGTAGATCATAAGTGTTCTTACCACACACACACACAAATGCAAAATGGCAACTATGTGAGTTGATAGATGTGTTAATAACTTGATTGTGCAAATCATTTTATAATTATATCTATATCAAATAGTCACATTGTATACCTTAACTATATACATTTTTATTTGTCAATTATACCTCAACAAAGCTTGAAAATAATATAAAATAAGATGAATATCTTGTTGAGGCACAGGGAACCAGTTTTCCAACAGGGAGAAAATGCAGCCTCTGATGGAAGAGGAGATCCGTGTCATGTCTGAGAAGATAAAAAACACATTTGGGAGAATCTTCAGGTGCTAGAGGGCAGGCCTGATGGCACCTGCTGTTTCATGCTGCACAAAGACCGAGTGTAATACGTGAGTGAAAAAATCTTGAAGTTGGTCGCCAACAACTCTGGTGATAAGCTGATGTCTCTGGGGACCTGTTTCAGAAAATTCTCTAAGACCAACAAATTATGGTTATGCATCATAGCTCTGGATCACCTTGCACCCTGTGCCAAAGACAAAGTGTGGATAGAGCCTGGAGCAGAGCAGTCCTTCCTGCATGGGAACCGTGTTGTAAAATCTGAAACTCCTTCTCAGTCCCAGGGGGTACTCCATGGCAGTCATCCCTTTGGGTTTTGGGATGGCAGCAAAGTCTACTCGAAAGAGTGCAGGAAAGTAGATCCCATGGTGATTGTAGTACTTCATGAAGCAGACATTGGGGAAAATCTGCGACATGAAGAGACATTGTCTTAAAACAAAAGCATCACAAGGACTCGAGGCTATGTGGAGGGGCCTGGCTTTGTTTCCTATGTTTGTTACGGCTTCCCCATCACATTGCATTTTGTTAACACTGTGACTTCTCCAGGGACTTCTTAGTTTTATATTCTCTCTGTTACGGACAAATGCAAGCTGGATTTATATTAAGCAGAAATGGTTCAAAAATGGAATTTTGGATCTTTGTATTCGTTACTAAGTAAGATGTTGTGTTTTACATTTCAATCAGAGGGTTTCTGGTTTTCAGTAAAAGGTTCTAAACCACTGAATTGAGGATAAGAATGGCTTATTATTGTTATCTGTGATAACACTGTGTTCTAAACTCATTATAAGGACATAACAGGCTTTCTTATTTATTTATTAATACTATGAAAGATATTGCTGTATCCAAAGAGTAGGCCATGCCTAGTATTTTACAAATGGAGTTTGGATAAAATACTAAGAGCAATTTATGCTGCTGATTTTTCTGATGGTAGGTGCTATGCAGTGTGGAAGAAAACTTAGATTCAAAACATAGTTCAAGTACCTACCAGTTATACAATGCTTTATCTGATTTATTAAACTTTAATGAGCTTCATTTTCTTCTGTTTCAAAAAACAGTTTTTGCCATTTACCTAAGAATGGTTTTTAGAGTTAGAAACTGTGATTGTAAAGTATCTATCACAGTGCCTGAAAAATGATAGGTGTTGAATAAATGCTAAGAATTATTTTTATGTTGCATATACTGAATGTTTCTGCTACTAAGAGTAGGATCTAATGAGTATAATTTGATTATATTATTTTGTTTTTTCAAGCTGTTTTCTCACTCTTTCTTTTTTTTTTGGGGGGGGGTGGTATGATCACAGTCTGAATTTTATTTTATTTCTTTAAAGATTTTTATTTATTATTTTTCAGAGAGAGGGAAAGAGAGGGAGGGAGAGAGGGAGGGAAATATCCATGTGAGGCTGCCTCTTGCGCACCTGCTACTGGGGACCTGGCCTGCAACCCAGGCATGTGCCCTAATTGGGAATCGAACTGGCAACCCTTTAGTTCACAGGCCGACACTCAATCCACTGAGCCACACCAGCCAGGGCTCAGTTTGAATTTTATTTTCATCAACTTGGTTTCCTAAAATGTTTTCTCTATGAAACCTTAATGGACTGGACAAAAAGCACTAATCAGAGACCCTGAAATAATTTACCTCTTCTATTTTTCTTCCTCATGCCTCCCAAAATAATTTTTAGAATTATTAAAAAAATTAAATGAAAAACAGTTCACAAATATTTTGAAACTGCCTGTGTAGTAAAACAATTTCTCTCATTAATATCCTTAATTCCAAAGGTGACATCTCTAAAAATAAAGCATTTTTAACCATACATACATAAGTAAATAAATATCCCTTTAAAATAAAAAAATTGTCAGTACCAAATGTGCTATTCTTGTTCAAAATTACAATTATACTTTTAATTCTTTTGCTCATCCATTCATGGATGTAAAGTTCTATTAGATATATTTTCCTTAGAGGAACATAGAGAATATATTCTCTCTGTATTCCTAAAGTTCTATTAGATATATATTTCCTTAGAGGAATATAGAGGGGTTTAGAAAGTGTTATAATTTTATTTTGAAGTATTAGCTAATATAGTTTTGTCAATGAGTCTAAGAACCCGAATACTAGTGCACATCTAAACAGAAATTCACTCTCTGATTGTGAGGGCATATTTATGGGGCAAATCTATACTGAGCTAAATGCTGGTAAATTTCAAGGGTGATTTTCAGAAAATAACGTGTAAAATGATAAAGAAAAAACTCTGAACAGATGCTCCTGATTAACTTCTGTGGCCAGAAGGCATACAAAACATTTGGATGTGTTGACTCATAGGAATATGCCCAATTTCTTTAGCATGAGATTCAACACCTTCAAAACTCTGCCTACCTCTCACGTATTTGCAGAATAATTAAACATCTTAAAATTCCCTGCACACTTACCTTGTTTAGGGGATAGAGGTTTTCTTATAAAGCTTCCCTTGCCTAGAATATTCTACTAGTTTGTATGACAACCATTTTACTTTACCTAGCTGGGCTAATTCCAACTGTTCCTTTAAGACACATTGTAAGTGAGTCAGCGAATATGCACCCCAGCCCTCCACTTTGCCAACAATCCCCCCTCCTGTATGTATTTTTACAACGATCAGGTTTGATTAAACACGGATAGTACAATATTGGACATTTATTGTCTCAGAATGATTCTTTATGCTATTAAAAGCAAATATCAAATACAATTTATTATGTTTTGAAAGTTCCTTTAATTATTTTAAGATTTAATACTACATCAGGTAGATAAAGTTTTGTGTAAATTAAATATTTTCCAAATGTGAGGCTCATGCTTTAAAAATAAATCTTGTTTTTTATGGATTCAGAAACACCTCAGTAAAAAGGGGGTACAGGTTGTTAACAATACTTGAGAAATTACTTTTGTAATTCTGTTTGGGGTACACAAATCATAATATTAGCCAATATTTATAAAACTACTTAACTATATGCTAGGCATTTTTCTAATTACTCTATGTATTTTAAATCATACAACCACTACAATTTTATAAAAGTAAGTGCACTTTCTATACTTGTTGTATGGGTCAGGGAACCTGAAACAGGAAGTGGTACAAAGCCATGCCAATTTGCACATGATAGAGAGTTGTGGGGACTTGACCCTTGGCAGTCTGGCTTGAAGTCTGTGCTCTTAAAAGACATTTTTTAATGTCTATTTTCTGCATGAAGAGAATAAACTACATTTTATTAATGACACCTATAATATTTTGCACATCTTTAAAAATTTTTTATCATATCAAATTAATGTTAAATATAGTTTTTCTAGGCATATCAATGAAGAGCAATATAATAATTTTACTCTAAAAAATGCATTGGATACTTCCCCCTTAGTAGCTCTTGAGATTATTTTATTATAGGAGGCATAAAACTCACACATCAATTTGGTAGTTTGCTTTTTAAAAATTGTATTTGCCATCATTGTTGTAAGAATGGTGGAGTTTCCACTGGAGAATTTAAAACTGCTTCAATTTAAAGCAAAAGCACTTATGGAAAAAAATGAAACTAGAAGTAACTTCTTATTTCAGTGAAAGATTGATTTCTACACAGAATGAGGGTGCAATATATAATTGTATTATTGGTACAGGCTTCAGGCCTGGTTTAGAAAGGTTATTTTTGAAAGATACTAAATTGCCTCTATATTGCTACCTCCATTCTCTTCAAAATATTTTGCCTTAGAAATTTGCTTGTTATTTCTTTCTTGTTAAAGTAAAAACATGTAGACAACATAAAAAATTAATACTTAAAAATTTTTACTAATAAAAAGGCATTGAAATTTAACATCTATTACAAATTTGTTAGTAATCCAGTTATTTTTATTTGTTAAAATTAGTTCATAAATCACACAAAAAAGTAATAGAACAAGACAGTACTTAGTTACCTTTCTATCAATATTCTATGTCCTTACACAGGTAATGAATACTTATTCTTGTCATACAGCCCGACTGCCACAGGTTTGAAAAAATGCAAGTTCCCATGTTCAAAGAGTATGTGACTATTTTTAGATACAGTAACTGTCAAAAATTCATCCAGCTGACCAATCTCTGAAATATTTCTAAATCTCGTTTGTTAGACATGGTCCCGTGCAATGACCATTACGGCACAAATGCAGCTACTGTTTTCTTAGGCAAAAAGTGTTGGAATATTTCCAAGCAGAATCACAACGTTTCAAAATTTACACAGAACTTCGAAAGCACTAATCTCGTTACTTCCTCTTGTTGACCATGAATTTTGTATAAAACTTGAGTGCCAGCAAAAGCAGTGTGTTGCTAGGGTCTGTGCCCTGAGCCTGACTGCCACCCCCGGGAAAATCACCTGGTCTATGAGGGAGCGGTTCCATTGGAACTTGTCAGCCACTGTAATTAAACTGGCTAATGATCAACGCAGTAAAATTAAGTTTGTGCGTAGGCAAATAACCTAGTTGTGAATTGTTATACATGTATACATAATTTCTTTTCATTTTGTAAAATGAAGTGGGTAGACTAGATGCCATGTAAGGTCTTCTTCAGCCCTGTAATTCTAAGTAGAGTGTACATGCATGTTTTTCTTAATAATTTGCAAGAAGTCTCTTTAGGGATGTATAGAATGTTTGTGTATATATACAAGGTATGTCCAGAAAGTATCCAGCCATGTACTATGAAAAATAGAGACATTTATAGAAGAAAACACAGGACACAAGAAGCATTGTGCATAGGACAATGATGCCTCAGTCCCCTTTCAAAGTAGGCACCTTGGGACCTCACACAGTTCTCCCGATCACAATCAGCTGTCCTGTAGTATTTTCCTGAATCTCATCAACAGTCTGATATCTCTTCCCTTTCAAAGGTGACTTTAGTCTTGGGGAAAGCCAGAAGTTGCAGGGTGTCAAATCTGGGCTGTAGGGGGGCTGAGTCACCTGGGTGATTTGACATTTTGCCAAAAAAAACGTCAAGAGACGTAATGCATGAGCAGGCTCATTGTTGTGATGAAGATGCCAATCACCAGCTGCCCATAGATGAGGCCTTCTGAATCATCCAAATAGTTTCTGTGGAGGAATGTTCAAGGTTAATGCAAAATTTGATGCAGGATTATTATTCTGATCCCTCAGTCATTTTGAATGTGACAGCCACACAATACACTTACTCATTCAATGTTATCCACCACCCCCACTGACTAGGACAATGAAGTTGTCATTGTTCACCCATATGCTTTCCAGAATGCATATGGAGAATATGTCTATTCTCCTTGGCTGCCAGGTTACATCAATGTTGTGCAAACCTTTCTCATTATATTAACAACAGTTGGATTTTTTCCAGACAGACCTTATACACACACACACACACACATATATATATATTATGCATCTTTTATTCATCTTAACTGTAGCTGTATTTGTATCTATACATCCAATAACAAAGTGACTTCATTCATACAAATTATACTTTACTGTTTCTTTGAGTAGTTTTACTTTAGACAATCTTTTATTTTCCAATTTCTTTATCTATAATATACTTATAATTCTTACTAGGCCACATGGTTGTCGATAAGGTTACCTACATTTTTTAAATTAATTCATTAAGTACTTACTGTCTCATTCTATGCGGTAGGCACCTTGCCAAGTATTGGGAATACAGTGGCGAGCTAGAGAGATAATATCACATGCATCCTAGTGTATGCGAAACCAGTTTATGAACTATAAAAAGGAAATATTGCTATTATCAAGGTAACTTACCCTAGGATTGTGCAAAATTGATTATGTAGATAGTGGTTTTATTTATTTGTTTTTTAAAGTCAAGGCTCTTCTACCACCTAGGAACCTGAAAACAGGTCTTTAAAATTTTTGCCTACAATGGTATATATTCTCCAGCAGCCGTAATTCTGATAACTGCACCCTTCATCACCTGAAGTCGCAAACTGGTTTTTGTGTTTACTTTATAGACCATAGCTCTAGGTGAAATGTTAACAGACTTAATTTATTGCTGTGTGTTAGTTGCTCTTTTCACCTTTCAATAATTACAACATTATAAGGAAAAGATCAGCTCAAGCAGATTTGAAATATCTATAAGCTGAAATAAAAGAGATATTGAGAATTCATATATTTGTGTTGATGACGATTTCTGAACCAGCTAAAGTAGGAAAAATGATTCACAAAAATTAGAAGACAGGGGCCTATAAGATTTTGCCAAGATAAGTCCATGGGTAACTAGCTGCCCACACAAAACTATTGTTCTATACGGCTTTAAGTAGCCCACCAGTAAAGGTGCACAGGGATGGAACAAGTAAAAGAAATAAAGCAGAATGGAAAATTAAATACAGAACAGAGTAATAGGTGTGGTTTCAGGCCAAAGGAATTGACTAGAGGCAAACATATTGGAGGTCTACTAAATATTTTATGGGAATATGTTTCATTATTTTTTATCCTATTTAATCTTTTAATCCTCACCTGAGAACATGCCCATCTATTTTAGAGAGAGGAGAAGGGAGAGAGAAAGATAGGGAGAGAAACCTCAATGAAAGATAAAACATTAATTAGCTGCCTCTTGTACACACCTTGACCCATGATCCATCTTGCAATCCAGGCATGTGCCCCGACTGAGAACTTAACCTGTGACCCCTCAATTCACAGCATGACAACCAACCAACTGAGCCACACAAACCAGTGCTGGGGGAAGGCAGTGTTTTTTAATGAAATCTTTGTTTGAAACTAAAATGTTTTTGAGTATAATAGTTTTCACATCCTAAGGCACCATAAATTTGCATAATGTTATAGAAAAGTTTTCAAGTCACATGGGATCATAATCCCAATGACTATTTTAAATGTAGCCATGGAAAATCATCAGAGACAATTCTATGCAGATATTCTAGCATAGTAAAAGTAAAGCCCTACCGTCACCGTCCTGGAGATGCCCTTACACCTTAGGGCAACAAGAAGCTCTCTTTCCAAAGGATACTGAGTAGATGTGCTGGCAGCTCCACAAAGCACTTTGCCTCTTAAAGGTTAGGGTTCCATTCCTGTGTTGAACCCCACTGTACATTTAGGTAACAACTGGCCCATGTCATATTGTTAGGTTTGGGTCACAAAGAATTGATGAAAACTGTTATGACTGCTGTTTTTGACTGTCTGATCCAGAGGTCTTGTGACATTCTGTCAGAATACTGTGTCGGACCAACTTTTTTATCTGGCCAGTGAGTCAAAATCTCAGACTCTCATGATTTTCTGACATAACAATGGTAACGGACAAGGAGACTTCCCCAGAGGAAAGGCATAAGGTCTAATCAATGATTCTTCTCCATAGCTAGGCCAGGAGGATCTTCACGATACCTGATCTGTAGAATGGCAGAAATGTCATAAGCCACAACTACTATTTATTTCCCTTCTCCTTTTTGAATAGAATTTTATTGCAAATATTCCAATAGTGTTTCATTACTGTATTTTGAATGTGATGAAGATATATTACTTGCTGTTCAGTGTTTATGTTTGAGGGCTATATATATATCTGTACTAACAGATTGTAGACTTAGGCTGGGTGGTATTTTGAGTTATATTTCTTTCATGAGGATCTGAGGGCATTAAATATGCTGCAAGAAAATTTTAAATAGATATGGAGAGTAGCATTCTTTACTTTGGTGGATATTGTTAGGTCTTTATTAAAAATATTATTTTCATCTTGCAAACCCTTTGCCTGTAATGCCTAGCTTCCTTCACAATTAAATGGGAAACATGTGATTGTATTTTAGCAGTAAATATGAGCAGAGGCTCATGTGCCTATTTCTGACCCAAAACTTTTAAGATTCACGTGCGCCTCTACCACCACCCCACAAGCTTTCCCACCAAATAGGTGCAAGTAAGAATGTAATCCTAAGAAATGGTAGCACTGCAAGCTGAAATGAGTTTGAGTTTTTGATTCACAATATAGAATGAAAGTTTCCTGTCATCCAGGAACACCTGTTATGGACTATTATGTGAACAGAAAATAACATTCTATTATGTTTAAGATCCTGTCTATTTTTAGTTTTTCATACTAGCTAGCGTTATCTAACTAATAAAATGTTGCAACTTAACAAGAAAACAGACCAGTCTAATCTCTCTTCAATCTTTAATGGTTTTGCTGTTAGGACTTTGTATCAACTCTGTTTCTAAGGGGGTTTCATACAACCATCCCCTTTTTGGTTCTCAGAAGGATTGTTAACAGTATAATCAATTGATTTTATTTTACCAGAAACTATATTGGTAGAGACAGAAATACATCTTTTAGATTTTAAACTGTCTTATTACAATGATCTGAATAGAGAGAATATTTAAGGACATTCTAAATAATTGAGATTTTCCCTTAGTATAAATTAAATACATCTTAGAACTCATTTTGATTCTTATAATGAAGAACATAGTTTCATTCACCTTGAGAAAAATATAAGATTTTCTGGAGAGCCATTTTATCTTAAAAAGTTTATGTATTCAATAAATGCATTTGTGAAGTGCTGAAGGAGAAAGAAGTTACTCACCTGGGCAGATCAACTCTATCAACTTAGGTGAGCAATATCACAGATACAATTGATTTATATACAATATTAACTCTAGGAAATTATCATCAAAACAATCTAATCTGTTATTCTGTCTAGGAAAAGTACAAGTATATAAGAATCTTCTAAGAGTTACAGTCATCTACAATATTTGTAGCTGATTAATAAAATTAATAAAATTTTATTAATAAAGTAAGAATAGGTAAATGATGTTGTGAGAAAGCAGCTGAGATGGGATCCAGAGTAGAAGTGGATTATCCTTAAACAACATGGTATATTTTTTAATTTGCTTATTGAAACTTTCACCTCACATGGTCTTTAGCATTTTTTTCACATTGGACTAGAGCCACTGATATGTAAGGTGCAGTGACTCTGGTATCAGTGTAAATATAGTTCTTCCATATGTTGTGCTTTAAGTACAAGAAATATAATGTTGTCAATGGTCTTTACTTACAACATATTCCATAGTCTATCAATGACTTATTCCTATGATTATCATAATAAATTGAAAGTCCAAAATCTTTTGTTCTTGATCAAGACACAGATGGTGCTGAAAGCAAGAGAAATAAATACAGGGTTTTAGAAAAGTTAGGCAATCAAAAGTTTAGAGAACACTGATCCAAAGTTTTGACCATCACTAATCTTAAATAGGGCATCAGAGTTAAAGAAGCCTTACATTAACCTCTCATATTTTCAAATAGAAAAACCTCTAGTCCGTGTATAGAGAGAACAGGAAATTTCTTTAATCTAAGAAGTTATATATCAATGTCTTCAAATCAAAAAGGAGCAATTGAGAAACATTTATACTCTGAAGTTTTCCTTTCATACATTCTAGTCACTCTTATGTTAGAAAACTGAGGGACTTGTGGCTAGACTTCATCAAAAGCAACAGAAATAATTTCTCACTGTTACCAATAAAGTTCAGGTAGAGGAACACATGAATATGTATTTAATGAGTTCGGTACTACAGGATATGTGAAGTGATAATTTTGTATAAAAGCAGAGCCAACTATAATATTTTTCTTATCTGAACTTAGAGTATATAGCAATCATCTGTTTCATGCATTGGGAGAAAAATAAGTATTGAAGTACAATGTGATTCGGTAATTTAGAGGACCAATAATGTACTGATTCTGGTGCAATGTAGATTATTTTATTTCATTTTCCATGGTTTTAAATCTATACTTGTCAAGGGAATGGCTTTGTGATTTCTTTACTCCAGAAAAGTCTTACTTGATAGAAGTATCTAGCAAATCAATATCAATTGTTTAATGTAGATTGTCAACATAGAGTAGGCCTATGAGGATTTACAGTGGGAGAAGAATTAATTTATTGATTATGAGTTATACATAAAACTCGTAAGTCTGGTCCTAGTGATCATTATCTCTTTCTTTGACTACTGCTACAAACCAGTCTCACTGCACTTATTTCTAGAAATCCAACATCTGCATGAAAGCCAGAGCGATCTTCCTAAGACCTAATTTAGATCATGCACTCTTTTTGTTTAAAATCTTGGTTTGAATTTAGAATAAGGCCTAAATTCTTTAGTATGGCCTGTGAGATTTCACATGATTTAGATTGCATCACTATTTTCAGCCTTCACATTAGTTACTCTTGTTTTTCTCCCAGTGATTTATTATCTGCACTTTATCTGGAGTTTTTTTGAAAACATCAAGATTGTTTCCACATCAGGTCAGGATTTTTTTCTAAGACATAGGCTCTTCAGTCCCATTTCCTGTTCCACAGTGACACGTGGAAACGTCTCTGCAATCAGTGAGTGCCATTGGTTTACGAATCTGTTTAGAAAGACCTACTTAGTACGAAGCTCAACACTTTTCTGTGATGGTTGTGTCATGGTTCTCCTTTATTACCACAGGCATGGTGAGGACTCCTGCATTGCCTGTGCTGTGGCTGGTATCTATCTTATGTGTGCAGGGGCAGCCTTGGACAGAGACAAAGCTGTAGGTGTCTATAATGAAGAAATACAATGAAATACAATCTTGATTTTTCACATTAGCCTCCTAGGACAAACTCTGCCTCTAGGTTTTCCAGTTGTAGAGCCAACAAGTTTCTTACTGCTTAGTTCAGGTGTGGGTGGATTTCTGTTTTATCAAATAGTTTTATATTGTTATAAAAAGTATTATAGTAGTCACTAGCAGAAGGAAGCAGCAAAACTATGACTTTATTGTGGATCATGTAAAATTGCTTAATTTTCTGTGCCACCTTGTTTTTTAGGAATTAGCTGGATGCTAACTAGATAGTTATGGGAAAGCTATTTAAATTAACTCAGATTCATTTTCCCATATCTAAAATGAAGAAAGTATAACAACCTTAATCTATTCTTGTGAAAATTAGCAACAATGCATGTGATACTTTTCCACAGTGCCTGGCACAGTAATCCTCAATAATGTGTAGCTACCAGCTCCTTAATTACAAAACATTATTTTGAAGCCAGACTCAATGCTAATAAATTTTATGAGTGAAAAAAACACATTTATTTAATTATTCTTTTTCTTCATTACTCTCTAGTGTCTATTTCATTGTATTTTTTTGTGGGTCAACCTAATTCAATTTTTTTATTTTTTTAAATATATTTTATTGATTATGCTATTACAGTTGTCCCATTTCTTCCCCATCATTCCCTTCCACCCTTCACACCCCCTCCCACGCATGACATTCCCCCCTTTAGTTCATGTCCATGTGTCGTAAGTTCTTTAGCTTCTACTTTTCCCACACTATTCTTGCCCTCCCCCTGTCTATTTTCTACCTGCTGTCTATGCTACTTGTTCTCTGTACCTTTACCCTCTCTCTCCTCCCTCTCCCCTGTTGCTAGCCCTCCATGTGATCTCCATTTCTATGGTTATGTTCCTGTTCTAGTGTTTGCTTAGTTTGCTTTTGTTTTAGGTGTGGTTGTTAATATCTGTGAGTTTGCTGTCTTTTTACTGTCCTATTTTTTATCTTCTTTTTCTTAGCTAAGTCCCTTTAACATTTCACATAATAAGGGCTTGGTGATGATGAACTCCTTTAACTTGACCTTATCTGAGAAGCACTTTATCTTCCCTTCCATTCTAAATGACAGCTTCACTAGATAGAGCAATCTTGGACAGAGGTCCTTGACTTTCATGACTTCGAATACTTCTTTCCAGCCCCTTCTTGCCTATAAGGTCTCTTTTGAGAAATCAGCTGACAGTCTGATGGGAAGTCCTTTGTAGGTGACTGTCCCCTTATCCCTTGCTGCTTCTAGAACTCGCTACTTCATTTTAATCTTGGCTAATGGAATTATGATGTGCCTTGGTGTGTTCCTCCTTGGGTCCACCTTCTTTGGGACTATCTGAGCTTCCTGGACTTCCTGGAAATCTATTTTCTTTGCCAGATTGGGGACGTTCTCCTTTATTATTTGTTCAAATAAGTTTTCCACTTATTGCTCTTCCTCTTCCCCTTCTGGTACCCCTATAATTCGGATGTTGGGACATTTAAAGATGTCCTGGAGGTTCCTAAGACGACTCTCCTCATTTTTTTTTGAATTCTTGTTTCTTCCTTGTTTTTTTTTTTTTTTTTTTTTTTTTTTTTTTTTTTTTTTTTTTTTTTTTTTTTTTTTTTTTTTTTTTTTTTTTTTTTTTTTTTTTTTTTTTTTTTTTTTTTTTTTTTTTTTTTTTGGTTTGGTTGTTTCTTTCTTCCTTCTGGTCCACTCCATTGATATGAGTCCCAGTTTTCCTCCCATCTCTATTGGTTCCCTGTGCGTTTTCCTTCATTTCACTTATTGTAGCCTTCATTTGTTCATCTGATTTGTGAGCAAAATCAATCAATTCTGTGAGCATCCTGATCACCAGGGCTTGGAACTGTGCATTTGATAGGTTGGCTATCTCTTGGTCGCTTAGAGGAACTGGCTCTGGGGCTTTGATTTATTCTCCTGTTTGAGCCATTTTTTTGGTCTGGTCATGGCTGTTATGTAGTGAGGGGTGGAGCCTTAGGTGCTCCCCAGGGTGGGGCAGCCCAGTCACTGGATAGTGACACTTCATGTGAGGGTGGGGTCCAAGAAGGAACAATGGCACTTGCTCCACTCTCTCTCAGATTCAAGTCCCTTCTGCCACTTCCCCTTCACCTGGATTATCAGTCTGGATGAATGGTTGTTGGACTTCCATACAGTTCAGTTTTCTGTCAGTCTGGTTTTTTTTTTTTTTGTTTTAAATCTTTGTTGTCCTTAATTTTGGTTGTGCAAGGAGGAACAGTGTTTCCACCTACACCTCCATCTTGGCCAGAAGTCTATTTCATTGTATTTTGTCTGAAGTCATCAACTCTGATACAATAAATTCATGTTGCAAAAAGCTAAGAGCCATATGATTGCACTCATATGTAGGATATAAAACTGAAACCCAGAGGCACAGACAGACAATAGTAAGGTGCACATCAGAAAATAATTTGGCTAAAAAGGGCTCCAAATACATGGCAATAGAACATGATTTAACTTTGGGTGGTAGGCATACCATGCAATATCCTGACCATGTGTCAGAGAACTGTGAACTTGAAACCTATATGACCCTATTAACCAATGCCACGCCAACAAATTTTTTAAAAGTTTAAAAATTCATATAAGTCCTAATAGTGAAATTATACTCTCAAGACTAGTTTTCTACGACCACATATTTATAACTCTTAATCTCGAGTTCCCCAGTGTTAAGTGCAGGCTCACTGATGGTGAACCCTCCTGGTAAGTAGTAATACACTCCCTCTGATGGGGGTGTCAGAATTTCTGGATGCTGTGTGCTAATGTGAAAGTCACTGCAACAAAACATACAGCAAAAGCAGCAACAAAGAACAAACAGACCCTTTAAAGAACAATGTCCCAACAGGATCAAATTTTAAAATAAACTGCTGGAAGATCTTGTAAGCCTGCTTATTATTGGCTACTCTCTCCAAATGCTGCTGTTTTACTTACTCAGTTTCAGAAGTTGCTGTTCTAAGAGATTGCTCATAGTGCATGGCTAGGGAATATATGCGGTGGCCTATTGCCATCAGTAAAAAGATAAGAACAGTTACCACTAGCTTGGAAACAGAATAAAGAATTATAATATGCTGTCAAATGTAGTTTTACTGCATAATGCTTTGCGAGAACAAGTTTGTGATTAGATATTTATTCAATTCAAATAATTGTTGTGCACTAGAAGTTTTTTCTTATGTTAATATTTTAATTTTAACATTATTTACAAAGTGACATTTTAAAGAATATGTTTTGAAAGCATATCAGTGAAACTGTTATCTTTTAGACTACATTATTGATGGGTGGGCTGATTTCTAACAGATATTTGGTGTTAACTTCTTATTGGTATATTCTCATCAACAAAAGTTTTAAAGGTGTAGAAACAGAGGTGGAAATTGATATACATTTTATGAGTTGATTCTGTGAGCTGACATTAAGGTATTTTTTATGTCAGGAAAACAGAACCACACAATTATATATTTGTTTCTATGGCATTATAAAAGTGGCATTGTGGTTTTGCATTTGCTGTTCTTGTTTCAAGAAGAGCATGTTCCTACATTTCCTGGGTAAGTTTTCAAAGTCTATGATTTATTAGTGTTTTTCTAAAGGACATATATAGTTCCATAAAACTCAACATTTAAAAATTATACACAGTGCTCACACAGTAAAATTCTGAAAGGGGATGTTAGGATTCCTTCTAAAGCACAGGGTACAATTCACAGTTTTGACACAGTAACTTTGATTCTTTTGCTCTCTGTGCAGTACAGGGTGGCATCCTCAGGCTCCCTTGTGTCAGTGGTGGTGAATGTCACTAGCATCTTTCAGAGTGTTCTAGACTCCCAGGATGAAGGAGATCATGTACATACATGTTTTCTCTGTTTTCCTTGATGCTTAGTAGCATGACAAGAACATAGGTGGGAACACCTGGCAGGGATACTCAAAAAGTTCTTACTATTTATTTTTAGATGTGACATAGAGTCAGACCTTGTAGTTAAACTGCCCAGACATGATTCTGGTCTTTATATTTTTCAACATTTTAATCTCCGTAGCCTCAGTCTCCTAGATCATTAGTGTTTTAGTGATAAAGAAAATAATACATTTCTGGCCAAGATGGAGGCATAGCTGGATGCACTGCACCTCCTCTCACAGCAAAGATTAAGGACTATGAAAATATAGAACAACAACAACGAAAAGAAAATCCAACCAGGACAGACGGAGGATTGAATTATGAGGGAGTCCAACAGCAATTCACGCATACCGGCAACCAAAGGAGGCCCAGCGACCGAGGTTGCCCTGTGACCAGAGGCAGCTGAGAGATAGAAGGAGGCCCCGCGACCAGGGGGTGGCCCTGCAACTGGGACCAGGGTCAGCTCTACGACGGGGAGGGGGCTTCGACCAGGGACAGACCTGTGAACAGGGGCAGCACTGGGACTGAGGGAGGCCCAGTGACAGGGGGAAGCTCTACAACTGGGGGAAGCCCTGAGACCATGGGCGACCCTGTGACCAGAAGTGGCCCTGCAACCCAAGGTGACTCTGCAACTGCAGGAGGCCCTGCAACCCGGGGTGGGGGGGGGGTGGTGACCGATGAGTGGCAGCCCTGGGACTGCAACTGGAGGCAGCTCTGCAACCAGTGGCCCTGAGACTGGAGGAGGGGATTTTATAGAAGACCCAGAGCACACACATGCGATCCTAGCTGAAACAGTGGAAACTGTGAACACCAGGATACCTGAAGGAGACAGCACCACTGAATCTCATAGGTATTCTACCACAGAAGTTCACACCATAAACACAAGGAGCCAGAACAGATCAATTTAAGAAGCTGAGGCTGACAAGAAGAGTCTCACAAACAATGGGAAGACAAAGAAACAATCCCTAAAGGAAAGAAAAGGAGGAAGCCCCACAAAGAATGCTAAATGTAATGTAGGCAACTAAACTATCAAATTTTGAGTTCAAAGCAATGGTGGTCAGGAAGCTCCAAGAGCTCTCAAAGAGCTACCAGAAACTACAGGGAAGCTACAATGAACTCACTGAAAACTATATCAACATGAAAAAGGAAATAGAACTTATCAACAAGGGCCAAGAGGAAATGAAGAACACAATTTCTGAACTGAAGAGCACAGTGGAAGAAATGAAAAGCAGAATAGATGAAGCAGAAGATCGGATCAGCGAGTTGGAGGACCAAGTAGAAAAAAACACCCAGAAAGAGAAAGAAAATGAAAAGAGGCTCAAAAAGAATGAAGAAGGATTAAGAGAAATTCAAGACAATATGAAATGCAATAATATCCATATAATAGGGATTCCAGAAGGAGAAGAAGAAGAGCAAGGGATAGAAAACCTATCTGAAAAAGTAATGATGGAAAACTTCCCTAATTGGATGAGAGAACAAGTCACACAAATCCAAGAAACACAGAGAATCCCAATGAAGAGGAACCCAAAGAGGCCCACTTCAAGACACATAATTGAAATGGCAAAATTCCAAGACAAAGAGAGAATCTTAAAGGCAGCAAGGGAGAAACAGGAAGTAACATACAAGGGAGCCCTAATTAGATTAGTAGTTGACTTCTCAATGGAAATGCTCCAAGCCAGAAGAGAATGGCAAGAAATATCCCAAGTAATGAGAACCAAAGGCCTGCAACCAAGACTGCTTTACTCAGCAAGGTTTTCAATCAAAATAGAAGGCCAAATAAGGAGCTTCCCAGACAAACAAGTATAAAAGAATACACTTCTACCAAACCAGATCTGCAAGAGATGCTAAAGGGAATGCTTTAAGGAAAGGAAGGAAGGAAGAGAGAGAGAGAGAGAGAGAGGGAGAAATGAAAATGGCAATGAATACGTACCTATCAATAGTGACCTTAAATGTAAATGGATTAAATGCTCAAATCAAAAGACATGGAATAGCTGAATGGATAAGAAAGCATAACACACATATGCTGTTTACATGAGACCCACCTCAGGACAAAAGACTTATACAGACTCAAAGTGAAGGGCTGGAAACAAATTTTTCAAGCAAATGGACAGGAAAAAAAAAATGTTGGGGTAGCAATACTCATATCAAACAAAATAGACTTCAAAAGAAGGGCCATAAAGAGAGAACCAGAAAGTCACCTGTTAATACTCAAGGGAAGAATCCACCAAGAAGACATAAACATCAAAAAAAAAAAAATATATATATATATATATATATATATACCCAACACACGAGCACCTAAATACATAAAGAAAATCTTACAAGACTTCAAGAAAGATATCTACAACAACACAATTATAGTAGGGGATTTTAACACTCCACTGTCAAAAATGGACAGATCTAAACAAAATATCAACAAAGATATTGTGGCATTGAACAACACTCTAGATGAAATGGACTTAACTGATATATATAGAGCCCTTCATCCCAAAGAAACTAAATACACATTCTTTTCAAATGCTCATGGAATATTTTCAAAGATAGACTACATGATAGGACACAAAACAAGACTCAAAAAAATCAAGAAAATTGAAATCATACCAAAGATTTTCTCCAACCACAAAGGGACTGAAACTAGAAACCAACTCCAAGGGGAAAAACCCAAAACACTCAAAATCATGGAGATTGAATAGCATGTTATTAAACAATGAATGGATCAAGAATGAAATTAGAGAAGAAATCAAAAAGTTTCTGGAAACAAATGAAAATGAACTCACAACAACCCAAAACTTATAGGACACAGCAAAGACAGTCATCAGAGGGGAGTTCATAGTGGTACAGGCCTACCTAAAAAGATAGAAACATTTCAAACAAACAACCTAACACTATGCCTATAAGAACTGAAGGAACAACAACAAAGGCAGCCCAGAGCAAGTAGAAGGAAGGAAATAACCAAGATCAGAGCTGAATTAAATGACATAGAGACTAAAAGCACAATTCTAAGGCTCAATGAATCCAGGAGCTGGTTCTTTGAAAAGAAAAACAAAATTTTGACAAGCCTTTAAGCAGGCTCATCAGGAAAAAAAGAGGACCCAAATAAACACAATCAGAAATGAAAGAGGAGAGATTACAACTGACACCACAGAAATACAACGGTTTTAAATACATAGTAATATATTACTATGAAGAACTGTATGTTAAGAAATTTGAAAACCTAGGTGAAATGGACAAGTTTCTACAAAAATATAATCTCCCAAGACTCAACGAGGAAGAAGCAGAAAGCCTGAATGGACCAATAACAGCAGATGAAATGGAAGCAGTAATCAAAAAACTCCCAATATACACAGGCCCTGGACCAGATGGTTTCACAGGAGAATTCTACAAAGCATTTAAGGAAGAGCTAACCCCTATCCTTCACAGATTATTCCAAAAAATCCAAAACAATGGAAGACTCTCAAACTCTTTTTAGGAAGCCAGCATCATCCTAATCCGAAAACTAGATAGAGACTTAACAAAAAAAGAAAACGTCAGGCCAATATCGCTGATGAACATAAACACTAAAATCCTCAACAAAATATTGGCAAACTGCATCCAACAATGCATTAAAAAGATCATACATCATGACCAAGTGGGATTCATCCCAAGGATGCAAGGATGGTTCAATATTCACAAATCAGTAAATATAATACATCACGTAAACAAAAGCAAAGACAAAAATCACATGATTATATCAATAGAAGCAGAAAAAGCATTTGATAAGGTACAACACCCATTTATGATAAAAACACTCAGCAAAGTGGGAATAGAGGGAGAATTCCTAAACATAATCAAGGTCATATATGAGAGACCTACAGCCAGCATCATATTCAAAGGGCAAAAACTGAAATCTTTTCCACTAAGATCAGGAACAAGACAAGGTTGTCCACTTTTACCACTTCTACTCAATATAGTGTTAGAAGTCTTAGCCACTGAGATTAGACAAGAAAGTAAATAAAAGGCATCCAAATCAGAAAGGAGGAAACAAAACTATCATTGTTTGCAGATGACATGATAGTGTACATAGAAAATCCTATAGACTCAGCCAAAAAGCTCCTCGACCTAATAAATGAATTTGGCCAAACAGATGGATACAAAGTCAATATCCAGAAATCAAAGGCATTTTTGTATACCAACAATGAAACAGCAGAAGCAGAAGTCAAGAAAAAATCCCATTCGATATAGCAAAAAGAAAAACAGACTTAGGAATAAACCTAACCAAGGAGATAAAAGACCTGTAGGCAGAAAACTACACAACACTGAAGAAAGAAATCAAGGAAGACACAGACAAATGGAAACATATATCATGATCATGGATTGCAAGAATCAACATCATCAAAATGTCCAACTACCCAAAGCAATTTACAAATTCAATGCAATACCTATTAAAGTACCAATGGCATATTTCACAGACATAGAACAAACACTTCAAAAATTTATATGGAACCATAAATGACCCTGAATAGCTGCAGCAATTTTGAGAAAGAAGAGCAAAGTTGGAGGGATCACAATACCTGATACCAAACTGTATTACAAGGCCACTGTAATCAAAACAGCATGGTACTGGCATAAAAACAGGCACATGGACCAGTGGAACAGAACAGAGAGCCCAGAAATAAACCCAATCCTCTATGGTCAATTAATATTTGACAAAGAGGACAGCAACATAAAATTGAGTCAAAATAGCCTCTTCAACAAGTGGTGTTGGGAGGACTGGACAGCTACATGCAAAAAAATGAAACTCGAGCATCAACTTACACCATACACAAAAATAAACTCAAGGTGGATAAAAGATTTAAATATAAGCCGTGACACCATTAAAGTCCAAGAGGAGAACATAGGCAGGAAAATCTCAGATATTTCATGCAGCAACATTTTTATTGATATGCCCCCTAAAGCAAGGGACATAAAGGAAAGAATAAATAAGTGGGTTCTCATCCAAATAAAAAGCTTCTGCACGGCTAAAGAGAACAGTATTAAAATAAAAAGAGAACTGACTGTATGGGAAAGCATACTTGCCAATGATACCTCAGACAAGGGTTCAATCTCCAAAATATATAAAGAACTTACACATCTTCACTCTAAGAAGACAAGCAACCTAATTTAAAAAACGGGGAAAGGATTTGAACAGACACTTCTCCAAGGAGGACATATAGAGGATCCAGAGACACATGAAAAGGTGCTCAGTATTACTAACTATCAGAGAGATGCAAATTTAAAGCACAATGAGATACCACTTCACACCAGTCAGAATGGCCATCATAAACAAAGCAACAAACCACAAGTGTTGGAGAGGTTGTGGAGAAAAGGGGACCCTAGTGCACTTTTGGTGGAACTGCAGACTGGTACAACCACTATGGAAAGCAGTATGGAATTTTCTAAGAAAACTAAAAATGATTGTACCTTTTGACCCAGCAATTCCACTGCTAGGATTATATCCTAAGATCCCTGAAACACCAGTCCAAAAGAATCTATGCACCCCAATGTTCATAGCAGCACAATTTACAATAGCCAAGTTTTGGAAGCAACCCATGTGCCCATCAGCAAATGAATGGATCAAAAATTATGGTACATTTACACAATGTAATTCTATGCAGCAGAAAGAAAGATGGAGCTTCTACCCTTTGCAATAGCATGGATGGAACTGGAGAGCATTATGCTAAGTGAAGTAAGCCAGGAAGTGAAAGACAAATACCATATGATCTCACCTTTAACAGGAACGTAACCAACAAAACAAACAAACAAGCAAAATACAACCAAAGACACTGAAATTAACAACAGACTTGCAGTCACCAGAGGGGAGAGGGGAGGGGAGATCAGGGGAAAGGGGGAAGGGTTTACAGGAACAAGTATAAAGGACACATGGATAAAAACTAGGGAGGTGGAAATGGGAGGGAGGTGGGGAGGTCTGGGCGGGTTGGCTGGGATGGGAGTAAAAGACAGAAAAGTGTACAAGAACAACAATTAAAATAAATAAATAAAAATTAAATAAAACAATGGATAAAATCAGGGTCAGAGCAGAAACATTAGAAACTGATGTAAAAAATAAAGGGAGTAGAAAACACACACACAAATATTGGTAATGTTTGTTTTTCAAGCATTGTACACAATAAGAGCAATGATATATTGCTATATTTACAATTAGCATCATTATTAAAATTATTATTATCAATTTTTCTGGTACAACCTCCAGCATAAGAGAAGAATCACTTCATGATGTCTCCCTTTTCACTACCACAAACTAGGATGCACTGGCTGGTACAAGGGTTTATGAGCATGATTCTCAGAAACATCTGGGTTACTAGACCTTGTTCTAGTTCTGAAAATTGAGTTAGGGAATATATTTTTCCTGAGGTACATAAGAAGTGTAAAGCTAAGCTTCTTGGATTGGAAGGAGGTTCAGGCCTGAGCCTCTTACCGGGTGCACCCAGTGCAGGCGAGGTTGTCTACAGGAGGTGGCCAGCCAAGCAAGGCTCACAGCTGGACTGTCTCAACCTTATGTATAAGCCTAGGTCTGGAAGAGAAACTTAACAATCCAGCATATGTGAGGTGACCTATAGTAACTCAAATTTATTATAGGTGACTGTTGACTTTTGACAAGGCTCTCAAGGATTTCAGAGGCCTCAGTGTCCACACTTTTACTGGATAAATTTACTAATCTCTTGATGGTGAGTATCTACGTACCTATGTGTACAGGTACAGATTAGTACCTATGTCTGATTAGT
The DNA here is from genome assembly GCA_004027475.1 of Anoura caudifer. Classification (NCBI taxonomy): domain Eukaryota; kingdom Metazoa; phylum Chordata; class Mammalia; order Chiroptera; family Phyllostomidae; genus Anoura; species Anoura caudifer. The sequence goes on along the minus strand of PVKU01001824.1, from coordinate 143,693 downwards.
ACCTATGTCTGATTAACTTAAATGTGGCCATATCTGATCTTTGCAACAATCTATCATTGATATATATCAAAACAAACATGAAGTTATACAGCAAACTTGCATAGATCATTGATTAGTGATTGCTGAACATTGATTGACAACAAAAAGATAGTGTGTTTCTGCTTTTAAAGAGGATTGGGAATGACTGGCACATGCATTGTAAAGTATCCTTTAATGCAGTTGGACATCTCTGATAGTTAAATTTTCTTAATTATGTTATACCAGAAAGCCAAGCTAGAGTTCATAAATTACTTAATATTAATTAATTAATCAGATTGTTTCTCTTGTATCTAGGTAAGGAACCCATGTAGGCCACAGAGCATGGCTCCTGTGGAAGGCAATGATACCAGCAGAATGGAAAGAGCATAGTAACAGGGAGAGAGGGAACTAAAAAGTCATAGCTCTACTTTTGATATCACACACTTATTTTGGCCATTTTTGACAACTGTTAGCATTCAATTTTCTATTTCAATGGTAATTATATTGGATTATGAAGTTAGATGTAAAATTTAATATTCATCTTAATTTTTGGATGGAGGGAGAGGTAGATTTTAGGAAAAACTGAGAATGTTTCCTACAGTGCCTGATACAAACTATGGTTTCTAAAATTGTCTAAAAAAAGATAATAATAGTATATACTTGCATAGTACCTACTAAATGATAGGTTCTATCCTAAGCAATTTATACACATTAACTAATCTATGAATTGATTACTTAACAGCACTTTATGTCCATTTCACAAATGAGGTAACTAAGACACAGAAGTAAAGTAAGTTACCCAAATCCATGAACCCAGTGGATTTTCGAGCCAAGATTCAAACCCAGGCAGTCAGGGACCAAAATTTATGCTCTTAAGCAAGTTTCTACTCTATCCACAAAGTAAAACAAAACAAACAGAAAACTCTATTTATTGATTGAATTAAATTTAATAAATGTGTATATATTTTTTAATTTTAGTTTTTTTTCTGCTCTATTTTTTTCTTTTTTATTGAATTTATTGGGGCAACATTGGTTAATAAAATTACAGATACTTCAGGTGGATAATTCTATAATACATTATCTGTGTATTGTATTATGTGTTCACCATCCCAAGTCAAGTCTGGCTCCATCACCATTTATCCCCCTATTTTAAAACATTATTTTCCACTTTCAACTTTCACTGCATGGAAACTCAGTCTAATTAAGAGAAATATAGTTTCTCTTTCAATTTTATTTATTTTTTAGATATAGGGAAGGGAGGGAGAGAGGGAGAGAAACGTTGATGTGAGACAGAAACATCAATCAGTTGCCAGTGGCACACACCCCAACTGGGGACCAACTGTAACTCAGTCATGTGCCCTGACTGGGAATCCCGGGGACTTAGTGCTTTGTGGGATGATGCCTGACCAACTGAGCCACCCTGGTCAGGATTAGAACAGGGCTATTAGGGCCAAGTACCAGGTTTGCCTTAGGAGCTGCTGACTGCTGCTGTCCTATGTTGACTCTCTTAAGTAAGCTCAGATATGGAAACACTGCCAGCTATTTTAACTGAAAATGTCTATAACTTGTTATTGGTAAGTGCATTTCTTATATTTTGTTAATGGTTATCTGTAGTGTTCTCTTGCTTACTACTTCACTACCAATGTCTACTCTTTAATCATGTGTAGCCACTGCATATGATTCTGGGTTTTATAAATTGTTGGAAAATACAGTCAGGAAAAAAAAAAAAAAAAAACCTTCTGTTTCTCAAAGATACTTCAAATAAAAATCGGGCCCACCTGAGATTCATGAGTGCCAAAAAAGTCTTGGTGATGCAGCTTAATCATCCCAGAAACCTTCATCTTCAGAGATTGTAGCAGTGGCTCTATAAAACCTTTCTTCCTTCTAATCACTTACTTTAATAATCTTTAGTTCATATTCCTTCTATTTCATGCAAATATCATAGAACACTTATTGTATACTATAAAAAATATACTAGGAAACTTCGTTTTATTATTTCCACACTTAGTATTACCCATATAGGAAACTAATCATACAAAACACTAAAAAATATTTCTTTTCCTGTTTTATTTTAAATCATATTAATATAATTTGGTATTTAATATAATAATACAAGAGCATTTATTTAAATTTAACTTTGATCCAAGCTAAATTCAGGTTCTCTGCTATGAAATCATGCCTGGGTTTAAATCATTCAAGGATGTATGTTTATCCATCCATTTTCCAACTACACCTGTGTTACCTGAAACTGTGCCTGTCCCTGTAGTTGGTCCCAAGCAGACCTGGGTCCTTCTGTTTCATTAGACTTGCTCTAAATTAGTTGGAGAAGTCTTGATGAATATGCTTTCTTTCTTTCAACATAATGTCTCCACCTGTGGAAAATGGGTTAGTTTTCTGCACACCCACAGAATTCTGAACCTCAGCTTCATCATTTACCACTGACTGGGAGCTGCCTATCTGCCTAACGACCCATTGTGCCCCTGTGGAGTCTATTTGCCCCTCTCCTCCGGTACTTAGAAATTACTCTAATTGCATATCCTCAAGGGTTTGCATTTATTTTGGATAAAGTTTTCTTGTATCTGTTTAGTGTGATTGTGATTGTATTTATTAAGGCCTTTCCTGTGTCACTTAGGAAATATAAAAGTTGTGATCTTTCTTTTTCTGCTCACATTAGTTGATGTGAGAACCCTCAATGCCTGTGCAGATCAGACTGTCAGAGTCTGTTGGGCAGTGGAGAATTGATGAGAAATGAAAAATAAGTGGGGGATTTTATTTTTAGTAGGCTAAAGGCAATTAGCTAAGGGAATTTTTATGGATGATTTATTCTGTCAAGGAGACAGGAGAGAAAAGAGTTCAGAAATATGTGCTGAGACTTCTATCCTCAGCCTCTCACCTCAGAAAGAAAAAACAAAAATCATGAGTAGCAGACAGGATCCTAGTAACATGACCCCTTCATTTAATTCCAAATGATTTCTTTCCCAAGCTGGATGTTTGTTTCTAGTGTTTCTTATGGCATCTCGAAATTTGATAATTAATAGGCAATCCTCTTATTAAAGCAATTTATAAAAATTATGGACTTAGTAATAGGTTTTAATATAGGTTCTTATAAACAATCTCTATATTTCTATGAAAATTGGATTTAATTTATAAAGTATTCTCTATCTTAATCATTCAGATTCACTTTTCCTTATACTAATATACTAAACTCAGATAAGATTGTCTTAGATAAGTAAGTAGTTTGGTAACAATAAGATACATTAACTGCTACAGTGCCTGGCTCCCTGTACAACTTTCAGAGGATCAAAATATGGCTGCTGCTTCATTTCTTCCAAATATCACAAATGTAAATCTCTCCTGAACTATACAGGGAATAGATTCTAGGAAACACAGTTCCAGCTTAGCTAAGTTGCCTTCGTACAAAGCCACACTTTATATCTGGTCAACTTGGCATCTTCTCATCTGTCTCAAGTAGAATAACTTCCAAATAAATATAATTCATTCTTCTGCCTGATAGAACACATATATCCCTAGCAAATTTGAAAACATACTAACCTTCTCATAAAAAAAAAAGGATGCAACTCTTTTTGTTTATCTTTAGGTAATATTCATTCCTCTTTCACTTCCATCTCTTATAACTTATGTAACTTTTATACTAAAACATTGGTCCATAGCAATTAAAATATATTGTGGTAAATGGTAAGTGCATGGGAGATGGGAAGAAAACAAAACTGGTTAATAAATACATACACAAAACTCTATAAGCTAAAGGGCCAATTATAAACCTGGTATAGCCCTTAATTTGCTAATGATCATGTGATTGCAGCAGGTATTTGCATCTACTTTCTTACACTATGAGTTTATGATTTTATTTTCCCTTTCCTCTAAGAAAGTTATCCCAGTTTCCTTGTCTAGTGGGGATGGCCCGAATTCTCATACCTGCAGAGTTCTCTGGAGGCAGTTCCCACTGTCATTCTTGGCCCTCGGTGAGTACCTATCCAAAAGCCCACTGAAGATTCCAGGGCTCCCTTCACACATCTATTTCTCATAGAATTGCTTTCAAGTTTCATCTTGATTCTCCTAAGAAACATAGTCAATGGGTAAGTAAGCAGCTACTACATGATAAATCCACTCAAGTACTCTAACATCTGTAAGACTTTGTACACTTACTGGTACAGTGTAACTTTTCTTTTTTTTAGCATTCCAACTTTATTTAGTATAGGGCACTGATATTTCTTGTGTTTAGTCAACCAAGTAAGCAAAACTTTAAGTTATTGTTAGCCACTCAAGATAACATGATGAATTCAAAATCTCTTGGAGTATGCTATATTAATAATTTTTTTCTTGAACTAACATTGCACTCTTTGAATGTATTCCCAGAAATGTTCCCTAGGTTTCTATCTTAATTAGGAAAATCATGCAATTCTTTTCTTCAATGTCAATTCCTCCTCGTAAGTTATACTTTGAACTTCATCTTCTGAGGTCTGCTGGTGTACATCTATTTATTGGTCTAGTAGTATACTGAGGTATTGAGGATAGGATCAAGAAAGGGTCAGAAATACTTTACAAGGCAACTTCCTGGGGTGGGGAAGACTAAATTTCTTTAGACAAGAGGAAACTCACCTCCTCAAATACAGATTAGGACTGCAAAAGAGGCTTAGCAGATTCAAAAGCTCAAGTTCTCCATCTTTAGGAGAATCTTCCAGTACATCCCCATCTGAGTTTTCTGGTCCCTTACCTTTCCAACCAATGCCTACTTTTAACAAAAGAGGTGCTGGGAGATTGGAGATTAAATTTTGTATTAAAATCAACATTTGCAATATCATTAGCCTTTTAGTTTGTTTTGCAGAAGTCTCAGTCCTAAAGCTATAGGAAATGTGTTCCTTTAGGACAGTCATTGAAGCTTTCTGGTCACTGACTTGGGCTTCAAGCTCAGGATTTAAAGCCCCAACCACATTTATTACTTTCCTCAAGTTCTTTAGTGAATGTACTTAGATACAACCAACAGTTTACTCTTTGTTTTACCAAGGGTTCTACTTGGTACTTAAAGTCTTGTCATTTACAAGCACTTGATGATAAGTAGCTATCAATGTTAATTTAAGTAACTTTTATGCCACTACTTGCAATGAATTAACAGTCCCTCCTTTACCAAGGCAAGCAGGATCATTAATGCATTTAAATTTAATCAAATCAGATATTTAACTGTAGAGGCATTAGTGAATTACTGAACTTTCCAAGTGGTTAAACCCTTGAGTAATTTAATTCCTGAATATGGTTTCCCAATGGAATGATATATTTTTTAGTTCTGAGTATAATATATTATAATAATCTATATCACTGTATATGGTTGAACTCTTAATTGGAATTATTTGAGGAAAATTCAAATAAGGGTCATTGAGGCTCATTGTGGTTATCTGCTCTATCTACTTGCACACCTACTTCAGTACTTACAAGAGCAATTAGACCAATGTCCTTATTTTGTGATACAGAGATCTCATTATCTGATGAAAAAATGGTCATGAAATGGTTAATACAGTTTTCCTTAGTGGCATCTAATGGTTAATCCACCAAATCTTTACCAATATTGTGTCAAATTCATTTGAAAAAAACACACGAAATTTTGATGTCATTATTTAAAAGCTATAGCTAATGGTTTCCTGTAGAAAACATTTTTTTTCATTCACCAATTTTTATTTGGTTCTTAGATTTAAACATATCTTAGTGATGTTCTTAAAATAAGTATATAATAATAATGGAGAGAAGATTAGAAACATTCATCAGCCTTCCTTTAAATTGTCTGTATTTCATGGTTTTATGTGTACACTTAGTGATATAATTGATCCTTAGAAGTCTTATAAATAATAGATAGAAAGATGGAAAATATAAGTTGAGGAAAATTTTCATTTGATGTTATTTTTTGTGCATTCAACATTTTACTTTGCCCTGTAGGCTTTATCCAAACATTTATTAAACATCTGGGTCACATTTTTTTCTCTTCACTTTCTGTCTTTCCTTTGTAGCCACTACACAGGATTCTGTCCTCGGTACATTCTTCTATTTTGCTCATTGTAATGCCATCTGCATACCTGTGCTATTTACTGGCATTAACTCTCTTCTCTTCTGAGTTTCAGTTCTCTACTTCCAACTGACCATTCAATGTGTTCCTATGCAATATGTCCAGAGTAAACTTATCTATTCACTTTTGCCTACAAAACCTAAGACCACATAATTACACGAGTAGGAAACGTTCTTTTTAAGTTACAAATTAACATTTACTATTTTCTATTAAGAGATTTAATCTGCTGATCCATTTCAGGAAAACATCTATTCAATACAAGAAATTCTGTTATTTTACCAGAAGTACTTCTATCTACTAAACTTGAAGTAGCTATTTGCTTTCAGTAGTAATGACAATATAGAAAACTACCAGTATTCAAGGGCCTATCAATGAGGAAACCATGTGCCCATTATCAGTCAATATCTCCTTGAAAGTATAAAGATGTTTTATATAAATATTATATAATTTATATTCTACATGGAGGTCTGTGATTCATTTTCAATTCATTTTTGTAAGGTGTAGTATTATGCCTTTTGTTTTGTTTTGTTTTGCTTTGGCCTGTGGATATCCAATCTTTAAAACCAGTTGTTGAAATGTTTTTGACTGTAAGTACTTCACTGTTGAATGAAAATAAATTTGAAGGCCCATGATAAGTTAATATTAATTTTGCTTATATGTTTAAAATGCATATATTTAAAAGCTGTTAACTCATTCATATCTTTGAAAATATATGTAGTAATTTAGAATATTTATTATACATAATTTTTGTTTCATTTTGAAATATGTAATCACAATGAATTATTTTGCTTAATACTGCTTCTAGTTGATTATGTTCAAATTTTAAGACATAGCCTTCTATTGTTATATTTTCACTTTGTCTTGTTTTTTAATTTGCCTTATAGTTTGGCAAGATACCATCAAAAGCTTTGATTAATGTTATTATTTTTTAAAAGAAAATAATGGATGAAGAACATTAAGCATTTAACAATTTCTATAAATATTATTTTTTCTTATTTGTCACCCCTTTTTCAGTCACCCTATTACTACTCAAGTCAGGAGTTCATGTATTCTTACACAGAGCATTTTTCTTGTACTTATAAAGAGGGTCTCTCAGCATCTCTCCTCTCCTTGCCTCTTTCTTCTTTCTTCTTCTTCTTCTTTTTCTTCTTCTTCTTCTTCTCCCTCTCTCTCTCTATTTCTCTCATTCTCTCTATCCCTCTAATTGTCCATATTATCATCAGGTATCCTGTATAGGACAAAGCCTCATCATCTTTATGTCAATATAGCTTTTACAGAAAATCAGTTGCTATTTTGGAGGTAGGATATTAAATGGTTGTTTGAGAATTGAATTAAGAACATCTGCTTTGACCACACCCAGGAAGACTTTTCTGCAGCTAGAGAAATTTTCTTTCCACTGGTACAGCTAACAGTAAGAATTATGTGAACTTGAACCTTCTGAGACTGTCACAAAATCTGAAAAGAAAGCCTATAAAATATGAAGCAGAGCCAAGAGATGGAGGAAGAACAGATCTTGAAAATATCACTTGAGAGTTTAAAGATGGCGGCACGGTAGGAGGGAGCAGATCCCACTTCCCCCTACACACAGGAGAAAAATCTAGCCAATCTATGGAGCAACAGAGCAAACAGCCAACAGTACTACAGCATATATGAAAATAAGAGACCAAAAATTGTAGTGGACATTGAAAAACCAGATGGTAAGAATACTTCAGGACAATAAGGGCCCAGGGATCAGCATGGATACCAGGGTGGCTGAAGCCCCAAGCCTGGCACTTGCCAGGTCTGCCACAGGATTCTAGGGAGGGAGCCAGGTCAAATGCTCCCTCGGCCAAACAATGTTTGAGCAGCAATGGGAGAGACCTGGTTGCTTAAAGTCCCAGAGAAGGGAGTTAAGGTCTGAGTGGCAAACATGTTGGGGCTGTAAGCACCCATGCATAGACCTGGGAGGAGTGCATGCCAGAGCCCCTGCGACCAGAGGTGCCCGTGGGACCAGAGGCACCTGTAACTGGAGGAGGGGGCTTTGTGGAAGACCCAGAGCCCACGCTGGGAACCCAAGGAGTGAGCACAATCCCTGGGAGAACCAGAGCCCATGCATGTGAACCCAGGGAGTGCCTACCATCTGTGGGAAACCTGGAGCTCACACCCATGAACTTAGGGTGAGCAAGCACAGAGCAGGAAACACAAAAATCATACCCGTAAACTCAGGGTTGGCCCACGCCCTGTAGATCCGAGCTCACACTCATAAACTCAGGAAAGCACCCGCTCCCCAGGAGGCTCAGTAACCCATGCCCAAGGCCCTGCTTGGAGAGGCACTGGGCTAGCCCTGGGGAGAGTGGCCCAAAGCTGATTGAGTGCTGAACAGGGAGAAAAGCGATACCTGTCACCCCTCAGCCTGTTGAAGCCAGCAAGACCAGAAAAAAATGGCTTGGCCAGTTTGAAATCAGCAAGAGGGTTTGTTGTTGTTGTTGTTGTTATTGTTGTTGCTGTTTTTTAATTATTATTTTTTACCCTAAATTAATTTTGCTTCTCTTTCCTTCTTTCTTCTTTTATTCCTTCTACCTTTCTTTACAATTTTATCTCTTCTTCCTTTCTCTTTTTTTTTTCTTTTTTTCATTTTTTTCCTTTCTCCTTTTAAATACCCAGGAGTGAGAACAAAAAAAACCTGGAACTGTGAAAAAACCAGAGTTGGACCCAAAGAGGGGACATCCCAACTGCTGAGACAATGGAAGCAGTGAACACCAGGATACCCAAAAGAGACTGAATCACTGAATCTCACAGGTATTCTACCACAGAAGTTCAGATCACACCATAAACCCAGGGAGCCAGAACGGATCAATTTAAGAGCTGAGGCTAACAAGAAGAGCCTCACAAATAATGGAAGACAAAGAAACAATCCCCAAATGAAAGGAAAGGAGAAAGCCCCAGAAAGAATGCTAAATGTAACAGAGGCAACTGCACTATTACATATTGAGTTCAAGCAGTGGTTATCAGGAAGCTCAATGAGCTCACAATGAGCTACCAGAAACTACAGGGAAGCTACAATGAACTCACTGAAAACTATATCAACATGAAAAAGGAAATAGAAACTATAAACACGGGCCAACAGGAAATGAAGAATACGATTTCTGAACTGAAGAACACAGTAGAAAGAATGAAAAGCAGAATCAATGAAGCAGAAGATCAGATCAGTGAGTTGGAGGACAAAGTAGAAAAAAACACCCAGAAAGAGAAAGAAAATGAAAAGAGGCTCAGAAAGAATGAAGAGGGATTAAGTGAAATTCAAGACAATGTGAAACGAAATAATATCCATATAACAGGGATTCCAGAAGGAGAAGAAGAAGAGCAAGGGTTAGAAAACCTATCTAAAAAAGTAATTTTGGAAAACTTCCCTAATTGGATGAGAGAACAAGTCACATAAATCAAAGACACAGAGAGTCCCAATCAAGAGGAACACAAAGAGGCCCACTTCAAGACACATAATTGAAATGGGAAAATTCCAAGACAAAGAGAGAATCTTAAAGGCAGCAAGGGAGAAAAAAGAAGTAACATACAAGGGAGCCCCGATAATGTTAGCAGCTGACTTCTCAATGGAAACGCTTCAAGCCAGAAGAGAATGGCAAGAAATATTCCAACTAATGAGAAACAAAGGCCTGCAACAAAGACTACTTTACCCAGCAAGGCTTTCAATCAAGATAGAAAGCACAATAAGGAGCTTCCCAGACAAAAGAAGTATAAAATAATACACTTCTACCAAACCAGATCTGCAAGAGATGCTAAAGGGACTGCTTTAAGGAAAGGAAGGAAGAAAGAGAGAGAGAGAGAGAGAAACACAGGAATGAAAATGGCAAAGAATAAGTACCTATCAATAATAACCTTAAATGTAAATGGATTAAATGCTCCAATCAAAAGACATAGACTAGCTGAATAGATAAGAAAGCATAACCCACACTTATGCTGCCTACAAGAGACCCACCTCAGGACAAAAGAACTACACAGACTCAAAGTGAAGGGCTGGAAACAAATTTTCCAAGCAAATAGACAGGGAAAAAAAGCCAGAGTAGCAATACTCATATCACACAACATAGACTTCAAAAGAAGGGCCATAAAGAGAGACCCAGAAGGTCACTTCATAATACTCAAGAGAAGAATCCACCAAAAAGACAGAAACATTGTTAATATATATGCCCTCAACATAGGAGCACCTAGAAAAACTTAGAGGTCTTCCAGAGAGATATTGACAGCAACACAATTATAGTAGGGTATTTTAACACCACACTGTCAAAAATTAATACAGCTTCCAAACAAAATATCAATGAAGATATTGTGGCACTGAACAATACTCTAGATGAAATGGACTTAACTGATATGTATAGAGCGCTTCATCCCAAAGAAACTAAATACACATGCTTTTCAAATGCACATGGAACATTTTCAAAAATAGACCACATGATAGGACATAAAACAAGCCTGAACAAATTCAAGAAAATTGAAATCATACCAAGCATTTTCTCCAAACATAAGGGTCTGAAACTAGAAACCAACCCAAAGGGAAAGCCCAAAACACTCAAAATCATGTTGACTGAATAGAATGCTATTAAACAATGAATCGGGCAAGAATGAAATTAGGGAAGAAATAAAAAAGTTTCTGGAAACAAATGAAAATGAACTCACAACAACCCAAAACTTATGGGACACAGTGAAGGCAGTCCTCAGAGGGAAGTTCATAGTGATACAGGCATACCTAAAAAAAATAGAAACATTTCAAACAAACAACCTAACCTTACAGCTACAAGAACTCCAGGAACAACAACAAAGGCAGCCCAGAGCAAGTAGAAGGAAGGAAATAACCAAGATCAGAGCAGAATTACATGACACAGAGACTAAAAGCACAATTCTAAGGATCAATGAATCCAGGAGCTGGTTCTTTGAAAAGATAAACAAAATCAACAAGCCTTTAAGCAAGCTCATCAAGAAAAAGAGAGGACCCAAATAAACACAATCAGAAATGAAAGAGGAGAAATCACAACTGACACCACAGAAATACAAAGGATTGTAAGAAATTACTATGAAGAACTGTATGCCAAGAAATTTGAAAACCTAGGTGAAATGGACAAGTTTCTAGAAAAATATAATCTCCCAAAACTCAATGAAGAAGAAGCAGAAAGCCTGAACAGACCAATAACAGCAGATGAAATTGAAGCAGTAATTGAAAAACTCCCGACACACAAAAGCCCTGGACCAGATGGTTTCACAGGAGAATTTTACAAAGCATTTAAGGAAGAGCTAACCGCTATCCTTTACAGACTATTTGAAAAAAATCCAAAATGATGGAAGACTCCCAAACTCTTTTTATGAAGCCAGCATCATTCTAATCCCCAAACCAGGTAAAGACATAAGGAACAAAGAAAACTTCAGGCCCATATAGCTGATGAACATAAAGGCTAAAACCTAAAAAAATATTGGCAAACTGCATCCAACAATACATTAAAAAGATCGTACACCATGACCAAGTGGGATTCATCCCAGGAATGAAAGGATGGTTCAATATTAGCAAATCAGTAAATGTAATACATCACATAAACAAAAGTAAAGACAAAATCATGTGATTATATCAATAGATGGGGAACAAGCCTTTGATAAGGTACAGCACCATTTATGATAAAAACATTCAGCAAAGTGGGAATAGAGGGAGCATTCCTCAACATAATAAAGGCCATATATGAGAGACCTACAACCAACATCATACTCAATGTACAAAAATTAAATCTTTTCCACTAAGATCAGGAACAAGACAAGGTTGTCCACTTTCACCACTTCTATTCAATATAGTATTAGAAGTCTTAGCCACAGAGATTAGACAAGAAAGTAAATAAAAGGCATCCAAATCAGAAAGGAGGAAACAAAACTATCATTGTTTTCAGATGACATGATAGTGTACATAGAAAATCCTATAGACTCAGCCAAAAAGCTCCTCGACCTAATAAATGAATTTGGCCAAACAGACGGATATAAAATCAATATCCAGAAATCAAAGGCATTTTTGTATACCAACAATGAAATGGCAGAAGCAGAAATCAAGAAAAAATCCCATTTGATATAGCAAAAAGAAAAATAAAATACCTAGGAATAAACCTAACCAAGGAGGTAAAAGACCTGTATGCAGAAAACTACACAACTCTGAAGAAAGAAATCAAGGAAGACAAAAAAAAAAAAAAAAAAAAAAAAAAAAAAAAA